>JAJKFL010000039.1:44067596-44465783 GCA_021186555.1 Reticulitermes speratus | reverse complement strand
AACCTCTAACTAACTAACCTAAACAAAACTAACCTAACCTAACAACCTAACCAACCTAATAAAAACAAAACCAACCTAACACCTAACAAACAACACACTACAACAAACAACACCTAAACCTACCTAACTAAACAACTAACCAACCTAACCAACTAACCAACAACAACTAACCTAACTAACAAACCTAACCTAACCAACAAACCTAACCAACAACTAACCTAACAACCTAACCTAACCTAACCAACTAACTAACCAATAACCTACCTAACCAACAACTAAAACTAAACAACCTAACCAACTAACTAACCTAACCAACTAACTAACCTAACTAACCTAACCTAACCTAACCTAACCTAACCTAACCTAACAACTAACAAACCTAACCTAACAACCAACCAAACCTAACCTAAACCTAACCAAAACCAACCTAACCTAACAACCTAACAACTAACCTAATAACCTAACAACCAAACAACCTAACCAACCTAACCTAACTACCAAACACTAACAACCTAACCTAACAACAACCTAAACCTAACCAACTAACTAAAACCTAAACTACCTACAACCAACCAACCTAACTAACCAACCACCTAACCTAACCAACCAAACCTAACCTAACCTAACCTACACCTAACCTACAACCTAACCAACCCTAACACCTAACACCTAACCTAACACTAACCTAACCTAACACCTAACCTAACCTACAACCTAACCTAACCTAACCAAACCTAACCCCTAACCTAACCTAACCTAAACCTAACCTAACCTAACCTAACCTAAACCTAACCTAACCTAACCTAACCTAACCTAACCTAACAAACCTAACCTAACCTAAACCTAACCTAACCAACCTAACCTAACCTCCCAACCAAACCTAACCTAACCTAACCTAACCTAACCTAACCTAACCTAACCTAACCTAACCTAACCACTAACCTAACCTAACTAACCTAACCAAACCTAACCTAACCTAAACCTAAACCTAAACCAACCTAACCTAACCTAACCTAACCTAACCTAACCTAACCTAACCTAACCTAACCTAACCAACTAACCTAACCAAACCAACCTAACCTAACCAACCAAACTAACCTAACCAACCTAACCTAACCTAACTAACCAACCAACCAACTAAACCTAACCTAACCTAACCAACCTAACCAACCTAACCTAACCTAACCTAAACCTAACCTAACTAACCTAAAACCTAACCTAACCAACCTAACCTAACCAAACAACCTAACCAACCTAACAACTAACTAACCTACAACCTAACCTAACCTAACCTAAACCTAACCACTAACCTAACCAACCTAACCTAACCTAACCTAACCTAACCTAACCTAACCTAAAACCTAACCTACAACCTAAACCTAACCTAACCTAACAACCTAACCTAACCTAACTACCTAACCTAACCAACCTAACCTAACCTAACCTAAACCTAACCTAAACCTAAAACCTAACCTAACCAAACCTAAACCTAACCTAAAACCTAACCTAACCTAACCTAACCTAACCTAACCTACTAACCTAACCAACCTAACCTAACACCTAAACCTAACCTAACCTAACCCTAACCAACCTAACACCTAACCTAAACCTAACCTAACCTAAACCTAACCAAACCTAACCTAACCTAACCTAACCTAACCTAACCTAACCTAACCTAACCTAACAAACCTAACCTAACCTAACCTAAACCTAACCTAACCAAACCTAACCTAACCTAACCTAACCAATAAAAACCTAACCACTAACCTAACCTAACCTAACCTAACTAACCTAACCTAACCAACAACCTAACCTAACCTAACCTAACCAACCAACCTAACTAACCAACTAACCTAACCAACCAACCTAACCTAACCTAACCTAACCTAACCTAACCAACCTAACCTACAACCTAACCAACCAACCTAACCAAACCTAACCAACCTAACCAACCTAACCTAACCTAACTAACTAACTACCTAACCAACCTAAACCAACCTAACCAACAACCAACCTAACCAACCTAACCAACCTAACCAACCAACCTAACCAAACCTAACCAACCAACCACCAACAACCTAACCTAAAACCTAAACCTAACCTAACCACCTAACCCCCACCTAACCAACCTAACCAAACACCAACCAACCAACCTAACCTAACCTAACCACAACCAAAACCAACCAAAACCAACCAACCTAACCTAACCAACCACCTAACCAACCAACCTAACCTAACCTAACCTAACAACCAACCTAACCAACCTAACCTAACAACCTAACCACCTAACCTAACCTAACCAACCTAACCTAACAACCAACCAACCAACTACCTAACCAACCAACCAACCTAACCTAACCAACCTAAACAACCTAACCTAACCTACCAACCTAACCTAACCAACTACCACCTAACCTACCTAACCTAACCTAAAACCTAACCAACCTAACCAACCAACCTAACTAACCTAACTAACCTAACCACCTAACCAACCAACAACCAACCAACCAACCTAACCAACCAACCTAACAACCTAACCTAACCAACCTAACCTAAAACTACCTAACTAACCTACTAACCTAACCAACCTAACCAACCAACCTAACCTAACCAACCTAACCTAACCTAATAACCAACTAACCTAAAACCTAACCTAACCTAACCTAACCTAACCAACCTAAAACCTAACCTAAATATAACCTAACCTACAATACACCAACACCAAAACCTAACCAACCTAACCTAACCTAACCAACCAACCTAACCTAACCAACCAACCTAACAACCTACCTACCAACCAACCAACCTAACCTACCTAACCAACCTAACCAACCTACCTAACCTAACCAACCTACCTACCTACCTAACCACCTAACCTAACCTAACCTACCTAACCTAACCTAACCTAACCTAACAACCTAACCTAACCTAACCTAACCAACCTAACCTAACCTAACCTACCTAACCACCTAACCTAACCTAACCAACCTAACCAACCTAACCTAACCAACCTAACCTACCAACCTAACCTAACCTAACCAACCTAACCTAACCTAACCTAACCTAACTAACCTACAACTAACCTAACCAACCAACCAACCTAACCTACCTAACCTAACCTAACCTAACCTAACCAACACACCTAACCAACCTAACCTAACCTAACCTAACCTAACTAACCTAACAACCAACCTAACCTAACCACCTAACCAACCACAACCTAACCAAACCTAACCTAACAAACCCCACCTAACCTACCTATAACCAACCAACAACCTAACACCTAACTAACCAACCTACCTACACCTAACCTAACTAACCTAACCACCTACCACCACCTAACTAACCAACCAACCACCACCAACCTAACTAACCTAACCAACCTAACCTAACCTACTAACCAACCTAACAACAAAACAACCAACCAACTACAACCACCTACCAACCACACACCACCAATCAACCTACCACACCTACAACCACCAACAACCTACAACTACCTAACCAACACCAACCACCAACCAACCTACCAAACCATAACCAACTACCTAACCACAACTAACCACCTACACCAACCTACCAACCAACCTACCACCACCACCACCAACCACCAACCTAACCTAAAAACCACAACTAACCAACACAACCACCAACACCTAACCTAACCACACCTACTAACCACCAACCTAAAACCACACCTACAAACCACCACCACCTACCACCAACCTAACCTAACCTAACCTAACCTAACCTAACCTAAAACCTAACCTAACCTAACCTAACCTAACCTAACCTAACCTAACCTAACCTAACCTAACCACAACCCAACCCAACCCTACCCAACCCAACCCAACACCAACCCAAACCCACCCAACCCAACCCAACCCAACCCAACCCAACCCAACCCAACCCCAACACCAACCCAACCCAACCCAACCACCCAACCCAACACCCAACCCAACCCAACCCAACCCACACCAACCCAACCCAAACCCACAACCAACCCAACCCAACCCAACCCAACCCAACCCAACCCAACCCACCCAACCCAACCCAACCATCCAATCCATCCCTATCACACATCACCAACCCAATCCCATCCACAACACCATACCTAACCCAACCCAACCCAACCCAACCCAACCCAACCAACCTACCAACCTAATCCAAATATCCTATCCTAATCCTATCCTAATTTCCTATCCTATCCTAATCCTAATCCCAACAACCCAACCAACCAACCACACCCTAACCCAACACCAACCAACAACACCCAACCTATCACTAATCCTAATCCTAATCCAATCCTATTCCTATATCCTATCCTAATCCTAATCCTACCATAACTACCAACTCAACCACAACTCAACCAACACAACCAACCCAACCCAACCCAACCCAACCAACAACCCATAACTACCTAACCTAATCCTAACCTAATCCTAATCCTAACCAACCTAACCAACTAATAACCTAACTAACCCAACCCATCCCAACCCAACCCAACCAACCATCAACCCAACCTAACCCAACCTAACCAACCTTTAACCTAACCTATACACTAACCATTACCTCACCATAAAACACACAATCACCATTCAACCCATTAACCCACAACCTAACCTAGCCCAACCTTAACCAACTTACCACTTACCATACCTTAACTACTTAACCTACCCATACAACCCAACCAACCACCACTAACCTTAACCTAACTTAACCTAACTTAACCTAACCTTAACCTACCTTAACTCCAACCAACCCAACCCACCAACCCAACTCACCCAAACCAACCCAACCCAACCAATACACCTAACCTAACCTACACCTACACGCATTACACACATTTCGCAATTACACACATTACACATATTTGACATTAAACGCATGAAACACATTTCACTCATTAACACTCACACACATATCACACATTATATGCATTACACACAATTCACTCATTACACACATTAGACACATTTCAGACATTACATGTATTACACGTATTTCATAATTTCACACATTAGACTAATTACACACATTTCACTCATTTCACACATCACACACATTTCTCATATTATACGTATTGCACACAATTCACTCATTTCACACATTTCACTCATCTCACACAATTCACTCATTTCACACAATTCACTCATTTCACATAATTCACTCATTTCACACATTTCACTCATTTCGCACATTTTACTCATTTCACACATTATACGTATTACACACAATTCACTCATTTCACACATTTCACTCATTTCACACATTATTCGTATTGCACACAATTCACTCATTTCACACATTTCACTCATTTCACATATTATACCTATTGCACACAATTCATTAATTTCACACATTTCACCCATTTCACACATTTTACACATTTCACACATTATACGTATTGCACACAATTCAATCATTTCACACATTTCACTCATTTCACACAATTATACCTATTGCACACAATACACACTTTTCACACATTTCACACATTTCACACATTTTACTCATTTCACACAATTCACTCATTTCACACATTTCACTCATTTCACATATTATACCTATTGCACACAATTCACTCATTTCACACATTTCACCCATTTCACACATCCACACACACCCATTTCACATATTATACGTATTTCACATAATTCAATCATTTCACATACTTCACTCATTTCACTCATTTCACATATTATACCTATTGCACAAAATTCACTCATTTCACACATTTCACTCATTTCACACATTATAAGTATTGCACACAATTCACTCATTTCACACACTTCACTCATTTCAAATATTATACCTATTACACACAATTCACTCATTTCACACATTTCACCCATTTCACACATTTTACTCATTTCACATATTATACCTATTGCACACAATTCACCCATTTCACACATTTCACTCATTTCACACATTATACGTATTGCACACAATTCACTCATTTCACACATTTCACATATTATACGTATTGCACACAATTCACAAATTTCACACACATTTTACTGATTTCACATATTATACCTATTGCACACAATTCACTTTTTTCACACATTTCACTCATTTAACACATTTTACTCTATTCACATATTATACCTATTGCACACAATTCACTCATTTCACATATTACAACTATTGCACACAATTCACTCATTTCACACATTTCACTCATTTCACACATTTTACTCATTTCACATATTATACCTATTGCACACAAATCACTCATTTCACACATTTCACTAATTTCACACATTACACTCATTCACATATTATACATATTGCACACAATTCACTCATTTCACACATTTTACACATTTTACTCATTTCACATATTATACCTATAGCACACAATTCACCCATTTCACACATTTCACTCATTTCACACATTATACGTATTGCACACAATTCACTCATTTCACACACTTCACTCATTTCAAATATTATACCTATTACACACAATTCACTCATTTCACACATTTCACACATTACACACAATTCACATATTATACATATTTCACACAATTCACTCATTTCACATATTTCACTCATTTCCCACAACAAACACATTTCACATATTATACGTATTGCACACAATTCACTTATTTCACACAATTCACTCATTTCACACAACAAACACATTTCACATATTATACGTATTGCACACAATTCACTCATTTCACACATTTCATTCATTTCACACATTACACACAATTCACATATTATACATATTTCACACAATTCACTCATTTCACACAATTCACTCATTTCACATATTTCACTCATTTCACACAAAAAACACATTTCACATATTATACGTATTGCACACAATTCACTCATTTCACACAATTCACTCATTTCACACATTTCACTCATTTCACACAACAAACACATTTCACATATTATACGTATTGCACACAATTCACTCATTTCACACATTTCACTCATTTCACACATTTCACTCATTTCACTCATTTCACACAATTTACTCATTTCACACATTTCACTGATTTCACACATTACACACATTTCACATATTATACGTATTGCACACAATTCGCTCATTTCACACAATTAACTCATTTCACACATTTCACTCATTTCACACATCAAACACATTTCACATATTATACGTATTGCACACAATTCACTCATTTCACACATTTCACTCATTTCACACAATTTACTCACTTCACACATTTCACTGATTTCACACATTACACACATTTCACATATACGTATTGCACACAATTCACTCATTTCACACATTTCACTCATTTCACACAATTTACTTATTTCACACATTACACTCATTATACATTACACACATTACATGCATTACACAGATTTCACGCATTACACGCATGACACACATTACATACATTACACACATTTCAAACATTACACACATCAAACGGAAGGCACATCAGACTGAATCATGCTGTCTCTTCCTTATCAAAAGACATTTATCTCAGATACTATCTGCTTGTATTCAGCACCTCCAGACTTCAGCTACTAGCAGTAACACGCATGCCAGAATGCAGACTGATGCTTAATAAAGACTACAGCGTTGCCAGTGAAGTCCAAGGTGGCTGTGCAGCCCACCCACTCTCCTATTCAATGGGCCCCCGAGTTTTTTCCCCCGAGGTAAAGCGGCCGAAGCGTGAAGCTGACTACTGAACTCCAGCTAGTGTGGAGGTGAGAATGAGTGGAGCTGTACCTCTATTCCCCTATATTCTTGCATGGAATGGGCAATGAACACTTTTAGGGCGCTGTAATTCCGCAGTTCTGCATCCAAGATGGTCGTAAAGACAGCCATGTAAATGCCCACCTAGATGTAGAATGGCCATAGGGTAAAGGTTAACTCAAAGCTCTGCGACACAATATGCCTACAGCTCACACACTTGCACTAACCAACAAAATTTACTGCTACGTTCACACGAACTTCCTATTCTGGAGATACTAGATACTGGAATTAACCTTTGGTCAGAACTGTACATAATCCTTCATATACTCGTACTTATTTCAATTCCTTATACAATATTTAAATTAATCAATGTGGCTACCTATTTCTGCACAATTAAATCACAGTGTCTAAGACTAAACCCTTCTGTTGCGGACTGCCCTAAACATTTAACACTGGTCTGCTTTAGATTGCCTATTGAAATGAAAAGACTGTACAAATAAAACGCCAGTCAACCCCCCCCCCCCCCCCCCCCCCCCCCCCCCGTTATCTCCATAGCTCAACAATAAACTTACCTTTTCACAGGAATCCCTAAGCCACAAACCTTTTTTTATTTCTAAGTGTATACTGTACTTCTGTCCTTTTCGAAGCAGGTTTTCCTAAGCACTATATGACTCCCTCCAGCATCACCATTTTTGCCAAAGTCTTTCTACCAAGCATTTCCTGTATAGTACAGCCCATTTTTGCCACCACACATGAAGACGTACATCCTCCTCCCAAAACAGTCTTTTTTTTAAGTGTTATTTATTGAGCCTGCCAGCTGCTGAGACAGTGACACACGCATGAGTACTGACAGCATCAGAGGAAAGATACACAGGCAGTCCATGGTACTCGGAGTAAAACCTGTCCCAGTGCCACTCTGTCCAACACAAATCCCACAAGCACTAGCCTGGACCTGAACTTGGGCATCCACTAAGAGGCCAGTGACCATGGAACATCCCCAAAGCAGTCTCATTACACTGCAGTCTGTTTCTGTTCACTACTCTGCAAAACTCTGTATATTTTCTTGCCTTCCACTTTCTTAATTCTCCCCACTATATTCACAAAGCAAGCAATCTATCGATTCCACCTACGTCACATGTTCCTATGCCATTCTTATGTGATGCCAAGCCAGTCAAATCTGTCTGCAGTACAGTTCTAGTCTGGATTCCTGAAGCCCTGAATATTACCCCAAAAGCACTGGACTTCCTCCCAGGCTCTGTCATTACACTGCAGTCAATTTCCAGTTACTGTTCATCGCAAGACATTTATTTACCTCCTAGACACTCTGGTACAGCATTTAGCCAATGGCCTGTTCCTGTACTTGTTGTTCTCTTCACAGCCACTTCCCACATTGACTTTACCCCCATGACATATTTTACTATAACGGTTATTGCTGTTACACATGTATTCATATACAGAATGCTTAGCTTCAGGAACACAGATGAACTGTGTGACATTATAAATATCAGATACAGAACGTTGTTGACTGCTTATGCCTAGAGTGCTCATAATGCTTGACAGTAATTTGTGTTGTCAGTATGCAATTCATTATTATTTAAACCATGTGAGGAAAACGTATTAAAGACTGTACATGATCTGAAGCAGACTCACCGTTTGCTGTACCTCTGCGGTGATCAAATAACAGACATCTTTGGCCAGCTGTTATGTCACACAGTGTTCTCTGCAACCCAAACTACAAAAACACAAAAATCAGTTTCAGTGATCCTGTTGGTTGAATGTGACGTGTTTGTATTTCATATTGCTTTTAAAATGTAACAAAGGAAGGTAATTCCAAAGAAAACCTCAGAATAAGGCTTAAAGCATTAGAAAATATGTTCAGCTACCTTTCTACCGTACCACAATTGGTCACAATTACTTTATTCAAACCACCTAGGTGCACGTATCGTGTTATGACCTCAACATTATACTGCAAACTCAAGAGAAACTGGTGTTCTTTGGCATTTCTATTGTTTTAAGCACATTTTAGCAACAAACTCTTGAGTTCAGCACCCTCTACTGCTGACAAATATTATAATGGAAGCATCTCAATCGTACTTAGCTTCAGCGAATGGCCACACCATTGGTTAAATATAAAAATTTTCATGTGCTTAATTAAGCTCCACACCATGAACAGACATTCTTAACCTTGGCACAACATGGAGGAGAGAAGAGAGCTTCATGTCCTGGGCGCTTTACCCTGAGGGAGACACCACAAAACCACTGAACAGGGATATGAATGAGCACCAGTGTAACAATTATATGAAAGCTTCTAACAATTTAAATTTTTGTCTGTCTACTGCTGTTGGCAATAATTTGTGGAACATGCAAAACAAGTGATAGCTCCTCATTTATGCTCACATACAGGGATCAGGTTAAAAACTAAACGTAATAAATTATTTTAAAAAGCTACAGCTAAGCATACATTTTGAGCAAAACAAATGATTAACCTTTTTATGGTTCCATAAGAGTAAATTATAACAAACAAACAAACAAATGCTGAATGTAGAATCACGCTTCTTTTTAACCTGCATTACATTTTTCAAGTTGTATCTAAGCCCACCTCACACCAAGTCACTGTCCTTATATCAGAGGATGTGTAACAGCAACAGTCAGCAGAATGGCATTTATCCTGCAGAATTCATACAAATGCTGTTCAACTCCAATGCAGAATGCTTAATCTAATTATGCTGTATTACCTCCATCATTTATAACTCACTACAGGCTGGGCGGTTCAGGGTTCAAACTCCAGTAGAGGCAGACTTTCTGCACCATCCAGGACAGCCCTGGGGCCCAGCCAGCCTCCTATACAAAGGGTACTGGGTCTTTCCTGGGGGTTAAAGCGGCCGGGATGTGGCATTGGCCACTCACTCCCATCTAGCGCCGAGGTTAAAGAAAGAGTAGAGCTAATACCTCTACGCCCTCTCTGTGCTATCATGGAATGCTATAGGGTGAACTTTATTTTTACTGCCATCACTTTATCTCACTCTCTCTATGTCTGTAGCATATCACAAATTCACATCCAGATGGCTGTATGACTGCCCACAAGTACCAGCTGTCGTGAACATTAAGCAGAGATCTGAGGTCCTCAAAGCAGACTATGAACGTTGATGACACTGCAGTTTGGCAGGTAGACATTTCAGAGGAACATGCTGTCTCCACATTCAGCACTTACACCCTCAAGTTGGAGACAGCACATTCCCCAGAAATGTTGGTACTTATCAGCCAAATAGAGAATGTCACGTATCTTTGTAACATGCAAATGTTTGACACAGTTTGTTCAAATTTTCAGTCCATATATTTAGCAGTGCTTAACAATGACAGACTCTTTAAGTCACTCCGAAGAGTATGCAACATTGAGTAGGCAACCTTACACAAAAAAGTCCCATATGTTCAACATGACTTCATGTATGACAACCCTGCTCCAGTGTTTCACAATTAACAACCTTCATGATATTCAAGACATATTTATATCTGCAGATAATGCTGTCAGACAACATTGCACAACACCAAAACATAAAAACACATCTGGAAATGTAAATCAGTCATAAAATAATAAAGTGTGTGTTATGTATTTACATTAATATCTCAAGAATATATCTTGCTCATGTGACATTTCTTTCCACTGTTATTTTGGCAGTATCATGGGCAACTGTTTTACTGGAGCCTTGTAGGTATTCAAGACGCAGACTAGTTCTACTGTAGACAGGTACTTCCAACCGAAGCAATAAGCCAGTATGTTTGAATTTCCCACTGGCACACCCATCTTAGAAGTGTCCTGACAAAACAATCCAGCAGCTTTCTCCTAATGATATACTGAACCATGTGACCCTCAAAGAAATTTCAATCCATCTTGGGAAAAGCTCTCTTTTGTGTACAGAAACCTGCTCTTAGCAAGTGTGATGCCCAAACAGGTAAGCAATTTTGTATTATGTGAAATTCCCTTCTTCTTGCTGTCTGCTGTACCCAAGGCAATTCTGTTCCCCTGTCATGTCAGCTTCCTATAGTCATCACCTATTCTGACCGGTCCTCAAGTAACTAGCTACATGTTTTCAAATCTCAGCACAGTACAAAATTTGCCCCTCGTGCCACCAGTTACCACTGTTACAATTAGAGATGCACTCCCACTGCCAGTAAGTTAATATGATGGGAATGCTGAGGTAAAAACATTACATGCATTATTCTGTCCAGTTACAAAAATATAACCATGACTGCAAGTTTACAATAAAGTATTTCCAGGTTAGGTGATGAGAACATAAGAACAGTGTTATTTCAAATAATGCTAAGACACGGTTGTTGTACAGGAACATATGTACACAGCTGTAATGGACAGAACATCTAGGTTTAACTTGCTTGATACACCACGTTCAGTCCACAGTAAATGAGATACTTGTCTCACTGTCTAGATCAAATTCTTCAGCACATTACACTCAACAAAATGCCTTCATCTTCAGGGCCAAGCAGTCAAAGAAGATTACTAGACCGTGAAGATGACGCTGCAAAATGTTGGGAACTACTCATCCAATGACACAGTGTCACATCCCAGGAGACTTGAATCTTTAGCAACACCAATGTGAGAACCTCAAATCCTGCACATCTCTGCACTGTACTGAATGACTACAGACCACAGATCAAATACCAGAAGAGACAGAGACTTTATGTTATATATATATATATGTTATATATAAGACTATATACTATAGACAGAGACTTCTCTACATCATAGCTACCATGGTGAGAGGGCAAGCATACTGTTTAAGACCTGCATGGAGTTTTAACCTCACACCCCCTATATGCCTTCGGGATGTGGTCCTTTGGCTCGATCCTTTCTTTCATCATTGGGTATCTGATATCTGGCAACTTTATGTGGTTACTGCACATGTGGGGCTGCACATGATCAGGTGTATCTTAATCCTTATCATATAACATGTACAGGTAGCAAGGCACTGTATAATTTATCATACATATGAGAGGGGTTAACCAAAATTTACTCTCAACAGTGTCACTGTACAAATTTTATGCCAATGTACTTATTGCCAGGCTACATACCAGCTGCCATGTTATCTAAGAGGCAGTCAGCTTTCCTTCCCCTCATTACGTTACTGCAAGTCAGATTACATCAGGTGCCAACTTTCGTAGTTATTCTGGAGTGCCCATATTTAAAACACGCTGGGTTAACTTAGAAAGGTAAACAGGGCAGACCCCATGAGATATTTTTCAAATTGTAAACTGAGTTACCAGTCCATTGACTAGTGTAACTAAGAGCAAATAACTAGCTTCAAATTAAACAACCTTGCCTTTTGACGGTATTCAGACAAATTCATTACGAGTCACGCCACTCTTAAGCCTTCACATATCCCTAGTGCATATACGTAAATACATTCAGAAAAAAGCCATGGTCAACCAACATGCTGGTCTTCCACACTGGCATTTCGGCAGGGGCACAAACACTATCACGTT
This sequence comes from Reticulitermes speratus, assembly GCA_021186555.1. Taxonomy (NCBI): domain Eukaryota; kingdom Metazoa; phylum Arthropoda; class Insecta; order Blattodea; family Rhinotermitidae; genus Reticulitermes; species Reticulitermes speratus. Next base: position 44,452,585 of record JAJKFL010000039.1, on the reverse strand, counting down.
ACGAAGTCCGGTCAAAGCCCGACAGAGCCATCAGTACAAACGTGGTGATAGCACTTGGGTCAAATCGGTCCCGAAATTTTGTTCTCTTACAGCTACCGTGAAGTACCACAAAGCACAGTAGACGCACTGATTACGGTCCCATCCCGCGGCATCATGTTTTCATTACGTAACCTGTCGACTCAGCGCTGCGGTGTTTCTTTTCCTACACATGACAAGACTTCAACAACGAACATTCATGTGGGTGCTGTTCCACTTCCCCCTTACCTGCAGAATATATTATATCACTATTCGTTCAAATTTCCTTCGTACATATCACAGGACTTGGCGAGCTCAATTTTTAAATTATAACACACTTAAAATCACTTCCACGTTACTGCCTCACACACCAACACACCCCAAATTAGAAAACGGCGCCGACAAATGTGACTGCTATGCATCAGAGGCCGCAGATGATCTGCGCTGCTTCATCACGGATTACAGCCATGCCCCTCAATTCTCCGACACTAGCATTATCGAGTGTATATATAGGAAATATACACCGCTAATATAGTTTTCCCCATGTATTCGATATGTCCAACTCATAATTTGCTCATTATTTGAAATATGAAATGTGTATAGTTACGTATATGTTAAAACACAAATTTTGGCTCACCTGTAATTCAGCCCGACCACAACACGAAAATTTTCAGTAGGAAGGCAGGCAGAGCGCATCTAGTAGACCGTGTGTGGAAGGGGAAACGAAAAGATGTGGAGCAATGTTACGTATGTTTTTTGGGTGACCGGATAAATGCGCACACGACGAAAGCCCACACGACAATTGCTCACAGATAAAACCCCACTGTCATGAATGCTCACAGGAAAAATACCCACACCGATAAATGCTCACACGGATATATGCTCACACGGATGAATGCTCACAAGGATAATTGCTCACAAGTTTAAATGCTCACATTGATAAATGCTCATACGGACAAATGCTCACACGGGCGAATTGTCACACAGGAAAGTACGCACATACAAGTTTTAGGTTAGGTTAGCGTTCAGGCTATGTCTCTGTTCTGTATATGAAGGGAATGGCCACTGGACGCAAACTTAGGTTAGCGTGTAGGCTATGTCTCTGTTTTGTATATTAAGTGAATGGCCACTGGACAGAAACTTAGGTTAGCGTTCAGGCTATGTCTCTGTTTTGTATATGAAGGGAATGGCCACTGGACATAAACTTAGGTTAGCGTGTAGGCTATGTCTCTGTTACAGTCAGCGCGATATTTCAACCTCGTCCCCCTCATTACACTACCATTACTTTCCTGTGTGACAATTCGCCCGTGTGAGCATTTGTCCGTGTGAGCATTTATCCTTGTGAGCATTAATCCGTGTGAGCATTCATCCGTGTGAGCATATATCCGTGTGGGCATTTATCGGTGTGGGTATTTTTCCTGTGAGCATTCATGACAGTGGGGTTTTATCTGTGCGCAATTGTCGTGTGGGCTTTCGTCGTGTGGGCTTTTGTCATGGAACCTTTTGGGTGACCGGAGGCCGCGGGACTGCGTGCGCAGGCCGGAGCGACCAGTACGCATCTGTGACGAAGTGAAGGGACATCTTGAAAGGGTCAATGTCACGTGCGCTGCAAAAAGATGCGAACATATATTCGGCAAGACAATAGATGTAGTTTGTCTGACGGTTGTATGCGTTGAGGAAAACCTTAACATGTTTCCAGGTTGCCTCTATAGTGTTTGTATGGGCGTCAGTCCGAGGTTGAAATTTCGCGCCGACTGTAACAGAGACATAGCCTACACCTAACCTAAGTTTGTCTCGAGTGACCATGTAGTTACAGAGACCGAGAACGGTTAGTGGAGTGAGGAGGACGAGGTTCAAATATCGCGGCGACTGTAACAGAGACATAGCCTACACCCTAACCTGTCTCCAGTGGCCGTGTTGTTAGTACACAGACCGATGTAACAGAGACATAACCTACACCCTAACATAAGTCAGTCTCGAGTGGCCATGCAATGCCTGCTTGTATAGAAAATGAAAGTTTGAAATGAGCGCTCCAAATTGGAGGGAGATGGGGGCGCGGTCACAACGCTCCACGCCCCTGAGCGTACGTAAACTTCGTCACAAAACACTGGATACACAGTGGTCGGGCTAAAGTACATCAGTGCCCAAGGTTTTGTAATTTTGTCAAAATATCGAGCCTGTGTAGCTCTTATCCGTGGTCCTGGTCATCATGAATAAATTGAACTTCCCTGCTATGCCCTAACGACACTAAATGCGAAAAGATATATTCACATTTTCTTTTCGGTCATATGTGGAAATGGAAAAACTGCTACTGAAACCCTTCTCCATGATGTTGCAATAAGTCAATATGACCTAAGTAGACACAGCAGAAAAGAAAAATTTTCAAACTAATGTAGTCGTTACTACCCACAGCATGTCAAAACATGTATTTGATGTAATATTCCCAATATCCATGATGTGTATGGAGAACCCAAAAACCATGCACCTTCATAGACAGGTACCGACACTCAGGAAGAATGTGCTGCCTCCATATTCGGGGCAGAAGAAAGATGAAGGTACCATATGGTTCAGGAACACTCGCATCCATCCACCAGCATACACACACAGCATACATCCCTGCTTACTGTACTCCTTATAGTACTAATGCAAGAACCTTCATTCTATCTTACTGGGAGTAAACTGAACATCACACTACAGTACGACGTAATCTGACCATATACATCTGATTCTAACCTAATCCTTTTCTCTTCAAGTTCCAAAGCAGCACAAATGTATACCACTCAGTGGTATAATTACACCAAATAATTGTGTAAATAATACTAAAAAAACTCATAAAGATGCGCGTTAGGCTCGCAATGATTTTACAACTCCAATTAACTGAATCACAGAACACATGTCTTTTACTGGCTGTTAAAAATCCTGATCCTCTGGTACAACCTAAGTAATGGAAAAGCGGCATTTCTGTGAAGCTACTAGTCCCTCAGCTAGTCAAGAAATTCCCCATAATTTTTGGTACGCAGGGGTTCAATGCCATGCTCACAACAGACTGCCACTTGTTTCTACCCCAAGTCAGCTAAAAACAATCCACACCCTGCCATCCTATTTCTGTAAGATTCATGTCAATACGGAAATGCCACACATACCAATCTTCTATTACAGAAAATCATGCAAGATTCGCGTAGTGTGTGTGCAACTTCACATACATTTCTGTCAGTGTCACCAAATGTGACAGTTAACGATACTATCTAACACCACCGTCATATACAAGTTCATTCACGAAGGCATTTATTCCACTTACATAATGTGATAGGTAGGATTTTCTGTTGTACCCCCTGAAAATCCAACACGAGTTCAAATAACACCATCCTGGACTCCAAATAATTAATCTGTTGCCCAGAAAAACGCCATGGCAAATGCAGCCTTCTTCCTTGGAACATCGATGTTAGGCAGCAACGTTGGCAACCTCTGAACACGCATAATTGGTAGTTACGGTGCACACGTTCCACGTGGCTTATACGAGGTCGAAGAAGAAGCAAGTGAAAAATGAGAATAAAAGTACAATCTGAAGCAATTCCTCTAACGCACACGCGCACATACACACGCACTCACATATCACAGTGACGTGTCGTGAGGTGACGCTAGCAGCAACCAGCAATACGAAAGGTTGTTTCTGTAGTCAACTGCGGACAGTGATTTATTGGCAGATGTCCGGGGTACACATGATAGCGCCACGCACGGGAAACAGGCGAAACAATTGCCATCATGTGAGCGCCATACACTGCAGACAGGCGGAACTACTGACCCATGTTCTAAATAATAACCTTCTGACAAAGTTCGTCGCTCCCAGGTACACTGTAAAATATCACAGTTAAGATAAGTAAGTAAATAAGTAAATAAACAAAAAAGTGAATGCCAGCCCGTTTAAACGCGACTGTGCTGCCATCCATTCATGCGATGTAGGTAGAATCATACTAGATAATCTGTGGGTAGAATTTTGTCAAACCGCCCTCTACCGGTACCTCGGAGAGCTATGCGTATGAGACCTCCCCATCACATTCGATAATACAGTGTACTATGATGCCTGTACTTCTACAGAAAAAAATATTTCTTCTAGTTGTTAACAAAACGTCAATTCTGCGTACACTACACACTTATAACAAGTAGAGGACTTTACATCACATCATTAAATATAAATTTGCATTTCATTTCACATGAGAAATTGAGATCTCATTTCCCTTATATTTCAATATTCTATACAGACAGTTGTTTTCATGAGGAGTGTACATTCATCATTAACTTGTAGAAATTATTATATTTGTTACTGTTTATGTGTTGGGCTTGGACAATTACATTTAATTCCACAAGTCCTCTACATAAACAATACAACATCCCATAACAACAACTCATACAGCATACATACAATTTTAACAGAATACAATATGTTTAGAACAGAGTTATAAAGGGAATCAGAAGTCAGACTCTTAGCTAACACGAAATTCAAATGTATGTTGTTATTATAACTTTAATTATGCTACATGTCCTTAATAATTTATTGACCCCAAAGATGGCCATCAATGTTGTCAGAAAGTGCAGTATACACAGATGTACACTTGTGTTAAGGGCTACAAAAAATATTATTTCTGTAGAAATAAACTACTATTCCATACCAAATCCCATCCTCCCTCCATTTCATGACCTCATTTTCAATCCAAAAAGCACTGAAATTGTGTCCTTGCACACCAACACCAAATAATCTGGTATGGATAGTGTTCCCAAGGAAACACACTACCTCCGTCTTCAGACAGCCTCCTGAAGATGCAAGCAGTATATTCCTCTGAAATACCGCTACCTAGACCACATGGTAACCTAACCTAGACCACATGGTAACCTAACCTAGACCACACTATGTTTCTTCACCTCTTTGAAAACCTTATGTAAAGAACCTAGAAGTATAAATGACAAAAGTATGGATGCTTCATGCTGGGAAAACTGAATTACAAGTACCAAATTATATCCTTTACCAACACAGTATTTAATACAATGGTGCTTTGCATCACTTCTGTTTTACAGTTCCTTTTATTAACTCAAATGATACAAGAAAGTAAAAAGATGTAACAAAACTACCTTGTCACCTTTAGTCTTATCCTGTGCCTCTTTCCCTTAGTTTTATTCACTTCCTTGTTGCCCTTAGTCTCATTCTCTGCGTTGTCACCCTTAGATTTATCCTCCTCCTTATTACACTAATGTCATCAGCAAATATTACTGGGGGAGTAGAGATACAGCTCTACTCATTCTTAACCTCAGTACTATATGGAGGTGGGTGGTCAATGCCAAGTGCTAGATACTTTACCCCCATGAAAGAGCCCTGGTTTCCATCATACAGGAGGATCAGTGGACCTCAGGGCTGGTTTGGACATGTATGGAGAACAGTATATCTCATTCCCCATCAGGGTTTGAACCGTGGACCTTCCAGCCCATAGTGAGTCACTACACCGACTACACACTTTTGTCCAGCCTAGCATTTTCATGGAGGGGTAACACTTCACAAATTTTTCTTGTGAGAAGTCCTCTATAAAGGTGAGGATTCAGACTTCTGTGTGTGTCACTAAAGCAGCTGGAGTTCACTGTTGTCCTGCTTGGCAAGAAGTTCTCAAGAATAACAATTTTCCCATCCTAAGTGGACGCATAACAGAGGCCATCACAATTTTTGGATGGACAGTTTTGCTGCATTCACCCTACAGTCCTGACGTCACAACATTAGGTTATCACCTGTTCAGTCCTTTGGAAAAAAGAAAGAAGAAGAAGAAGCCTGCAAGGAAAAAGACGCACTGCAGAATGCCAGGAGGATAGCAACTTGTACTGGGAGGGAATACATGCTGTTGCTCAAGGGTGGAAGAAGAATGTTGACAAAGATGGATCCTACACTGAAAGTTAACTGTGCTTTCAGTAACACTGTAGCAATGTTCTGTGAAGTTTTCAAATGTCCAACTCATAAAGAGCATGAAATAAAAAACAAAGCATTACTTTCTGAATGCCTCTTGTATTACTGTGTTACTGTTTGTCTGATAATGAAGTCACTAGCAGAAGTACTATGAACTTCCACATGTGGGAAAACTTGAATATTGGGAGACTGCTTTGTAGTACAGAAGTTTTCTGTGTACATTCTCAATAGAAGGTTGCAGGCCCTTAAAATGGTATTCCAATTTGTAGCCACCGTATATGTAATTTACAGATGTGCTACCTCCTTATCATCATGTGCTGACTGGTGGCTATCTTTACTCTTTACAGTCTTCATCATCATTTCTAGCAATTCACACATAGGAACATATGACAGGAGTTTATTTTTCATTAATCAGACTATATTATAGCTGGTTGGATCAGGATGAACATGAAAATGATGGGAAAGGTTCAGTGTACAGCAGTTCAGTGGGTGTTCAGGAGCTTGTCACTATGCAAGCTGAATCCACAAACAGTATAATTCAAGTGACTGATTTTATTATCAGGTTATTAATTACAATTACATTCTTATGTACTACAAACACTGTAACCCACATGGTCCCCCACTGCCAGTGACTAATTACACAGGTAACATGCAGGAGCAATAAACAGTAGCCTGTGTAGCTTTTGAGTAATTTTTTTGATATGTCATCATACACACATAATTTTCTTCTACTTACAAGAATTTATTGTATTTTGAATTTCATTTGTTGTAATGAGCATCAGAGTTACATTTGGGGATGTTTAAAGGACAGCTGCAGCTAGGTTCTTTGTTGTGTCTTCTGTTGTAAATGTTCATTCTTTCTACAGCTGTTAAGAAAATTTAAAGGGAAGTAAATATCCATAATACAGTAATAAAAGCAATGTGAAAACATTATATATTTGAGGGTGTCTGAAAAAATGTAAAATAATGAAACAAAGCCTAAATAAGCACAGAATTTAAAAGTCCTTATTCTGCCCTCCTCCAGTTACAAATTTCGCATTTCTGATGCAAAAGAAGTTTTGTAGATTATACAGAACTAACTGCATGGTGATTTTTAAGTAACCTGTCATGTAGAAATGTAAATTTTTAAGTCTTGTCCACAGGATAGTATAAGACAGGGTTTCTGAACAGATTTCAGTTGACACACCCCATGTTCTGAAAGTGAAATTTTCTGTACCTCTTTCTAGTGGTGAATTTTTATCTCAAATTGAATGTGATTTTGCATTATGAATGCAAAAAGATACAGACTTTTACAAAATTAATTCACTGTATTTCATAAATAGAAGAAGTTTTATAAAAGAAAGTTCTTAAGAAGTTGTTATGTCATTCTCACTGGTATGTGTATGTAACAACATACATGACAATGTACGTAACAATGTATGAAATACATGTATCTCATGTATACTTTATAAAGTAGATGTACCACCTGTGGGAACATGTGTACCTAGTTCAGAAACTCTGCTATAAAACCAACAAAAGTAAAATTCAGCACTGCTATTTGCATGCAATAATGATCACTGATTTCAAAAGAGTCAGTTGTAAATATGAGGCATGCTTATAGCAATAACTAATACAATATGAAACAGCAGTAACTGTAGATGATGTGTGTACATGCACAAGTGAACGTGCCTGCGCACACTGTGAGGGCAGGTCCATTGGGAAGTGGTGATGCTGTTGAAGCTGAATGACATCACATGGCAGGCCATGAAGTTAGGCAGCTGTATCAGCTCCAGTGAAAACACAAGCTGCTGAAAAAGTGCCAGTAGGCAGTGAGCTACTGACAAACTTAACACGGTAACAAGATCAGTGGCGAGTCTTTCCTTGGAATACTACAGCTATATAGGAGGGGCATGTGTGCATTTTTACACCAGCCATCAATAAAAAGTAGGGTAATTAGGATCAAACATAGGCAGATCTGGTTTCTGTTTCTGTAACCTCCAAACATTTTACTGCTAGCTGAACTCATTTTAACATAACGTTGTACATGTAAATATTGAACTGTTCATTGTTCTCAAATAAATAAAATGTTCAGAGGTTCAGCAGCATGGGACGGACAAATATGCATTTATAGCATGCCTTGTTAGGGCCCTGAAGGATTAGAGCAGTAGTTCCTGACCTGTGGGCTTTAGACCTCGGGGGGAGGGGTGTGCATGGTTATTCTGAAAGGACCGAAATATTATTCCAACTGTCCTGAGAATTCACGTAACTTCACAGCAAGTCTAGCTTTCCGGCCATTGCTTGGTTTCTTGTGGTATTTTCTGTTACTATTATTGTGATTAAGAAAATTGTGAATTCATCTACAGCCATTCTGAGATTATAATAGGGGTTTGTCAGTATGTATTCCTCAATTATTAGGAGCCTGTAAGTACAACTGTCAATATGTGGGCAGTCATCATACTCAAAATGGTTGCGAACCACTGGATTAGCATGCATAAGTTTTAATGTGTTTGAGTTATGAGTCACAATACAAAGGTTACGTTACCAAACGCACCTCACAACTTTACAATAACATGCTGACATTGTAAGGCCTGTGGAAGGAAATGAACATCTCAAATAGCTGTCTCCATGTCATAGTTGTTTCATACCACGAATACAAAACGATACAAAAAAGGCACTTTACTGCCGTGACGCAGCTTGTAAAAATGACTACAGTAAATCTTGATCATGAACGTTTGTGAACTCGCAAATGATATTCAATTCAATGACAATTCATTCCAGTGAAAGACAGTAAAAGCAAATTAATAAATTAAGATTACCCACATTCTGCTGACAGGCAGTACTGAATCCACACTGTGAATATTCTGGCTCACTCATTCACTAACTGACTGACTAACTGGACTGACTGACTCCATGAAGCAGAGTCCTTCTTGAGAAGCTAACAGTACCTCAGCTAGTCAAGAACATCCCTGTACTTTACAGAACCTTAATTTTCATTACCGTGTTCACAACAGCCCACCCCTGGACCTTATCCCTAGCCACATTAATCCAGTCCATGACTTCCCATCCTATTCGTTTAAGACCAATTTTAACATTATCCTCCCATCTACTCCTAGGTCTTGCACACAGTCACTCTTCCTCAGTTTGCCCATTAAAGTCCTACATGCATGCCACATGCCCTGCTGTCTTATTTAACTTTCACCTCATTTACATTTCTGTGATTTAATCTCTCCATAGAAGACTTCTGCATTGCTCATTTAGCCTACTTACTGATAGCATCTCCCTAACTTTTGGAACCGCCAGATAGTGATCAATACAATTGCAAATCTTCCTATCACAAGAGGTGCAACTGTACTTATGAATGTTTGGATTGGGAACACTGTGCTTTGGCAAATTTATTTTTGTATGTGGCAAAGTTTACTACCCTAACACCATTATCATTTCCATTTTCAAGTACACTTTCATCACCAGCTGAAGGTTTGAAAATATCTCCTCTCCCTAATTTCACATTGAAATCTCCTGACAGAATTTCTGCAGTGTACTTAGGGAACTGATCAAATATCTGCTTTAATTCCTCACAGAAACTGTACTTTCAGTCGTCACTTTTATCCTCAATTTGGACATGCACATTCAGCACAGTATCACACCAGTGATCTCTTAGCACTCTACATGACAAAAACTGTAGTTTCAGTCGTCACTGTTATCCTCAATTCGGACATGCACATTCAGCACAGTATCACACCAGTGATCTCTTAGCACTCTACATGACACAAACTGTAGTTTCAGTCGTCACTGTTATCCTCAATTCGGACATGCACATTCAGCACAGTATCACACCAGTGATCTCTTAGCACTCTACATGACACAAACTCTCCTCTCTTGAATGTTAATGTCTGGCTCTTATGTTTAAAAAATCTTTAACGTGATGCTTTTCATTCAGTTTTCCATATAAACAGTATAACCCTGTGCTAGTTCAGTGCTGCCCTTGTCCCATCTAACCTCCTGTACTCCCATTTCATCTGACTATCTCACAACCGTTTTCAGCAACACTGACATACACAGACTCCTCGCATTGCAAGTTCCAAACCCCAAGGCAATTTGCAGGCCACATTCATCTGCAACCTGAGGATGCATCACACTGTGGTGACAGGGACCCATTTAACATACAAAACGTAAATGAGCACAAGCTGATAGCCATGCAGCTAGTCAGTAAATTACCCATGTTTCATGAACTCTTAGTTCGTTACTACAATCACAACAGCTTGCCAGTGGACCCTGCCCCAAGCCACATCTTACACATATCTCTATCAGCTGTTCTTGTATTACAATCACCAAAAAGAAAAGCAGTGTAAGAGGTTCCCTACTTACAAAAAGTACTCAGAGACCGCAGACAAGGCTAGCCTCCATAATATCATCCTCAACCGCCTGCCGCAGTGCCAGGGTTACTGCGTTGTCAAACTGGCCACTGGACACAAGTCTCGCTGTTGTCACCCCACAGAATATGGTCTGTACAGAGCTGCCTGTAAAAATCACAGGATATGACTGAAAGCACACAGCAAAACTGACAGAACTAAATCTACAAAGGTCTTCTAGTAAGTGACACTGTGTCTTTGTCTATATCTTGGGCTACTTGACAACGCAGACAAAGGCAACTATCATCCTTTCAAATATCAGCAACTACTCACCCTCTCATTTGCATTGTATTGATATGCCAAACCCTAGTTACCTTTAAATCACAGGAGTGCCTGCTCTCAGAATAGAACCTAGTATGGGCCATCTCAACCTGGTTCACTTATTTGTATTTAACTTCTGTCAAACTGAATACTCACTTCTGAATCTCCTGCAACTAGAGAAGTGGTATTCAACCTGGAGTACGCTTACCCCCGGGGGTACACAAAGACATCTTAGGGGGTACGTAATATTTAAAAAAATAAACATATTACTTCATGATAAACACTGAATAATCAGGGCCAGATTTACGATTAGCCACAAGAGACCGGACGTAAGGACATGCGGTTTGGGAGCGCCATTTGTGTCTATCTCTCTCTCTCTCTCTCTCTCTCTCTCCTTTATGCGATTCTTATCTGGGTGGCTAGTTTCATTTTATTCCACATAGTGCATATAATTTTGCTTTGCTAAAATACCTTTGTTCCTTTATTAATTTTTATATGATAGGCAATAATATATTTCTTATTTAATAGCTTGATTCTTCTTTTTTATTTAAAACTTACTATTTAATACATTATTTTGGATGTAATTTATTTAAATTATTTTAGATGTAGATTATAGACTACGTTTTAACTTGAATTATGCACCAACAAATTTGGGAGTACAAAGTTGAAGAGAAATTATATCGAGGGTACATGAACAAAAAAGGTTGAATACCGCTGAACTAGAGGACTGGGGACTGATCTACACAATATCTCAGAAAGATGCAATGTGGAGTACACAATGATTAGTAAGCAGTTACCTCGCAAGTTGCAATTATCTAACACATGGACTGACTAAAAGGAAGCAATACAGATCAATCTGCACGTCAACAACATCAATTGGCAGCACATATTCTCCCTGTGTAGGTCAACAAAGCCTCTAAAAGAAAGACGGCAGCAAGCCTTGTCCATCAACACAATAGTCTTGCCATCATAAGAAAAGGGGGAACAAGGCAGTCTCACTGTTTACGCATCCAAGTGCTGTCACACGCAGTGCAGCATAACTGCAGACAGCAATCAGACTACAGTCACTGTCCACGTAATCTACTGATGAAACCTGAAAAAGTGGTCACTGTTGGAAACATGTACTCCCATCAGCTCAGTATAATCCTACATACATACACATACATACATATACATACATACATACATTCCATGGATCCATAAGTCTGTCAAAGTGACAATTGGATGTGCAATAAGTCATAATATACAAATACACAGCTATACAGACTATACAATTTTACATTTGAACACTATACACTAAAACACTATAAACATGTTACACACCTCACTATGAACCGTCTTTATACATAACAAATTCATCTACTCAGTAAAAGCAGTGTGTATTTAAGTATTTTCTTAATGCTACTTTAAATTATATTTTTTCATTCTTAAGACTTATGAGACTCAGAGGGAGTCTGTTGAGAACAGTGATACCGGCATAGACTGTACTTTTTTGACAACCAGATAGGTTGGCATTTGGTCTATGCCTTACATAGCTGTGACTGGCCATACACAGTCAAACTGCCATACATAAGTGACGAAATTCTTCATCCATATCACTTCAGCATCCATTGCCACAAATTCACTCACCCTGAAAATGGAGACAATACGTTCCTGCAAAATGCTAAAACACTTAACCACAACAGAGCATCATTTTATCAACAGCCGCCATAAAAATCTGACAAATTGCAGACCTGTTAGTCCCAGCTCAGTAAATGTAACAACAAGTCACCAATGTGTTTCCATACAAAAAGAGTCCAATTCAATGAGGTAATTTTTGAACTTGGGGAAAAAGTACAAGGTTGCAGTCAACAGACACTAATCCAGTGAACCAACCTGAGGAAAACCCTGTAATTGTGTGGTGATAGTAGATTCCACACCATGGAAAACAGTAACCAGGGTGAAGATGCAGGCACATTACAACTTATAATAATATTGTAATGGCGGGGTTTGCGGGTGCGAGATTTCGGCCCGCTATCCATGCCGTAAATTTTACTAGTTTTCCACTCTGGCTGCGCTCGTGGTTAAGTAGCGTGTGCTACACAATAGGGGGTTCTGGACGAAGGGCCCCGAGCGGTATATGAAGATTGGTGTTCTGGTTTATTCTTTCGAATTTAATTACATCTCGGTGTACAATATAGTTTGTTAACGTATACCCAATGAGCACATATAGAGATTTCTATAATGCACTGACCTGGTTTAGAATTCAGCCCACAGATGGAGTCAGCAACTGTTAGGTGTGTAGTATCAAGGCCCTCCGACCCCCCTATCTGCAAGTAGTCAGGCAATCCGCGTTTCTGGCACTGAAACAGTTTGAGTGTGTTAATCTAACAACACTAACAAATTCTTTTTCTCATACAGGATCGGAGAAAGACGAATGAATGAACACGGAGCATTGGTGGAATGACACTGACAGGGGAAAACTGAAGTACTGAAAGAGAAACATTATACAGCGTTGGTGGTACATGGATGAATGAGTATGGAGCATTGGTGGAATGATACTGACAGGGGAAACTGAAGTACTGGGAGAGAAACATTATACAGCGTTGGTGGTACATGGATGAATGAGTATGGAGCATTGGTGGAATGATACTGACAGGGGAAAACTGAAGTACTGAAAGAGAAACATTATACAGCGTTGGTGGTACATGGATGAATGAGTATGGAGCATTGGTGGAATGATACTGACAGGGGAAACTGAAGTACTGGGAGAGAAACATTATACAGCGTTGGTGGTAGATGAATGAATGAGTATGGAGCAATGGCGGAATGATACTGACAGGGAAAACTGGAGTAATGGGAGAAAACCATTATACAGCGTTGGTGGTAGATGAATTGAATGAGTATGGAGCATTGGTGGAATGATACTGACAGGGGAAAGATGAAGTACTGGGAGACAAACATTATACAGCGTTTGTGGTAGATAAATGAATGAGTATGGAGCATTGGTGGAATGATACTGACAGGGGAAAACTGAAGTACTGGGAGACAAACATTATACAGCGTTGGTGGTAGATAAATGAATGAGTATCGAGCATTGGTGGAATGATACTGACAGGGGAAAACTGAAGTACTGGGAGACAAACATTATACAGCGTTGGTGGTAGATAAATGAATGAGTATGGAGCAATGGCGGAATGATACTGACAGGGGAATACTGAAGTACTGGGAGACAAACATTATACAGCGTTGGTGGTAGATAAATGAATGAGTATGGAGCATTGGTGGAATGATACTGACAGGGGAAAGCTGAAGTACTTTGAGAAAAACACATGCAATGCCACTTTGTCTACCACAAACACCATATGGTTTGGCCTGGGACTGAAACCAGGCCTCCATGATGACAGGCTGGTATGCCAGAAGAGAAGATGTTACAGAAGTGAAGGTGTAGCTGCACTTCATACATCCATTGCTCTACCCTGATGAAAGGGACCCCTGTATCAGTTGCCTTTGGAAATGAGACTGGACTACTGCCAGGACATATTTTAACATAGTGGAGAGGATAGAATACACTGCCCCTGCCAGAAATGAAGTATCCATCATCCAGTCCTGAGCGAAACACTACACAAACTGAGCTGTCTCTTTTATTGTGTCCCTGAGCACAGTAGCTTTATTACGCAGATAGCCTCAAGCCCCAGGACATCCTGTGACACAGTTGTATGCAAAGATATGACGAAAGTGGCACACTATTTTTCAGCTTGAAAAAGCTAATGTCAACATATGCTAATTCTTATAAGCTTCACAGAGTAATATTAGGACAATCAAAGCAGGCTGGATGAGGTGTAAGAAGTGTACAGAGAGTAAAACTGCATATACATTTTGGTCAGAATGCCTACACAAAAGACATTGGACAGCTAAGAGTGGAGTGTAGGACAATATTAAAACGGATGTTAAAGGAAGGCATACAACATGCACTGGATTAAGGTGGCTCAGTATATGACCTGTATCACGCTCTTGTGAACACAGTAACGAAACACCGGGCTTCAGGAAAGGTGGGGAATTTGTTTCACCAACACAAGACTAATTTACTAATCCTGAATTCAAAAGAGTGATGTAACTGAACGAATGTGGCACTTTAAAAATATAAACAAGCTGCTTGTTGCTGGTTGCGCTAAGCATGTAAATACTGTGTTAGGTCAGTCACATGACAGGCCCACTTTTAGTATTATTAGGGCAATCTACATCAAGGAAGGTAGGAGAGGTGAAACATGCGGTATATATGGGAAGAAAAGAAATACATACAGGATTCTACTGGAGAAACCTGAAGGAAAGAGACCACTTGGAAGATCTAGGCTTAGGTGGGTGGATAATATTAAAATGAATCTTACAAATTAGGATGGAAGGGCATAGACTGGATTAATTGGACCGGGTTAGGTACAACTGACGGGCTGTTAAGAACACAGTGACAAACCATCAAGTTGCATAAAGTGTGGACAATTTCTTGACTACCACACAAATTATTAGCTTCTCAAGAAGGACTCTGCTCCATAGAGGCAGTTAATTACACAGCAGTGCTGCTGATGATGTAACACCATGTTTTGAAGGAATGTCAATAAACGCTAACCTGCATCACAGCTTCGCATACCAAAGACCTGAATCCACAATTCTTGCTTTTTTCTTCGATAGCTGCATTAAGTTCAACTTCTCTATACGTCGTTCAATTTCTGTGTATGTCGTTCAACTTGGTGGGTGTGGCTAAGCACGTGCCCCCCCCCCCCCCTTCATACACTAGACCAGTGGTATTCAACCTTTTTTGTTCGCGTACCCCCAGATATAATTTCTCTTCAACTTTGTACCCCCAAAGCTGTTGGTGCACAATTCAAGTTATACACAGTCTACAATCTACATCTAAAATAAGTTAAATAAATTACATCCAAAATAATGTATTAAATAATAAGTTTTAAATGAGAAAAAGGAGAGTCAAGCTATTAAATAACAAATATATTATTGTCTATCGTATAAACATTAATAAAGGAACAAAGGTATTTTAGCAAAGCAAAATTATATGCACTGTGTGGAATAAAATGAAACTAGCCGCCCAGATAAGAATCGCATAAAGGAGAGAGAGAGAGAGAGAGAGAGAGAGAGAGAGAGACACACACACAAATGACGCTCCCAAACCGCATGTCCTTACGTCCGGTCTGTTGTGGCTAACCGTAAATCTGGCCCTGATTATTCAGTGTTTATCATGAAATAATATATTTATTTTTTTTTAATTTTACGTACCCCCTAAGATGTCTTCGCGTACCCCTGGGGGTACGCGTACCCCACTTTGAATACCACTGCACTAGACAACACTGTACTGTACAATCAACGACCTCTACCAGTTGACATTAAGATGAACCTCACCTTGTGTACAGTGCCTGTCTCCACCTCCACATCCTGCAGACCCACATTAAGATGAACCTCACCTTGTGTACAGTGCCTGTCTCCACCTCCACATCCTGCAGACCCACATTAAGATCAACCTCACCTTGTGTACAGTGCCTGTCTCCACCTCCACATCCTGCAGACCCACATTAAGATCAACCTCACCTTGTGTACAGTGCCTGTCTCCACCTCCACATCCTGCAGACCCACATTAAGATCAACCTCACCTTGTGTACAGTGCCTGTCTCCACCTCCACATCCTGCAGACCCACATTAAGATCAACCTCACCTTGTGTACAGTGCCTGTCTCCACCTCCACATCCTGCAGACCCACATTAAGATGAACCTCACCTTGTGTACAGTGCCTGTCTCCACCTCCACATCCTGCAGACCCACATTCAAACTCAAGACCTTCACACTGGCAGGATACAACGTGGTCAAACTGCAGTTGGCACGCTTCCTGTAGTTGCGCAGCGTGTAGACATCAGCTGTGCCCTCAAGCAGAATGTTGCATGCTGCAATTGTAAATGGGCAATCATTCCTCATACGCTTATAACCACTCAGCTACTCAAAAATTATTTCCCTTTTATTTTTTTTTGGATCCTGAAGATACACAGTCGCACACCAGATCATGAACAGCCCGCACAACGCACTTGATATAGTGACTGGGCTATGGGCTGAAAGTCTAACGAATCGTGGTTCGATTGCCAGCAGCAGCAAGATATTTATTTTTGTCCAAAATGTCCACACTGGCTCTACGTCCCTCCCAGCCCGCTAGGCAATGGGTACCAGGGGTTATTTCCCCAGGGGTAAATCGGCCAGGGCTTAAAGCTGGCCAATTACCTCCATCTATTTTAAAACGCAGGTCAGCAAAACTTTCAACACAGAAGGAGAAAAAGAGACACTTCTGTAGCATTGAAAGACTTATGCTGTAGGAACGGTACAGACACTGTAGGGCCTATCACAATTTTAGAAGCCTCGACCATCTGTTCCTGGCACTTGGCAAGGCTGCCAACTCTTTGGGTAACAGCATTCTTCGCAAGTGCTCCAGCCAGTAAGCCCGCCAGCCATCACGTGATCACATGTCACTGTAGTGCATCTGCAATCACCGACCTTGAATCCTGTGTTCCAAGGTTAAGAATGAATGCAGCTACATCTCCACCATGTCTTCATGACATGCATGGAGACAACTTTAACCTACAGTGGTGACTTACGTGTGGGGTTCCTGGGGAAGCGGACAGTGAAACTGAAGCCCCTGCCCCGGCCTGGCATCCTGTACTGTATGAGTCCTGCGTTCTGTGAGGACTCCAGCACTTGCTTGACATTGCGCTGACCACAGAACTCTCGGTATCTCTGGTTTAGTGGTTTGGGGTGGTCTTCAGCACTGGGAAAGAACTGCTGGTTGAGCTCCCAGCCATCTACAAACTGGAAAAAGTTTAGCAAACAAACTTTATATTAATCTCACCGTGCGTCTTGTTTTAACAATTCACTGTCTACGAACCAACTAAATGCACTTTTCCACTTTCACTTTTTGACGTAGAATTTACGTCTTTCCGGTCGTTTACGTGGCCGACACTTAAGAAATTGCACATAACGTTTTGGCGTTACGCAAGAACTTGCTCACCATCGCTCATAGCAAAATGCAATTTGCAAAAGTTATATACGGTTTGAAAGAGCGACTATGTCTGTATACAACAACGCACGTGTCAAGGTCGTGCGCCACTGCTATCGCGAACGGTGGGGAGGGGAAGTAGACGCTAGAAATCGGAGCTCGGTGCGACAGTGCGCGCTCATACCTGGCGAACTAAACGTCGTAGAGAGGTCGGGTTTGTTTCGTTTGATAGAGATTCGATTACTTTACTCGTGTTTCAGTGCAAGGAAAAACCTAAGTGTTGTAAGGTGCCTAAACGTGACGATACATACCTCCGAGCTTCACCATGCCTAAGACAAATGCTGCTAAACGCATGAGAGAATACCGCAAACGGAAGGCTTTGGTACAGGCCGAAAGCACTAAGGCCCCTAAGGTCCCCAAAACCGGAGCTGAGCGTGTCCGAGAGTATAGAGCCAGAAAATCTGCAGAGCAACCTTCGACGTCTACGGCTTCTCCACCGATGTCGTCCCAACGCTCTCAAACACGCTTGATCACCAACCAACGGCCGTCAACGTCGTCTGCGAGAGGTTCTTCGGCTGTTTCAGAAACGTCCAGTACTGCAACTTACCAGTAGAAGTGTCCAGCGGCCGACAAAGAATTTTACAAATGTGTAAAGAAAATAAAGGCTTTAAACTGGCTCATTCTTTTTTTCAAACATTCCAAAAAATGAACTAACACAACCAACATCACGAAAGTCACCAAAGTAAATTCTACGCCCAAAACCTCTCGGACCTCTCCAACGGAGAGGCCCCCCCCCCCATTTTATTTACAAGTTCACCCCTACATATGTTTCGGTCCTATTAAAGACCATCATCAGGGGGTACAAAATTACGTTCCATCTACACCCATATGTATTCACTCTGCGGTCACAAGCAGTTCAGTCAAACTGTATGCAGGCCTCAATCACTTTTTAAGTTAAAATATAAATATGTATAAAAACACTGTATATAAAACTTTAAAAAGATTCGTCACGTGGTTAAATTAACATTTTAGATAATGACGAATCTTTTTAAAGTTTTATATACAGTGTTTTTATACAAATGTATATTTTAACTTAAAAAGTGATTGAGGCCTGCATACAGTTTGACTGAACTGCTTGTGATCGCAGAGTGAATACATATGGGTGTAGATGGAACGTAATTTTGTACCTCCTGATGATGGTCTTCAAGAGGACCGAAACATATGTAGGGGTGAACTTGTAAATAAAAAGTGAAAGTGAAAAAGTGCATTTAGTTGGTTTATAGACAGTGAATTGTTAGCAAACATAATTTTTGTCTAATTAAACATGCGGTAGCGGAACCACAAGATTACGTTGAAGATTAATGTTTGTGAGGTTTTAAGGGCCCCAATTAATAACAAACATCGAGGTTCTACTGTGCTTATTGTTATCTGTAGTCACCTCTGATCAAACAACTAAGCTGCAAACAAATGTGGTTCGTCTGTCAACTATCAGACTTGAAGAAAACAATGTACAGAACGTACAAAATGTGTTTAATTCGTCTCTATAAAATTTGGTCCAAAACATTTTTCTCTGAAACATAAAAGGCATGTTGAATAAATAAGGTCTTCTAGCATGGAAATTCTGTGTTAACGAAGAACTTTATTTAAGGCAGCACTTGGAGTAGGGGCAATATGCAACTGCTGGTGTAAGTGTCAGTCGGTCGGATGCTATTAGGGCAATATGCAACTGCTGGTGTGTCAGTCGGGCGGATGCTATTAGGGCAATATGCAACAGCTGGTGTAAGTGTCAGTCGGTCAGATGCTATTAGGGCAATATGCAACAGCTGGTGTAAGTGTCAGTCAGTCGGATGCTATTAGGGCAATATGCAACTGCTGGTGTAAGTGTCAGTCGGTCGGATGCTATTAGGGCAATATGCAACAGCTGGTGTAAGTGTCAGTCGGTCAGATGCTATTAGGGCAATATGCAACTGCTGGTGTAAGTGTCAGTCGGTCGGATGCTATTAGGGCAATATGCAACTGCTGGTGTGTCAGTCAGTCGGATGCTATTAGGGCAATATGCAACAGCTGGTGTAAGTGTCAGTCGGTCAGATGCTATTAGGGCAATATGCAACTGCTGGTGTAAGTGTCAGTCGGTCGGATGCTATTCGGGCAATATGCAACAGCTGGTGTAAGTGTCAGTCAGTCGGATGCTATTAGGGCAATATGCAACTGCTGGTGTAAGTGTCAGTCAGTCGGATGCTATTAGGGCAATATGCAACAGCTGGTGTAAGTGTCAGTCAGTCGGATGCTATTAGGGCAATATGCAACAGCTGGTGTAAGTGTCAGTCGGTCGGATGCTATTAGGGCAATATGCAACTGCTGGTGTAAGTGTCAGTCGGTCGGATGCTATTAAGGGCAATATGCAACAGCTGGTGTAAGTGTCAGTCAGTCGGATGCTATTAGGGCAATATGCAACAGCTGGTGTAAGTGTCAGTCAGTTGGATGCTATTAGGGCAATATGCAACAGCTGGTGTGTCAATCAGTCGGATGCTATTAGGGCAATATGCAACAGCTTGTGTGTCAATCAGTCGGATGCTATTAGGGTAATATGCAACGCTGGTGTAAGTGTCAGTCGGTCGGATGCTATTCGGGCAATATGCAACAGCTGGTGTAAGTGTCAGTCAGTCGGATGCTATTAGGGCAATATGCAACAGCTGGTGTAGTGTCAGTCATTGGATGCTATTAGGGCAATATGCAACAGCTGGTGTGTCAATCAGTCGGATGCTATTAGGGCAAATATGCAACAGCTGGGTGTCAATCAGTCGGATGCTATTAGGGTAATATGCAACAGCTGGTGTGTCAATCAGTCGGATGCTATTAGGGCAATATGCAACAGCTGGGTAAGTGTCAGTCAGTTGGATGCTATTAGGGCAATATGCAACAGCTGGTGTAGTCAATCAGTCGGATGCTATTAGGGCAATATGCAACAGCTGGTGTGTCAATCAGTCGGATGCTATTAGGGCAATATGCAACAGCTGGTGTGTCAGTCAGTTGGATGCTATTAGGGCAATATGCAACAGCTGGTGTGTCAGTCAGTTGGATGCTATTAGGGCAATAGCAACAGCTGGTGTGTCAATCAGTCGGAGCTATTAGGGCAATATGCAACAGCTGTGTGTCAATCAGTCGGATGCTATTAGGGCAATATGCAACAGCTGGTGTGTCAGTCAGTTGGATGCTATTAGGGCAATATGCAACAGCTGGTGTGTCAGTCAGTCGGATGCTATTAGGGCAATATGCAACAGCTGGTGTAAGTGTCAGTTGGATGCTATTAGGGCAATATGCAACAGCTGGTGTAAGTGTCAGTTGGATGCTATTAGGGCAATATGCAACAGCTGGTGTAAGTGTCAGTTAGTCGGATGCATTAGGCAATATGCAACAGCTGGTGTAAGTGTCAGTCAGTCTGGATGCTATTAGGGCAATATGCAACAGCTGGTGTAAGTGTCAGTCAGTCGGATGCTATTAGGGCAATATGCAACAGCTGGTGTAAGTGTCAGTCAGTCGGATGCTATTAGGGCAATATGCAACAGCTGGTGTGTCAGTCAGTCGGATGCTATTAGGGCAATATGCAACAGCTGGTGTAAGTGTCAGTCAGTCGATGCTATTAGGGCAATATGCAACAGCTGGTGTAAGTGTCAGTCGGTCGGATGCTATTAGGGCAATATGCAACAGCTGGTGTAAGTGTCAGTCAGTCGGATGCTATTAGGGCAATATGCAACAGCTGGTGTAAGGTCAGTCGGTCGGATGCTATTAGGGCAATATGCAACAGCTGGTGTGTCAGTCGTCGGATGCTATTAGGGCAATATGCAACAGCTGGTGTAAGTGTCAGTCAGTCGGATGCTATTAGGGCAATATGCAACAGCTGGTGTAAGTGTCAGTCGGTCGGATGCTATTAGGGCAATATGCAACAGCTGGTGTAAGTGTCAGTCAGTCGGATGCTATTAGGGCAATATGCAACAGCTGGTGTAAGTGTCAGTCAGTCGGATGCTATTAGGGCAATATGCAACAGCTGGTGTAAGTGTCAGTAGTTGGATGCTATTAGGCAATATGCAACAGCTGTGTAAGTGTCAGTCAGTCGGATGCTATTAGGGCAATATGCAACAGCTGGTGTAAGTGTCAGTCAGTCGGATGCTATTAGGGCAATATGTACAGTGGAAGTGCCACATCTGGATGTCCTATTAGGGCAATATGCAACTGCTTGTGTGTCATCAGTCGGATGCTATTAGGGAATATGCAACAGCTGGTGTAAGTGTCAGTCGGTCGGATGGATTAGGGCAATATTTCAAACGATGGTGTAAGTGTCAGTCAGTCGGATGCTATTAGGCAATATGCAACATGCTGGTGATGTCAGTCAGTTGGATGCTATTAGGGCAAATGGCAACAGCTGGTGTAAGTGTCAGTCGGCAGATGCATTAGGGCATATGCAACGCTTGAGTGCAGTCAGTCGGATGCTATTGGGCAATATGCAACAGCTGGTGTAGTGTCATCAGGTCGGATGCTATTGGGCAATATGCAACAGCTGGTGTAAGTGTCAGTCAGTCGGATGCTATTAGGGCAATATGCAAACATGCTGTGTGTCAGTCAGTCGGATGCTATTGGGCAATATGCAACAGCTGTGTAAGTGTCAGTCAGTCGGATGCTATTAGGGCAATATGCAACAGCTGGTGTAAGTGTCAGTCGGTCGGATGCTATTAGGGCAATATGCAACGCTGGTGTAGTGTCAGTCGGTCGGATGCTATTCGGGCAATATGCAACAGCTGGTGTAAGTGTCAGTCAGTCGGATGCTATTAGGGCAATATGCAACAGCTGGTGTAAGTGTCTTTGTAGACAGTTGGATGCTATTATGTGGCAATATGCAACAGCTGGTGTAAGTGTCAGTCAGTCGGATGCTATTAGGGCAATATGCAACAGCTGGTGTAAGTGTCAGTCAGTTGGATGCTATTAGGGCAATATGCAACAGCTGGTGTAGTGTCATCGTCGGATGCTATTAGGGCAATATGCAACAGCTTGTAGTGTCAATCAGTCGGATGCTATTAGGGAATATGCAACTGCTGGTGTAAGTGTCAGTCGGTCGGATGCTATTCAGGGCAATTATGCAACAGCTGGTGAAGTGTCAGTCAGTCGGATGCTATTAGGGCAATATGCAACAGCTGGTGTAAGTGTCAGTCATGGGATGCTATTAGGGCAATATGCAACAGCTGGTGTGTCATCAGTCGGATGCTATTAGGGCAATATGCAACAGCTGGTGTAGTGTCATCAGTCGGATGCTATTAGGGCAATATGCAACAGCTGGTGTGTCAGATCAGTCGGAGCTATTAGGGCAATATGCAACAGCTGGGGTAAGTGTCAGTCAGTTGGATGCTATTAGGGCAATATGCAACAGCTGGTAGTGTCAATCAGTCGGATTTCTATTAGGGCAATATGCAACAGCTGGTGTGTGTCAATCAGTCGGATGCTATTAGGGCAATATGCAACAGCTGGTGTGTGTCAGTCAGTTGGATGCTATTAGGGCAATATGCAACAGCTGGGTAGTGTCAGTCAGTTGGATGCTATTAGGGCAATATGCAACAGCTGGTAAGTGTCAATCAGTCGGATGCTTATTAGGGCAATATGCAACAGCTGGTGTAGTGTCATCAGTCGGATGCTATTAGGGCAATATGCAACAGCTGGGTAAGTGTCAGTCAGTTGGATGCTATTAGGGCAATATGCAACAGCTGGTGTGTCAGTCAGTCGGATGCTATTAGGGCAATATGCAACAGCTGGTGTAAGTCAGTCAGTCTGGATGCTATTAGGGCAATATGCAACAGCTGGTGTAAGTGTCATGTTGGATGCTATTAGGGCAATATGCAACAGCTGGTGTAAGTGTCAGTTAGTCGGATGCTATTAGGGCAATATGCAACAGCTGGTGTGTCAGTCAGTTGGATGCTATTAGGGCAATATGCAACAGCTGGTGTGTCAATCAGTCGGATGCTATTAGGGCAATATGCAACAGCTGGTGTGTCAATCAGTCGGATGCTATTAGGGCAATATGCAACAGCTGGTGTGTCAATCAGTCGGATGCTATTAGGGCAATATGCAACAGCTGGTGTAAGTGTCAGTCAGTTGGATGCTATTAGGGCAATATGCAACAGCTGGTGTAAGCGTCAGTCAGTCGGATGCTATTAGGGCAATATGCAACAGCTGGTGTGTCAGTCAGTCGGATGCTATTCGGGCAATATGCAACAGCTGGTGTAAGTGTCAGTGAGTCGGATGCTATTAGGGCAATATGCAACAGCTGGTGTAAGTGTCAGTCAGTCGGATGCTATTAGGGCAATATGCAACAGCTGGTGTAAGTGTCAGTCAGTCGGATGCTATTCGGGCAATAAATGTACGTGGAATGGCAACAACACTGGACACGTGGTCCAGCGAAGAAGTTTGTAGTGTGATTCTATTTTGATGCATGAAACCTGTTGCCAGCAACTACCTTTACTGCCAATTGATACAGGTGTGTGGTGACAGGAGAAAGACGGTGCAACGTATCAGAAAATGGTGCGGACTTGAGGAAAGGGCAAGTGGCCATTTGCAACGTATCAGAAAATGGTGCGGACTTGAGGAACGGGCAAGTGGCCATTTGCAACGTATCAGAAAATGGTGCGGACTTGAGGAAAGGGCAAGTGGCCATTTGCAACGTATCAGAAAATGGTGCGGACTTGAGGAAAGGGCAAGTGGCCATTTGCAACGTATCAGAAAATGGTGCGGACTTGAGGAAAGGGCAAGTGGCCATTCATGATGATAACCGCACTGGTCGGTGCAGCACACCAAGGACAGACGTGAATGCAACACAAGCGCATAAACTGATTTTCAAAGACAGACCAGTCACAATTTGAGATTTATCTGTTACACTCAAGTGCTGATTGGAACTGCACACAATACTGTCCACGAATGCAACGCCTCGAATTCTACCACAGTTGGAATTGTTAAATTTGTGTCAATTTGGGGAAAGAAAACTTTAATGTGCCCTGGGAGTGTTGAAAACACCAAACATAAGTGCACTAAGTAAATAAGTTACGTAAACTTAATATTGCCATGACTTCTCGTTTAATGTTTGTGATCTAAGCAACCTTACTTACTGAACATGCCTTGCATTTATCGACATACATTGAGATGTGTGGCAGTTAATATAACGTAGAGCATGTGATACTGCTATCAACTTAGCCACAAGCTGAGTGTGATGACATATTTTAGTATAAACCCGCCCAATACTCCCCTTATTCAGAAATTTAATAAAAACCTTCTAGCAGACTGAAGTTGTTAAATATGGAGGGCAAACATGTCAAAGCCAAATGGTATATTTTGAAACTTTTCATCACGAACGCATCAAACCATACTCCTTCCTTCAGTAGTAGGATAAGTAGTAGTAGTAGTAGTAGTAGTAGTAGTATTAGTAGTAGTAGTAGTAACAGCAGCAATAATAATTTGTTGTTGGGTCTCAAGTTCTTATACCAGGGCTGCGACTGCTAGCGCCATGTTTTCTACCGGAGACAGCTACGAGTGTAACATTGTAACATGTAACATGCTATAACATTAAGTATTATGATCTGTGTCCCCCGTCCAGAGGAGTCCTACCGACTGTGGTGTGTCTAAAGTGTGTGATCGTGAAGCGTCGAAAAATGAGGCGGCCTAGGCCCCAAGGGGCTGTCGAGCCATTGGAAAAAAATTATGATCTGTATCATGCACAATGTGGCAATCAGTCTATATCAGTTCCCCTTACAATCAGTCTATATCAGTTCCCCTTACAATCAGTCTATATCAGTTCCCCTTACAATCAGTCTATATCAGTTCACCTCTTACACATCAGTCTATATCAGTTCCCCTTACAATCAGTCTATATCAGTTCCCCTTACAATCAGTCTATATCAGTTCCCCTTACAATCAGTCTATATCAGTTCCCCTTACAATCAGTCTATATCAGTTCCCCTTACAATCAGTCTATATCAGTTCCCCTTACAATCAGTCTATATCAGTTCCCCTTACAATCAGTCTATATCAGTTCCCCTTACAATCAGTCTATATCAGTTCCCCTTACAATCAGTCTATATCAGTTCCTCTTACAATCAGTCTATATCAGTTCCTCTTACAATCAGTCTATATCAGTTCCCCTTACAATCAGTCTATATCAGTTCCTCTTACAATCAGTCTATATCAGTTCCCCTTACAATCAGTCTATATCAGTTCCTCTTACAATCAGTCTATATCAGTTCCCCTTACAATCAGTCTATATCAGTTCCTCTTACAATCAGTCTATATCAGTTCACCTTACAATCAGTCTATATCAGTTCCCCTTACAACAGTACTTCATTCTTAATAGTATTCATTCCATACATGTTAACTCTATATTCACAGTCCGACAAATGTACAATTTAGTCACATTAATTGTGCAATTTCACTGTCCTACAAGTTTCGAACTCAGCAGGCAACCAACTCCGATAAACAGGATATCAAAACAACACAGATTATTCAACTTTTATTCAACTTCTAACATTTTAACCAATGTAAGACTCGAAACAACCAACAACTACAATTTTCACCTTTTATTTGTTTTACACAGTGTATATGCACAATTGTAAAGAATTCGTGTTTTACTATGTTAACAATTGTATCAGTTGATGTAAAAGTGTGTGATTTGAGATAATGAGTCCCTGAAGATGAATCCAAATTAAGGGTTCGAAACATGTAGGACAGTGAAATTACACAAGTAATGTGATTAAATTGTACATTTGTCGGACTATGAATATAGTCCTTCATTCTTTTCCCCAAACCTCTGTGTTAGTTTCGTAGTCTGGTTTTCCCATTTACATTTTATCTTACATAATTGTTTACCTGTATCTCTCAATTCCATTACCTTCACACAATTAACTTCCCCTTCATTAGACAATCGTCATATTTGCACTCACCGAGACAAGACCCCCGTTCTCACACGGCACGTCCAGGTAGTCAAAGTGGACCTCAACACGTCTGTCCGGGTCTGTGACGATGTACACTCCACAGACAGTCGGAGCGTCGTCAGCCGTTGACTTGTGGAAGAATTGGCCCTCCTCTGACGTCACCACAATACAGTCTGCACACACAAATGGCCCAATTACTTCCGGCAGGTACTTTCCTCAGGGTTCTGCAAACAGTCTGACATTGCAAGGTACTCTGAATAAAAGTATACAACTCGCTTTTCCACCGCACGAAAACAGAACATTACCAGAACTGACGATCGATGGCTGAGTCAAATCTTGTGCTACAGATTTAGGCCGCTGTCAAGCAAGCTGTGTGGCAGGCGTCCCGCCAATGTTTACTTGCAATGACGCTATAAACATAGAACATTAGTTTAATAGCGCATCATGTTGAATTATTAAATCTTTAAAAGTCAGTATTTGTTCCAGTCTGTAAAAGTAAGGCCTTGTCGTAACATGCCGTGCGGCACAGAGGGGGCGTGGAGGTTCAGCTCTACTCATTCTTAACCTCGACGCTAGATAGGGGTGGGTGTTCATCGTCAAGCTCCTGCCGCTTTGCTCCCGATAACGTGCCATGGTACCCACTGTAGAGAGGCTGCGTGGGCCACAGGTCCCATCTGGATGGTTATGGAGAAGTGAAAATTTCTTGCCCTCACCAGGATTCGTACCCGGGACCGTCCAACCCGTAGCGAGTTCCTCCTGTATTTTACCAGTAGCCATAAGTTAAGGTCACGTGACCTCTGCAATTGTCTCCCTCTTACCTCCCCAACATCGAACACAAACTGCCCCATAACCTGTTTTCCCGCTCCCTGTACAAACCCCACAATTATGCTTCTTCACGCACTCTTCGTTATTTCGTAAATACACAAAATTAGGTCCGCTTGTGACTAACAAACAACCTCTCTGTCTCCAGTACCGTCCGCCAGCGCGTCGGTAGCTTACACTGTCGTGAATTTGATCCAGCATTCTCACGAACACTGTCTCTCTCAGTTTCACTGCGTTTGGGCTACTTACTTCTCTGCAAACTGTGAACTATGCCGGTTCAGTACGAGTCTAGTGTACGTTCTTCCTTTATCCTTTATACATCAAAGCAAATCCAAACGAAGCGTCGTTCAACAGACAGTGCTACTGTTCGCTGAAACTGGAAGTTGAATGTAACGGTCAGGAACAGAACAAAAATAGCGTGTTCGCAGTTCATTGTCAAAATAATGTTTCTTGAAGAGGTTAAGAACACGATGATGTTGAGAACACGAAGACGTTGAGAACACGAAGACGTTGAGAACACGAAGACGTTGAGAACACGAAGACGTTGAGAACACGAAGACGTTGAGAACATGAAGATGTTGAGAACACGAAGATGTTGAGAACACGGAGATGTTGAGTACACGAAGATGTTGAGTACACGAAGATGTTAAGAACATGAAGATGTTAAGAACTTGAAGATGTTCAGAACATTAAGATGTTAAGAACATGAAGATGTTAAGAACGTGAAGATGTTAAGAACATGAAGATGTTCAGAACATGAAGCTGTTCAGAACATTAAGATGTTAAGAACAATAATATGTTAAGAACATGAAGATGTTCAGAACCTTAAGATGTTAAGAACATGAAGATGTTAAGAACGTGAAGATGTTAAGAACATGAAGATGTTAAGAACATGAAGATGTTCAGAACATTAAGATGTTCAGAAACATTAAGATGTTAAGAACATGAAGATGTTAAGAACATGAAGATGTTCAGAACATTAAGATGTTAAGAACATGAAGATGTAAAGAACATTAAGATGTTCAGAACATTAAGATGTTCAGAACATTAAGATGTTAGAACTAAGATTAGAACATGAAGATGTTAAGAACTGAAGATGTAGAACATGAAGATGTTCAGAACATTAAGATGTTAAGAACATGAAGATGTTAAGAACGTGAAGATGTTAAGAACATTAAGATGTTAAGAACATGATGATGTTAAGAACATGAAGATGTTAAGAACATTAAGATGTTAAGAACATGAAGATGTTAAGAACGTGAAGATGTTAAGAACCTGAAGATGTTAAGAACATAAAGATGTTCAGAACATGAAGATGTTAAGAACATGAAGATGTTAAGAACATGAAGATGTTAAGAACATGAAGATGTTCAGAACATTAAGATGTTAAGAACATGAAGATGTTAAGAACGTGAAGATGTTAAGAACGTGAAGATGTTAAGACTGAAGATGTTAAGAACACGAAGATGTTGAGAACACGAAGACGTAGAGAACACGGAGACGTTGAGAACATGAAGATGTTAAGAACACGAAGATGTTAAGAACATGAAGATGTTCAGAACATTAAGATGTTAAGAACAGGAAGATGTTAAGAACATGAAGATGTTAAGAACACGGAGATGTTGAGAACATGAAGATGTTCAGAACATTAAGATGTTAAGAACATGAAGATGTTGAGAACATGAAGATGTTAAGAACACGAAGATGTTGAGAACACGAAGATGTTAAGAACATGAAGAAGTTAAGAACATGAAGATGTTCAGAACATTAAGATGTTAAGAACATGAAGATGTTCAGAACATTAAGATGTTAAGAACGTGAAGATGTTAAGAACATTAAGATGTTAAGAACATGAAGATGTTAAGAACATTAAGACGTTAAGAACATGAAGATGTTCAGAACATTAAGATGTTAAGAACACGCAGATGTAAGATGAAGATGTTAAGAACATGAAGATGTTAAGAACATGAAGATGTTAAGAACGTGAAGATGTTAAGAACATGAAGATGTTAAGAACATGAAGATGTTCAGAACATTAAGATGTTAAGAACATGAAGATGTTAAGAACACGAAGATGTTAAAAAGATGAAGATGTTCAGAACATTAAGATCTTAAGAACATTAGAATTTTAAGAACATGAAGATGTTCAGAACATTAAGATGTTAAGAACATGAAGATGTTCAGAACATTAAGATGTTAAGAACATGAAGATGTTAAGAACACGAAGATGTTAAGAACACGAAGATGTTAAGAACATGAAGATGTTAAGAACGTGAAGATGTTAAGAACATTAAGATTTTAAGAATATGAAGATGTTCAGAACATTAAGATGTTAAGAACACGCAGATGTTAAGAACATGAAGATGTTAAGAACATAAAGATGTTAAGAACATTAAGATGTTAAGAACATGAAGATGTTAAAAACACGAAGATGGTAAGAAGATGAAGATGTTCAGAACATTAAGATGTTAAGAACATTAAGATGTTAAGAACATGAAGATGTTCAGAACATTAAGATGTTAAGAACACGCAGATGTTAAGAACATTAAGATGTTAAGAACATGAAGATGTTAAGAACACGAAGATGTTAAGAATATGAAGATGTTAAGAACGTGAAGATGTTAAGAACATTAAGATTTTAAGAATATGAAGATGTTCAGAACATTAAGATGTTAAGAACACGCAGATGTTAAGAACATGAAGATGTTCAGAACATTAAGATGTTAAGAACATGAAGATGTTCAGAACATTAAGATGTTCAGAACATGAAGATGTTAAGAACACGGAGATGTTAAGAACATGAAGATGTTAAGAACGTGAAGACGTTAAGAACATTAAGATTTTAAGAACATGAAGATGTTCAGAACATTAAGATGTTAAGAACACGAAGATGTTAAGAACATGAAGATGTTAAGAACGTGAAGATGTTAAGAACATTAAGATGTTAAGAACATGAAGATGTTCAGAACACTAAGATGTTAAGAACATGAAGATGTTAAGAACATAAAGATGTTCAGAACATTAAAATGTTAAGAACATGAAGTTTTCGCTCTGCGACTTCGGTTGAATGTTAAGGAATTTTAATAATAGAATCTACTGCCCGACGTGTGGTGGGTGGACGGGCAGTACACACTATACAGACGGGCAGTACACACTATACAGACGGGCACTACACAATATACAGACGGGCAGTACACACTATACAGACGGGCAGTACACACTATACAGACGGGCAGTACACACTATACAGACGGGCACTACACAATATACAGACGGGCAGTACACACTATACAGACGGGCAGTACACAATATACAGGGCCGGGCAGTACACACTATACAGACGGGCAGTACACACTATACAGACGGGCAGTACACACTATACAGACGGGCACTACACACTATACAGACGGGCAGTACACACTATACAGACGGGCAGTACACACTATACAGGGACGGGCAGTACACACTATACAGGGCCGGGCAGTACACACTATACAGGGCCGGGCAGTACATACTATACAGGGACGGGCAGTACACACTATACAGGGTCGGGCAGTACACACTATACAGAAGGGCAGTACACACTATACAGGGCCGGGCAGTACAAACTTTACAGACGGGCAGTACACACTATACAGGGCCGGGCAGTACAAACTATACAGACGGGCAGTACACACTATACAGACGGGCAGTACACACTATACAGACGGGCACTACACACTATACAGACGGGCAGTACACACTATACAGACGGGCAGTACACACTATACAGGGCCGGGCAGTACACACTATACAGACGGGCAGTACAAACTATACAGAAGGGCAGTACACACTATACAGGGCCGGGCAGTACAAACTATACAGACGGGCAGTACACACTATACAGGGCCGGGCAGTACACACTATACAGAAGGGCAGTACACACTATACAGGGCCGGGCAGTACAAACTATACAGACGGGCAGTACACACTATACAGACGGGCAGTACACACTATACAGACGGGCACTACACACTATACAGACGGGCAGTACACACTATACAGACGGGCAGTACACACTATACAGGGCCGGGCAGTACACACTATACAGACGGGCAGTACACACTATACAGAAGGGCAGTACACACTATACAGACGGGCAGTACACACTATACAGACGGGCACTACACACTATACAGACGGGCAGTACACACTATACAGACGGGCAGTACACACTATACAGGGACGGGCAGTACACACTATACAGGGACGGGCAGTACACACTATACAGGGGCGAGCAGTACACACTATACAGGGCCGGGCAGTACACACTATACAGGGCCGGGCAGTACACACTATACAGGGCCGGGCAGTACACACTATACAGGGACGGGCAGTACACACTATACAGAGCCGGGCAGTACACACTATACAGGGCCGGGCAGTGCACACTATACAGACGGGCAGTACACACTATACAGGGCCGGGCAGTACACACTATACAGACGGGCAGTACACACTATACAGGGCAGGGCAGTACACACTATACAGGACGGGCAGTACACACTATACAGGGACGGGCAGTACACACTATACAGGGCCGGGCAGTGCACACTATACAGGGACGGGCAGTACACACTATACAGAGCCGGGCAGTACAAACTATACAGGGACGGGCAGTAAACACTATACAGGGACGGGCACTACACACTATACAGGGACGGGCAGTACACTCTATACAGGGACGGGCAGTACACACTATACAGGGAAGGGCAGTACACACTATACAGACGGGCAGTACACTCTACACAGGGACGGGCAGTACACACTAAACAGGGGCGGGCAGTACACACTATACAGGGGCGGGCAGTACACACTATACAGGGACGGGCAGTACACTCTATAAAGGGCCGGGCAGTACACACTATACAGGGGCGGGCAGTACACACTATACAGGGACGGGCAGTACACACTATACAGGGAAGGGCAGTACACACTATACAGACGGGCAGTACACACTATACAGGGACGGGCAGTACATACTAAACAGGGGCGGGCAGTACACACTAGACAGGGGCAGGCAGTAACACACTATACAGGGCCGGGCAGTACACACTATACAGAGCGGGGCAGTACACACTATACAGAAACGGGCAGTACACACTATACAGGGTCGGGCAGTACACACTATACAGGGACGGGCAGTACACACTATACAGGGCGTGCAATACACACTATACAGACGGGCAGTACACACTATACTATACTATACTATTGCTCCATACTCATTCATTCATCTACATGTTGCTGTTATCAGAAGGACAAAGGGCGAAGGTTTCTCCAGTATTCAGTATTCCTGTCAGTATCAACCACCATGTCCTATGATTCATACATCTACCACCACGCTGTATAAGTTCTCCCAGTACTTCATATCCTGTCAGATATTCCAATGCTCTACTCATTCATTCATCTACCACCAACGCTGTATAATGTTTCTCTCCAGTATCGTATCTCAGTATCATCACACATGTCACATTATATTACAATGCTCTCAGTACTAGCGCAGTTTCATATACATACACCACGCTGTATAGTGTTCTCTCCAGTACTCATTTCCCATGCGTATCATTCCATGTCATACTGCATCATCTCATCTACACAACGCGCTAATGTTTTCTCCAGTACTTCAGGTTTTCCCTGTCAGTATCATTCACCAATGCTCCATACATTCATACATTACCACCACGCTGTATAATGTTCTCCAGTGCTTCAGTTTCCACGTCGTATCATTCCACCAATGCTCCATACTCATCATCATCTACACCAACGCTGTATAACTATTCTTCCCAGACTAGTTTCCCCTGTCTGTATCATTCCAACATGCTCCATACTCATTCATTATCTAGACACGACGCTGTATAATGTTTCTCATCCCAGTACTTCGTTTTCCCTGTCAGTATCATTCCACCAATGCTCCATTACTCATTCATACATCTACCACCAACGCTGTATAATGTTTCTTCCATACTTATCCTGTCAGTTATCACATGTCCATCTCATTTATACTTACCACCAAGCGTATAAGTTTCTCCCAGTACTTCAGTTTCCCCTGTCAGTATCATTCCACCAATGCTCCATACTCATTCATCATCTACCACCAACGCCGTATAATGTTTCTCTCCCAGTACTTCAGTTTCCCTGTCAGTATCATTCCACCAATGCTCCATACTCATTCATCATCTACCACAACGTGTATAATGTTTTCTCCCAGTACTTCAGTTTCCCTGTCAGTATCATTCCACCATGCTCCATCATCCCCCAGCTGTATAATGTTTTCTCCCAGTACTTCAGTTTCCCCTGTCAGTATCATTCCACCAATGCTCCATACTCATTCATCATCTACCACCAACGCTGTATAATGTTTCTCTCCCAGTACTTCAGTTTCCCCTGTCAGTATCATTCCACATGCTCCATACTCATTCATTCATCTACCACCAACGCTGTATAATGTTTCTCTCCCAGTACTTCAGTTTTCTCCTGTCAGTATCATTCCACCAATGCTCCATACTCATTCATACATCTACCACCAACGCTGTATAATGTTTTCTCCCAGTACTTCATTTTCCCTGTCAGTATCATTCCACCAATGCTCCATACTCATTCATCATCTACCACCAACGCTGTATAATGTTTTCTCCCAGTACTTCAGTTTCCCCTGGTATCATTCCACAATGCTCCATACTCATTCATTCATCTACCACCAACGCTGTATAATTTTCTCTCCCAGTACTTCGTTTCCCTTGTCAGTATCATTCCACAATGCTCCATTCTCATTCATACATCTACCACCAACGCTGTATAATGTTTCTCTCCCAGTACTTCAGTTTTCCCCTGTCAGTATCATTCCACCAATGCTCCATACTCATTTAACTCATTCATTACACTACCACCAACGATGTATAATGTTTCTCTCCCAGTACTTCAGTTTTCCCCTGTCAGTATCATTCCACCAATGCTCCATACTCATTCATTCATCTACCACCAACGCTGTATAATGTTTCTCTCCCAGTTACTTCAGTTTCACCTGTCAGTATCATTCCACCAATGCTCCATACTCATTCATTCATCTACCACCAACGCTGTATAATGTTTCTCTCCCAGTACTTCAGTTTTCCCTGTCAGTATCATTCCACAATGCTCCATACTCATTATTACATCTACCACCGACGCTGTATAATGTTTCTCTCCCAGTACTTCAGTTTTCCCCTGTCAGTGTCATTCCACCAATGCTCCATACTCATTTATACATCTACCACCAACGCTGTACAATTGTTTCTCTCCCAGTACTTCATTTTCCCTGTCAGTATCATTCCATCAATGCTCCATTCTCATTTCATTACATCTACCACCAACGCTGTATAATGTTTCTCTCCCAGTACTTCAGTTTTCCCCTGTCAGTATCATTCCACCAATGCTCCATACTCATTTATCATCTACCACCAACGCTGTATAATGTTTTCTCTCCCAGTACTTCAGTTTTCCCCTGTCAGTATCATTCCACCAATGCTCCATACTCATTTATACATCTACCACCAACGCTGTATAATGTTCTCTCCCAGTACTTCAGTTTTCCCCTGTCAGTATCATTCCACCAATGCTCCATACTCATTCATACATCTACCACCAACGCTGTATAATGTTTCTCTCCCAGTACTTCAGTTTTCCCCTGTCAGTATCATTCCACCAATGCTCCATACTCATTCATCATCTACCACCGACGCTGTATAATGTTTTCTCTCCCAGTACTTCAGTTTTCCCCTGTCAGTACCATTCCACCAATGCTCCATACTCATTCATACATCTACCACCAACGCTGTATAATGTTTCTCTCCCAGTACTTCAGTTTTCCCCTGTCAGTATCATTCCACCAATGCTCCATACTCATTCATCATCTACCACCACGCTGTATAATGTTTCTCTCCCAGTACTTCAGTTTTCCCTGTCAGTACATTCCACCAATGCTCCATACTCATTCATACATCTACCACCAACGCTGTATAATGTTTCTCTCCCAGTTTCTTCAGTTTCCCCTGTCAGTATCATTCCACCAATGCTCCATACTCATTCATTACATCTACCACCGACGCTGTATAATGTTTCTCTCCCAGTACTTCAGTTTTCCCTGTCAGTTCATTCCACCAATGCTCCATACTCATTCATACATCTACCACCAACGCTGTTAAATGTTTTCTCCCAGTACTTCAGTTTTTCCCCTGTCAGTACATTCCACCAATGCTCCATACTCATTCATACATCTACCACCAACGCTGTATAATGTTTCTCTCCCAGTACTTCAGTTTTCCCCTGTCAGTATCATTCCACCAATGCTCCATACTCATTCATACATCTACCACCAACGCTGTATAATGTTTCTCTCCCAGTACTTCAGTTTTCCCTGTCAGTACATTCCACCAATGCTCCATACTCATTCATACATCTACCACCACGCTGTATAATGTTTCATCTCCCAGTACTTCAGTTTCCCTGTCAGTATCATTCCACCAATGCTCCATACTCATTCATACATCTACCACCACGCTGTATAATGTTTTTCTCCCAGTACTTCAGTTTCCCCTGTCAGTATCATTCCACCAATGCTCCATACTCATTCATACATCTACCACCGACGCTGTATAATGTTTTTCTCCCAGTACTTCAGTTTCCCCTGTCAGTATCATTCCACCAATGCTCCATACTCATTCATACATCTACCACCGACGCTGTATAATGTTTTTCTCCCAGTACTTCAGTTTCCCCTGTCAGTATCATTCCACCAATGCTCCATACTCATTATACATCTACCACCGACGCTGTATAATGTTTTCTCTCCCAGTACTTCAGTTTCCCCTGTCAGTATCATTCCACCAATGCTCCATACTCATTCATACATCTACCACCAACACTGTATAATGTTTCTCTCCCAGTACTTCAGTTTCCCCTGTCAGTATCATTCCACCAATGCTCCATACTCATTCATACATCTACCACCAACACTGTATAATGTTTCTCTCCCAGTCCTTCAGTTTCCCCTGTCAGTATCATTCCACCAATGCTCCATACTCATTCATACATCTACCACCAACACTGTATAATGTTTTTCTCCCAGTCCTTCAGTTTCCCCTGTCAGTATCATTCCACCAATGCTCCATACTCATTCATACATCTACCACCAACGCTGTATAATGTTTCTCTCCCAGTACTTCAGTTTCCCGTGTCAGTATCATTCCACCAATGCTCCATACTTATATTCATCTACGTGTTGCTGTTATCAGAAGGACAAAGGGCGAAGCTTGGGACTTTACAAAAATAATGCTCTTTGTGATATCGTGGAGCATCGAACAGCAAAGTTCTGCACCTTTGAGACCAGCAGTAATGACGGTGCTAGGTTTCAGTCTTCGAACACAACTGAAATATAATAATAACAAATGTTTAATAAGAACAAATCTTAACCCACTGCGAGGGCCTATGCTCAACAGCACTAACAGCAGACAACCGTTAGGTAAAGCAATCACGTTACAGGCCTGGACAGGCCCTGAGTGTTCCAGGAGGTTGAAGCTCCAGATATCTAGACAATCGGCACATGAAGGTGGTAAGATTGTCAGCCCTACGCACCGGCCGCCTTTACCCCCAATAAATACTCCTGGTACGCATTTCTGTTAGAGGCTGAGTCGACTCTAGGGCCATAGCTGCAGACAACCGTATCGGCTTGGAAGTCGATACCTCCAGAGTCAAAACCAGGAGCGTCAAACTAACACACAACTACAATAACAGGCACTGAATTTGTCAAAAGCAGTGTATTTCACGCCGCTACATGGCTGGGTCTATGTTCTCCATCCACTGTATACTACGCAAAACTACTGATGTCTGTTAACATCATGACAGCCAGCCTTTCCTGCCCAAGACGCTTCATCAATACGCACAATTTTAAGATTAGGCAGTCTGAGAGCGCCAACCGCTTACGGACATCCATTGCAATGTTCGTCTGGGAACAAACAGCAACAGATATTGCGTCTTAGTTCTTGCGTTCACCTGCAATTTTTCACCTGACACAACTGTTGGCACGCCAGTCATATGGAATTTACGTTACGTCTGTAGGAAATTGGATGCGAAGTGAAAGGAACGACTGAGGGAGGAAATGAGCCGAAGTCAGACTGCAGCAGGGCCTCGCGTTTTGCAGAAGGCCTAACTTCCTGAATGTAATGGCAACTTTAGAAGTCTGGGTCCGTTACGTCGACCACAAAACCAATCAAGCTGCCGCGGGCGGTTACGCGTCGGCGTCTCATCGCAGAAAACTGCATTCGTTCCCCGGGCAATCGATGTGGGATTTGAGGTAGACAAGGTGACAGTGGGAAAGTTTTATCTCCGAGTACCTCGGTTTTCCCCTGTCAGTATCATTCCACCAATGCTATACACTCATTCATACATCTACCACCGACGCTGTATAATGTTTATCTCCCAACACTTCCGTTTCCCCGTCAGTATCATTCCACCAAAGCTCCATACACATTCATTCATCTACCACCGACGCTGTATAATGTTTTTCTCCCAGTACGTCAGTTTCCCCTGTCAGTATCATTCCACCAATGCGCCATACTCATTCATTCATCTACCACCGACGCTGTATAATGTTTATCTCCCAATACTTCCGTTTCCCCCGTCAGTATCATTCCACCAAAGCTCCATACACATTCATTCATCTACCACCGACGCTGTATAATGTTTTTTCTCCCAGTACGTCAGTTTCCCCTGTCAGTATCATTCCACCAATGCTATACACTCATTTATTCATCTACCACCGACGCTGTAAAATGTATATCTCCCAGTACTTCAGTTTCCCCTGTCAGTATCATTCCACCAATGCTCCATACTCATTCATACATCTACCACCGACGCTTTATAATGTTTTTCTCCCAGTACTTCAGTTTCCCCTGTCAGTATCATTCCACCAATGCTCCATACTCATTCATACATCTACCACCGACGCTGTATAATGTTTCTCTCCCAGTACTTCAGTTTTCCCCTGTCAGTTTCATTCCACCAATGCTCCATACACATTCATTCATCTACCACCGACGCTGTATAATGTTTCTCTCCCAGTACTTCAGTTTTCCCCTGTCAGTATCATTCCACCAATGCTCCATACACATTCATTCATCTATCCCGCCACGCTGTATAATGTTTCTCTCCCAGTACTTCAGTTTCCCCTGTCAGTATCATTCCACCAATGTTCCATACTCATTCATACATCTACCACCGACGCTGTATAATGTTTCTCTCCCAGTACTTTAGTTTCCCTTGTCAGTATCATTCCACCAATGCTATACACTCATTCATTCATCTACCACCGACGCTGTATAATGTTCTTCTCCCAGTACTTCAGTTATCCCCTGTCAGTACCATTCCACCAATGCTCCATCCTCATTCATTCATCTACCACCAACGCTGTATAATGTTTGTCTCCCTGTACTTCAGTTTCTCCTGTCAGTATCATTCCACCAACGCTCCATACTCATTCATACATCTACCACCAACGCTGTATAATGTTTCTCTCCCAGTACTTCAGTTTCCCTGTCAGTATCATTCCACCAACGCTCCATACTCATTCATACATCTACCACCAACGCTGTATAATGTTTGTCTCCCAGTACTTCAGTTATCCCTGTCAGTATCATTCCACCAACGCTCCATACTCATTCATACATCTACCACCAACGCTGTATAATGTTCTTCTCCCAGTACTTCAGTTATCCCCTGTCAGTATCATTCCACCAACGCTCCATACTCATTCATACATCTACCACCAACGCTGTATAATGTTTGTCTCCCAGTACTTCAGTTTCTCCTGTCAGTATCATTCCACCAACGCTCCATACTCATTCATACATCTACCACCAACGCTGTATAATGTTTGTCTCCCAGTACTTCAGTTTCTCCTGTCAGTATCATTCCACCAACGCTCCATACTCATTCATACATCTACCACCAACGCTGTATAATGTTTCTCTCCAAGTACTTCAGTTTCCCCTGTCAGTATCATTCCACCAATGCTCCATACTCATTCATACATCTACCACCGACGCTGTATAATGTTTTTCTCCCAGTCCTTCAGTTTTCCCCTGTCAGTATCATTCCACCAATGCTCCATACGCATTCATTCATCTACCACCGATGCTGTATAATGTTTCTCTCCCAGTACTTCAGTTTCTCCTGTCAGTATCATTCCACCAACGCTCCATACTCATTCATACATCTACCACCAACGCTGTATAATGTTTTCTCCCAGTACTTCAGTTATCCCCTGTCAGTATCATTCCACCAACGCTCCATACTCATTCATACATCTACCACCAACGCTGTATAATGTTTGTCTCCCAGTACTTCAGTTTCTCCTGTCAGTATCATTCCACCAACGCTCCATACTCATTCATACATCTACCACCAACGCTGTATAATGTTTGTCTCCCAGTACTTCAGTTTCTCCTGTCAGTATAATTCCACCAACGCTCCATACTCATTCATACATCTACCACCAACGCTGTATAATGTTTTCTCTCCAAGTACTTCAGTTTCCCTGTCAGTATCATTCCACCAATGCTCCATACTCATTCATACATCTACCACCGACGCTGTATAATGTTTTTCTCCCAGTCCTTCAGTTTTCCCCTGTCAGTATCATTCCACCAATGCTCCGTACGCATTCATTCATCTACCACCGATGCTGTATAATGTTTTCTCTCCCAGTACTTCAGTTTCCCCTGTCAGTATCATTCCACCAATGTTCCATACTCATACATTCATCTACCACCAACGCTGTATAATGTTTCTCTCCCAGTACTTCAGTGTCCCCTGTCAGTATCATTCCACCAATGTTCCATACTCATACATTCATCTACCACCGACGCTGTATAATGTTTTCTCTCCAGTACTTCAGTTTCCCCTGTCAGTATCATTCCACCAATGTTCCATACTCATACATTCATCTACCACCGACGCTGTATAATGTTTCTCTCCCAGTACTTCAGTTTCCCCTGTCAGTATTTACATGTTTACAGCAGCCCGCCACACAAATTCCGTTACACCCTCCCTCTTTCTGACACAACCATTTCAATATTACCCAGCCAGCCACACCTTGGTATCTTCCCCTCACGTTTCCAAACAAGATTTTCAATATCTGTCATCTTCTATGCACGCTTTACGGCAAGCCATTTGATCTATGTAAAGATAAATATTTGACACTTACCTTTGATTATGTGATAAGCTGACCGCTTGGTGCGCGACACGGGCAGACCCAGGGAGTCCGGAGTTCGAATCTGCAACGTGCAAAACATAGTCAAATCAATGAAAGAAGGAGCCTTCACTCGACTCTTACGAACACGGGGGAACGTTTAGTTGCGATGACAGGCGGGTAACTTGTTGAACAGGGTCGTGCGTGACTGCAAGGTTGCTTATGGGTGGGATGCGTTAATAAGACAAAAGAGCCGACAGGAAGTGACAAGCACTAGTTGTCATGAAAAGTAATGATCGTACCTTTGGTGAAATCTACAGATCCTGAAGCTCCTCACCATACAATTCTCACCATCCTGAAGCTCACCATACAATTCTCACTATCATGAAGCTCCTCACCATACAATTTCTCACCATATTGAAGCTCCTCACCATACAATTCTCACCATCCTGAAGCTCACCATACAATTCTCACTATCATGAAGCTCCTCACCATACAATTTCTCACCATATTGAAGCTCCTCACCATACAATTCTCACCATCCTGAAGCTCCTCACCATACAATTCTCACCATCCTGAAGCTCACCATACAATTCTCACTATCATGAAGCTCCTCACCATACAATTTCTCACCATATTGAAGCTCCTCACCATACAATTCTCACCATCCTGAAGCTCATCATACAATTCTCACCATCCTGAAGCTCATCATACAATTCTCACTATCATGAAGCTCCTCACCATACAATTTCTCACCATATTGAAGCTTCTCACCATACAATTCTCACCATCCTGAAGCTCCTCACCATACAGTTCTCACCATCCCCCTGTCACTTCCTCCCCATCAGCTCCACATATTCCTGTCAGCACCCTGGTCTCGAACTGTTCCCGTAGGACCATTAACAAAACTTAGACGCACACAGCAACATCCCTCGCAAGCCGACAGCACCTCCACTGTTCCCACCTACGTCACGCGGTCCGACCACCTGCTTCCATCGATCACATTCACTTCCCCCTTGTCTTCTTCCTTCGCCATTATAATGGTTCAAAATTTATAGCTAAAACTTTGTTGCTATTAGCATGTAGCTACATTTGTTACAAGAGCGGTTCATTAAGGCTGTTGTAACTTTACAAGACATGTCTCGTCAAGTTCGAGACGAGACGTCAGAAACTCGCAAACCTCGAGGCAGTGCAGTAACGCGACTAGCGCGCTCTGCGTGTAATGTTCGTCTTAATTAGGCTTATTTAAATTAAGGGTGCAGATTTGTTTCTACAAACTGAACAGAGTTCCAGCGCGTTCGCAACAAAAAGTTGATAGAGTGTGTGAAATTAGCTCCATCGCGTCTGTCTGTCTGTCCGCATGCAACTGCTGCAGAAACACTGGGCGGATTTTTACAAACATCGCAGATGGAAGGGATTAACTTGTGTCTGCACACTGCTGGAAGCAATTCGCTGGATAAAAACTAAAAATCAACTCCATGGAGCAGAGTCCTTCTTGAGAAGCTAACAGGTCGTCAGCTAATCAAGAAATTCCCCGCTTTTTATGGTACCCGAAGGTTCATTACCGCATTCACAACAGCCCGCCACCTGTCCCTATCCTGAGCCAGATCAATCCAGTCCATGCCCCCCATCCCACTTCTTGAAGATCCATTTTAATATTATCTTCCCATCTACGCCTAGGTCTTTCAAGTGGTCTCCTTCCCTCAGGTCTCCCCACCAAAATCCTGTATGCACCTCTCCCCTCCCCTATACATGCTACTTGCCCCGCCCACCTCATTCTTCTTCATTTGATCACCCGAATAATATTTGGTGATCAGTACAGATCATTAAGTTCCTCGTTATGTAGTCTTCTCCACTCCCCCGTTACCCCGTCCCTCTTAACCCCAAATATCCCCTCAGCACACTATTCAGATCAGTACAGATCATTAAGTTCCTCGTTATGTAGTCTTCTCCACTCCCCCGTTACCCCGTCCCTCTTAACCCCAAATATCCCCCTCAGCACACTATTCAGATCAGTACAGATCATTAAGTTCCTCGTTATGTAGTCTTCTCCACTCCCCCGTTACCCCGTCCCTCTTAACCCCAAATATCCCCCTCAGCACACTATTCAGATCAGTACAGATCATTAAGTTCCTCGTTATGTAGTCTTCTCCACTCCCCCGTTACCCCGTCCCTCTTACACCCAAATATCCCCCTCAGCACACTATTCAGATCAGTACAGATCATTAAGTTCCTCGTCATGTAGTCTTCTCCACTCCCCCGTTACCCCGTCCCTCTTAACCCCAAATATCCCCCTCGGCACACTATTCAGATCAGTACAGATCATTAAGTTCCTCGTTATGTAGTCTTCTCCACTCCCCCGTTACCCCGTCCCTCTTAACCCCAAATATCCCCCTCAGCACACTATTCAGATCAGTACAGATCATTAAGTTCCTCGTTATGTAGTCTTCTCCACTCCCCCGTTACCCCGTCCCTCTTAACCCCAAATATCCCCCTCGGCACACTATTCAGATCAGTACAGATCATTAAGTTTCTCGTTATGTAGTCTTCTCCACTCCCCCGTTACCCCGTCCCTCTTAACCCCAAATATCCCCCTCGGCACACTATTCAGATCAGTACAGATCATTAAGTTCCTCGTTATGTAGTCTTCTCCACTCCCCCGTTACCCCGTCCCTCTTAACCCCAAATATCCCCCTCAGCACACTATTCAGATCAGTACAGATCATTAAGTTCCTCGTTATGTAGTCTTCTCCACTCCCCCGTTACCCCGTCCCTCTTAACCCCAAATATCCCCCTCGGCACACTATTCAGATCAGTACAGATCATTAAGTTCCTCGTTATGTAGTCTTCTCCACTCCCCCGTTACCCCGTCCCTCTTAACCCCAAATATCCCCCTCGGCACACTATTCAGATCAGTACAGATCATTAAGTTCCTCGTTATGTAGTCTTCTCCAGTCCCCTGTTACCCCGTCCCATTTAGACCCAAATATCCCCCCCAGCACACTATTCTCGAACACCCTCAGCCTATGTTCCTCCCTCAGTGTGACAGACCAAGTTCCACACCCACACAAAACAACAACACAAATACAGTTCTGTATATCTTAATCTTTGTATCTTTAGATAGCAAACTGTAAGACACAAGATCTGCACCGAATGATAACAAGCATTACGTCACTTCAGTCTGCTCTTAATTTCTTCCTGAATGGAATTTCGATTTGTTAGTGCAGTTCGCTGGACGCTTGTCTGTCTTGAACAAAGGTACGATGGAACTGATCCACCCATGTGGTCGTGCTCAGTGTCGAGCCACTTCACTTCTTCTTCTGGTGGCGCCTACAGGACGCTGTTTACGGTCCACCACTTGTTGGGAGGATGCGATCTGCTGTGGCGACAGTTCCACTCGCCACGCTTACACGTGTGTCGCCTGCACGTGGATACAAGTACGCTACTGAACGTGCACCAGCCTTAAGTGCAGGTAACAACAGCTTGACTACACAAAGTGCCTAAATACTGCTGCTGTTTATTAACGTGCCTGTACTTCAGCAACAGGACAGTAGTGTGTTCGTGTGTTAGTGTTAGTGTGTACATCGGCCGAG
The DNA here is from genome assembly GCA_021186555.1 of Reticulitermes speratus. Lineage (NCBI taxonomy): Eukaryota > Metazoa > Arthropoda > Insecta > Blattodea > Rhinotermitidae > Reticulitermes > Reticulitermes speratus. Next base: position 44,408,320 of record JAJKFL010000039.1, on the reverse strand, counting down.
AGTTAGTGTTGTCACATTTACGTCACATTGCTTCTCCACAGTTGATGGAGAAGTGATTTGGGTCACGAGTCAATTAGGAAATCGATATCGACATCGATATAAGTAGCAAATATGAGACATTTACTGCCTGCTTTTAGCGAGGTTCCTGCACTCAATCCCGTGTCCCAGTTATGGAAGTGTCCAAAGTTATTTAACCCTTTAAAGCCCAGTGGTTACTATATGTACCACCAGGATTAACGTTCAACAATTCTACGTTCTGCCCACACAGTGTATTTATGTGTTTTGTGTGGATCTCAGAACAAACAGCGATTATTTCACTGTACAGCATTAACTGACTGGTTTGTATAACTGAGACGGAGTGTGTTTACTGCGCGGTACGAACTGTATTTATATATAATGTATATTAACCCTCTAAAGCCCAGTGGTTACTCCGTCTCAGTTATACAAACCAGTCAGTTAATGTTGTACAGTGAAATAATCGCTGTTTGTTTTGAGATCCACACAAAACACATAAATACAGTCCGTACCGCGCAGTAAACACACTCCGTCTCAGTTATACAAACCAGTCAGTTAATACTGTACAGTGAAATAATCGCTGTTTGTTCTGAGATCCACACAAAACACATAAATACAGTCCGTACCGCGCAGTAAACACACTCCGTCTCAGTTATACAAACCAGTCAGTTAATGCTGTACAGTGAAATAATCGCTGTTTGTTCTGAGATCCACACAAAACACATAAATACAGTCCGTACCGCGCAGTAAACACACTCCGTCTCAGTTATACAAACCAGTCAGTTAATGTTGTACAGTGAACTAATCGCTGTTTGTTCTGAGATCCACAAAAAACATATAAATACAGTCCGTACCGCGCAGTAACACACTCCGTCTCAGTTATACAAACCAGTCAGTTAATGTGTACAGTGAAATAATCGCTGTTTGTTCTGAGATCCACAAAAACACATAAATACAGTCCGTACCGCGCAGTAAACACACTCCGTCTCAGTTATACAAACCAGTCAGTTAATGTTGTACAGTGAAACTAATCGCTGTTTGTTCTGAGATCCACAAAAAACATATAAATACAGTCCGTACCGCGCAGTAAACACACTCCGTCTCAGTTATACAAACCAGTCAGTTAATGTGTACAGTGAAATAATCGCTGTTTGTTCTGAGATCCACACAAAACACATAAATACAGTCCGTACCGCGCAGTAAAACACACTCCGTTCCAGTTATACAAACCCAGTCAGTTAATGTTGTACAGTGAAATAATCGCTGTTTGTTCTGAGATCCACACAAAACACATAAATACAGTACGTACCGCGCAGTAAACACACTCCGTCTCAGTTATACAAACCAGTCAGTTAATGCTGTACAGTGAAATAGTCGCTGTTTGTTCTGAGATCCACACAAAACACATAAATACACTGTGTGGGCAGAACGTAGAATTTGTGAATGTTAAACTGGTGGTACATATAGTAACCACTGGGCTTTAGAGGGTTAACATGAAACAACCAGTCGAAGTTACAAGAGGCACGAGGCATGTACAGCTAGTAGTGTTCTCTAGCGAACAGAAATCAAATGAGAGTTCACTAAAAATTAAATGCAGATAATTTTTCCACTTAAATATCACAATTTTTCAAGACAATCCCTGTGCACGTTGATACTTTTGTCCCACATTGGCACATTCCATAATAACGAGGAAGTGGAAAAGGCTGTTCGTAAATGGTTGCGAAAACAGAAGCCAGATGTACAGAGTATACACAAAAGAATGGTGCGGTTTCAATGGTGAATAAAGGGAAAGCGCACCATTCTTTTGTGTATACCCTGTATAAGGCGATGGAATTTTTGAACTCGTACCAATTTGGGATAAAATGCGTCATGTGCTCTGGAATTGTGTTGGAAAATAATTACTTCAGTAAACTAAATGAGCTGCATTTAACGCTGCAATGTGTTACTTATTGGACATCACTCGATCTACTATTACTGCTCTATCGCAGTCGTTCTCAAAACGTGGTCCGCGACATTTTGACAAGGGATCCGCGAAATTATTTTCGCCTTCTTTTTAAGTCGAAACGGGAAAATATCGTATTGAATGGTTTTAATACATCGCAAAGTCTGTTTATCTGTAATAATGACACAATACGTTGTAGATAGAGCTGAGAAAAACGAATTTTCCCATTATGTTTCTGCTAGGAATAAAGCAGTTTCTGTAAAGAATTTTTTGCATTGACGTAACAGGATTTTTATTAATTTTATCGTGTTTAATTACTCGAACTTTGAATGTTACCGAGAGTTGAGACACTTTGTGGGGGGGGGGGGGGGGTCCGTAGACTCAGTAACACTTCGCAAGCAACAAACACAGCTGTATCGTTACGCACTGAGGCTGACTGCTGCAATCAGCACGCAGCAAGACAGACGACGAGACGTTGTAACTCAATTAGCGACAGATCAGCAACTTGGCTCTCACGCATCTGTGTACAAACTTCACAATTAATTTTCACAGCAATTAGAATGTTAAGTGCTTTGTAGCAGCAGATGCTACAGGTTCTTGTTATTACCGGCTTAACTCGCGCGATTAAATTAAGGCGTAACAGAACAGTAGGAGCAGTCGGTGGCCAGTGGACTAACGAATGAGGTAAAGCGATATGAGTGACGTCATCACATAGCTAGATGCTTTCTTCTGAAGAAGGTGGTCGTAACAGACTTAAGCTGAAATTTGTGCGAAATGGGACTTAAGGGTAAAACTGGGACGGTATGTCATATAAATGTGCTTAACACTTTAAAGCCGAGTGGTTACTATATGTACCACTACGTTTAACATTCAACACTTCTACATTCTGCCCACACAGTGTATTTGTGTGTTTTGTGTGGATCTCAGAACAAACAGCGATTATTTCACTGTACAACATTAACTGACTGGTTTGTATAACGGAGACGGAGTGTGTTTACTGCGCGGTACGGACTGTATTTATGTGTTTTGTGTGGATCTCAGAACAAACAGCGATTATTTCACTGTACAACATTAACTGACTGGTTTGTATAACTGAGACGGAGTGTGTTTACTGCGCGGTACGGACTGCATTTATGTGTTTTGTGTGGATCTCAGAACAAACAGCGATTATTTCACTGTACAGCATTAACTGACTGGTTTGTATAACTGAAACGGAGTGTGTTTACTGCGCGGTACGGACTGTATTTATGTGTTTTGTGTGGATCTCAGAACAAACAGCGATTATTTCACTGTACAACATTAACTGACTGGTTGGTATAACTGAGACGGAGTGTGTTTACTGCGCGGTACGGACTGTATTTATGTGTTTTGTGTGGATCTCAGAACAAACAGCGATTATTTCACTGTACAACATTAACTGACTGGTTTGTATAACTGAGACGGAGTGTGATTACTGCGCGGTACGAGCTGTATTTATGTGTTTTGTGTGGATCTCAGAACAAACAGCCATTATTTCACTGTACAACATTAACTGACTGGTTTGTATAACTGAGACGGAGTGTGTTTACTGCGCGGTACGGACTGTATTTATGTGTTTTGTGTGGATCTCAGAACAAACAGCGATTATTTCACTGTACAGCATTAACTGACTGGTTTGTATAACTGAAACGGAGTGTGTTTACTGCGCGGTACGGACTGTATTTATGTGTTTTGTGTGGATCTCAGAACAAACAGCGATTATTTCACTGTACAACATTAACTGACTGGTTTGTATAACTGAGACGGAGTGTGTTTACTGCGCGGTACGGACTGTATTATGTGTTTTGTGTGGATCTCAGAACAAACAGCGATTATTTCACTGTACAACATTAACTGACTGGTTTGTATAACTGAGACGGAGTGTGTTTACTGCGCGGTACGAGCTGTATTTATGTGTTTTGTGTGGATCTCAGAACAAACAGCCATTATTTCACTGTACAACATTAACTGACTGGTTTGTATAACTGAGACGGAGTGTGTTTACTGCGCGGTACGGACTGTATTTATGTGTTTTGTGTGGATCTCAGAACAAACAGCGATTATTTCACTGTACAATATTAACTGACTGGTTTGTATAACTGAGACGGAGTGTGTTTACTGCGCGGTACGAGCTGTATTTATGTGTTTTGTGTGGATCTCAGAACAAACAGCGATTATTTCACTGTACAACATTAACTGACTGGTTTGTATAACTGAGACGGAGTGTGTTTACTGCGCGGTACGGACTGTATTTATGTGTTTTGTGTGGATCTCAGAACAAACAGCGATTATTTCACTGTACAACATTAACTGACTGGTTTGTATAACTGAGACGGAGTGTGTTTACTGCGCGGTACGGACTGTATTTATGTGTTTTGTGTGGATCTCAGAACAAACAGCGATTATTTCACTGTACAACATTAACTGACTGGTTTGTATAACTGAGACGGAGTGTGTTTACTGCGCGGTACGGACTGTATTTATGTGTTTTGTGTGGATCTCAGAACAAACAGCGATTATTTCACTGTACAACATTAACTGACTGGTTTGTATAACTGAGACGGAGTGTTTACTGCGCGGTACGGACTGTATTTATGTGTTTTGTGTGGATCTCAGAACAAACAGCGATTATTTCACTGTACAACATTAACTGACTGGTTTGTATAACTGAGACGGAGTGTGTTTACTGCGCGGTACGAACTGTATTTATGTGTTTTGTGTGGATCTCAGAACAAACAGCGATTATTTCACTGTACAACATTAACTGACTGGTTTGTATAACTGAGACGGAGTGTGTTTACTGCGCGGTACGGACTGTATTTATGTGTTTTGTGTGGATCTCAGAACAAACAGCGATTATTTCACTGTACAACATTAACTGACTGGTTTGTATAACTGAGACGGTGTGTGTTTACTGCGCGGTACGGACTGTATTTATGTGTTTTGTGTGGATCTCAGAACAAACAGCGATTATTTCACTGTACAACATTAACTGACTGGTTTGTATAACTGAGACGGAGTGTGTTTACTGCGCGGTACGAGCTGTATTTATGTGTTTTGTGTGGATCTCAGAACAAACAGCCATTATTTCACTGTACAACATTAACTGACTGGTTTGTATAACTGAGACGGAGTGTGTTTACTGCGCGGTCGTACGGACTGTATTTATGTGTTTTGTGTGGATCTCAGAACAAACAGCGATTATTTCACTGTACAATATTAACTGACTGGTTTGTATAACTGAGACGGAGTGTGTTTACTGCGCGGTACGTACTGTATTTATGTGTTTTGTGTGGATCTCAGAACAAACAGCGATTATTTCACTGTACAACATTAACTGACTGGTTTGTATAACTGAGACGGAGTGTGTTTACTGCGCGGTACGGACTGTATTTATGTGTTTTGTGTGGATCTCAGAACAAACAGCGATTATTTCACTGTACAACATTAACTGACTGGTTTGTATAACTGAGACGGAGTGTGTTTACTGCGCGGTACGGACTGTATTTATGTGTTTTGTGTGGATCTCAGAACAAACAGCGATTATTTCACTGTACAACATTAACTGACTGGTTTGTATAACTGAGACGGAGTGTGTTTACTGCGCGGTACGGACTGTATTTATGTGTTTTGTGTGGATCTCAGAACAAACAGCGATTATTTCACTGTACAACATTAACTGACTGGTTTGTATAACTGAGACGGAGTGTTTACTGCGCGGTACGGACTGTATTTATGTGTTTTGTGTGGATCTCAGAACAAACAGCGATTATTTCACTGTACAACATTAACTGACTGGTTTGTATAACTGAGACGGAGTGTGTTTACTGCGCGGTACGAACTGTATTTATGTGTTTTGTGTGGATCTCAGAACAAACAGCGATTATTTCACTGTACAACATTAACTGACTGGTTTGTATAACTGAGACGGAGTGTATTTACTGCGCGGTACGGACTGTATTTATGTGTTTTGTGTGGATCTCAGAACAAACAGCGATTATTTCACTGTACAACATTAACTGACTGGTTTGTATAACTGAGACGGTGTGTGTTTACTGCGCGGTACGGACTGTATTTATGTGTTTTGTGTGGATCTCAGAACAAACAGCGATTATTTCACTGTACAACATTAACTGACTGGTTTGTATAACTGAGACGGAGTGTGTTTACTGCGCGGTACGGACTGTATTTATGTGTTTTGTGTGGATCTCAGAACAAACAGCGATTATTTCACTGTACAACATTAACTGACTGGTTTGTATAACTGAGACGGAGTGTGTTTACTGCGCAGTACGGACTGTATTTGTGTGTTTTGTGTGGATCTCAGAACAAACAGCGATTATTTCACTGTACAACATTAACTGACTGGTTTGTATAACTGAGACGGAGTGTGTTTACTGCGCGGTACGGACTGTATTTATGTGTTTTGTGTGGATCTCAGAACAAACAGCGATTATTTCACTGTACAACATTAACTGACTGGTTTGTATAACTGAGACGGAGTGTGTTTACTGCGCGGTACGGACTGTATTTATATATAATGTATATTAACACTTTAAAGCCGATTGTTACTTTTTACAATTGTAACTTTGTGCGTATATTTCAATTCAATTGTGTATTCAATCCAACCGGCCGTACGTGTGGCTCTGTACATGTCAAGCATAACATAGCCAGTTACACATTCAGCACAATAACATAATTACATCCATATGTTAGAACTTCAACACTAACAAATACGTGCTATAGCATAATGTAATAGTCATGCCTGTGACTCTAGACACTTCAAATATAACATAGCTATAATAACATAATGTTATTAATAATATAAGTATTTATACATGAACACATAGTTATAAACACAATGTTTAATAATATCGATATTATACCTCAACTCAAACAACTAATAAATACTATAAATCAAACAAAATTTAAAACATGCAGTTTCAATCGATCTGTAACATTACAATTCATCTATGGAGCTGAATACGCGATTGATTAAAAAAGATTTTAATTCCCTCTTAAAGTATTTATAGCTATTAACTTTACGTTACTGTACGTACATTGTTAATTATATATATGTTATGCAGACAAATGTTTTATGTTATTTAACACAATATTTATTAAATGTTGCCCAACATGTTTCTAGCCTATACAAGGCTCATCTTCAGGGGCTCTTTTGTTGAAATTACAACAGCTATATTATTGGTATATAAATTCTTAAAAAGCCGTTAGATGTGCCTGGTTATTGGTATCTGTACCGGTCATGCTGCTTTCACCATAATTACTAGGCCTCCAACTAACCTAACATATACATCTATTTAACGTTCTTATACAACCAGCACCTCACTATACAAGCGAACAGCCATGTTAATGAAACTTCTTTTAAAGAGATTTGTGTTACGTGGCAAAAAACGTAATTCCACGTTTTGCTTGTATTATAATCATGTTGATATGGCTGAGGATAGGGACAGGTGGCGGGCTGTTGTGAGTGCGGTAATGAACCTTCGGGTTCCATAAAACGCGGGGAATTTCTTGACTAGCTGAGGACCTGTTAGCTTCTCAAGAAGGACTGTGTTACATGCAGTTAGTTAGTTAGTTAGTTAGTTAGTTAGTTAATTATAATCATGTACCTCAAAATATTGCGTTGGAACGTGACTGATCACTATTGGGCGGGATTAACATTTTGCCTAATACTGTTTTTTCACTGCTTTTAACCACGCAATGAAGCTACTTCACAATACTGTTGTGGCAACAAACAGACAGACGCACTGCTTCATATTGCCTTGTTCTTTGACAATTGCCGCTGTCTGCATTTAACAGCTTGACTCTCCTTTTTCTCATTTAAAACTTATTATTTAATACATTATTTTGGATGTAATTTATTTAACTTATTTTAGATGTAGATTATAGACTGTGTATAACTTGAATTGTGCACCAACAACTCTGGGGGTACAAAGTTGAAGAGAAATTATATGTGGGGGTACGCGAACATAAATGTTGAATACCGCTGATTTAAGACATCTTACGCCTTTGTTAGGTCAAGAAATATGCCAAATGCCTGCAGCCCATATCGAGTGCTTCTTGTATCGTCTCAATGAAGGACTCAATTGCAGTGTCGGTATATTTATTTTCCCTAAATCCATTTTGATACTCAGTCAAAATATTTTCTATTAAAAATATTATTAATCTATTATACATTAACTTTTCCAATATTTTAGAGAAAACTGATAAAACTGATACTGACTTATAATTTTGTATGCTTTGAATGTCTCCTTTTTTGTATAGGGATTTCACTCGTACTATTATAAGCTTATCCGAAAATATGCCTGATTTAATAGACATGTTGTAAATATATGTTAAGGGGCGTCTTACAAAACTCGCACAATGTTAAGTGTCCTCTTACAAAACTCGCACAATGTTAAGTGTCCTCTTACAAAACTCGCACAATGTTAAGTGTCCTCTTACAAAACTCGCACAATGTTAAGTGTCCTCTTACAAAACTCGCACAATGTTAAGTGTCCTCTTACAAAACTCGCACAATGTTAAGTGTCCTCTTACAAAACTCGCACAATGTTAAGTGTCCTCTTACAAAACTCGCACAATGTTAAGTGTCCTCTTACAAAACTCGCACAATGTTAAGTGTCCTCTTACAAAACTCGCACAATGTTAAGTGTCCTCTTACAAAACTCGCACAATGTTAAGTGTCCTCTTACAAAACTCGCACAATGTTAAGTGTCCTCTTACAAAACTCGCACAATGTTAAGTGTCCTCTTACAAAACTCGCACAATGTTAAGTGTCCTCTTACAAAACTCGCACAATGTTAAGTGTCCTCTTACAAAACTCGCACAATGTTAAGTGTCCTCTTACAAAACTCGCACAATGTTAAGTGTCCTCTTACAAAACTCGCACAATGTTAAGTGTCATCTTACAAAACTCGCACAATGTTAAGTGTCCTCTTACAAAACTCGCACAATGTTAAGTGTCCTCTTACAAAACTCGCACAATGTTAAGTGTCCTCTTACAAAACTCGCACAATGTTAAGTGTCCTCTTACAAAACTCGCACAATGTTAAGTGTCCTCTTACAAAACTCGCACAATGTTAAGTGTCCTCTTACAAAACTCGCACAATGTTAAGTGTCCTCTTACAAAACTCGCACAATGTTAAGTGTCCTCTTACAAAACTCGCACAATGTTAAGTGTCCTCTTACAAAACTCGCACAATGTTAAGTGTCCTCTTACAAAACTCGCACAATGTTAAGTGTCCTCTTACAAAACTCGCACAATGTTAAGTGTCCTCTTACAAAACTCGCACAATGTTAAGTGTCCTCTTACAAAACTCGCACAATGTTAAGTGTCCTCTTACAAAACTCGCACAATGTTAAGTGTCCTCTTACAAAACTCGCACAATGTTAAGTGTCCTCTTACAAAACTCGCACAATGTTAAGTGTCCTCTTACAAAACTCGCACAATGTTAAGTGTCCTCTTACAAAACTCGCACAATGTTAAGTGTCCTCTTACAAAACTCGCACAATGTTAAGTGTCCTCTTACAAAACTCGCACAATGTTAAGTGTCCTCTTACAAAACTCGCACAATGTTAAGTGTCCTCTTACAAAACTCGCACAATGTTAAGTGTCCTCTTACAAAACTCGCACAATGTTAAGTGTCCTCTTACAAAACTCGCACAATGTTAAGTGTCCTCTTACAAAACTCGCACAATGTTAAGTGTCCTCTTACAAAACTCGCACAATGTTAAGTGTCCTCTTACAAAACTCGCACAATGTTAAGTGTCCTCTTACAAAACTCGCACAATGTTAAGTGTCCTCTTACAAAACTCGCACAATGTTAAGTGTCCTCTTACAAAACTCGCACAATGTTAAGTGTCCTCTTACAAAACTCGCACAATGTTAAGTGTCCTCTTACAAAACTCGCACAATGTTAAGTGTCCTCTTACAAAACTCGCACAATGTTAAGTGTCCTCTTACAAAACTCGCACAATGTTAAGTGTCCTCTTACAAAACTCGCACAATGTTAAGTGTCCTCTTACAAAACTCGCACAATGTTAAGTGTCCTCTTACAAAACTCGCACAATGTTAAGTGTCCTCTTACAAAACTCGCACAATGTTAAGTGTCCTCTTACAAAACTCGCACAATGTTAAGTGTCCTCTTACAAAACTCGCACAATGTTAAGTGTCCTCTTACAAAACTCGCACAATGTTAAGTGTCCTCTTACAAAACTCGCACAATGTTAAGTGTCCTCTTACAAAACTCGCACAATGTTAAGTGTCCTCTTACAAAACTCGCACAATGTTAAGTGTCCTCTTACAAAACTCGCACAATGTTAAGTGTCCTCTTACAAAACTCGCACAATGTTAAGTGTCCTCTTACAAAACTCGCACAATGTTAAGTGTCCTCTTACAAAACTCGCACAATGTTAAGTGTCCTCTTACAAAACTCGCACAATGTTAAGTGTCCTCTTACAAAACTCGCACAATGTTAAGTGTCCTCTTACAAAACTCGCACAATGTTTTACTGCATATTCTGGTATTTCATAATATCCTACTGACAATTTCCCTTTAAGATTTTTATGACACTTCCTACTTAATTTTCCGTCATATGACTCAACATCTCTGTCACCTTTTGTACATTTGTTGTTACACCTGTTTCTGCCTTTAATTCAATATTTTGATCAGAACCTATCGTTATCTCTCTTTTCCTAACTTATTTGTTTTAAATGTGTATTTAAATATTCTGTGAGTAGCTTACATTGGGCCTATATAGCGTCTAGTAATGAATTATGAATTGGAAAAAGACGTGGAAGTGGTCGTGGCTCATTTTACATAGTCTGGAGGGTCTGAGGAAAATACGAGGGCGTTCAGTCCGGATAGGCGGCGTCTCCCAAACAAAGTCAACTAAGCCACCGTGGTCGTCAACAATCAGGATAGACACAATTATTACAGATAACGACTAAGATACGTACAATTGCAGTGACAGCTGGTGTCTATACTTACCAGTGTTTGGAACCAACATGTATGTACGCATATCTAAAAGTCTAAGTATAACGAACACAGTTTTATTTAGACCTGTTTCACTCATACATGTTTCGACTATGTATGGACATCATCAGGAAGTACAACCATTCAAAAGTTTATATAAAGGTTTCTCATTTGTCATGTAACTGCTAACGTTACCATAATTAGTGTTTGCCTCGCACGCAATTTCTACGCAGCACACCCCACGTTAACAAAAACACGCGTCAGTGTATTTGGTGGAAGCCTATTTATGCTAAAGTGATACACAAACCTGCATCTCATGTCCGAGCCAGGACTGTACGTTACATACGGTTATCCACGTAACAACGTGTTACATTCACTGCACGTGCACAGTGCTGTTTCAATGCAGGACATAAACACAGCACATGTTGAACCCCTTAAAGCCAAGGCCTACTACACATACCACCAGGTTTAAAACGTTCGCATTTTGCTAACACGCTTTATGTATGAATTCTGTAGAAAAAGCAGTTATTCTTTTAACATGGAACATTCAACAAATGATCCTTCTAATGGAAGCACACTGTGTTCTCTGCAAGGTACGAACTGAATTCTTATATACAATGACAATTAATTTCACTCTCCAGAACAACAGATGGGTGTCAGCAACAGATGTGTGTCAGCAACAGCTGTCAGCAACAGCTGTCAGCAACAGCTGTGTGTCAGCAACAAATGTGTGTCAGCAACAATCTGTGTCAGCAACAAATGTGTGTCAGCAAGAGCTGTCTGTCATTAACAAACGTGTGTCAGCAACAGATGTGTCAGCAGCAGATGTGTGTCAGCAACAGCTGTCAGCAACAAATGTGTCAGCAACAGCTGTCAGCAACAGCTGTGTGTCAGCAACAAATATGTGTCAGCAACAGCTGTGTGTCAGCAACATGATCGCCTACATGTTCCGCTACAGCCAACAAAACTCATCAGCAAACGTCACATCAAACATCAGAAGTTCAGGTGGCGTGTGCAGCACTGAGGAAGCCTCAGGGTCAAACCTCAGGCCCAAGAAGCCTGCCACCCTGAGGTTTTCATGATTTTACTCAGTCTCACTAAGCAAATTCCGAGACCTGAACCGATTGCTTTCACGTACTGTCCAACTAACTAATCACTCAAACATTTGACGCAACACGCATCTAATCTCAGCTACTAACACTGTCCAAATAAATAACTACAGTCACATAAGAGCAGAAACGTCTGAGGTTTCCGTTGCTTTGGTGTGATGTCACGTCACTGACTGACGGTCACACTGTGTCGAAACGTCGGGCACTTACCATCCACTGACGCGGCGTCACATAAACCACAAGAACGGAGACTTCAACTGCGCCGCTCAGAAAGCCTAAAAACTTACGTAGCTGAAACATTTGTCACACAGACAATATAACCGATCGACTTGTAACTGAACAGTAAATGAATTATGTGCGTCACTGCTCTCTGTCACAGTTGGCTAAAGAACGCTGCTTGCACAGCACGTAGCAGACTGCTTGAGCTGCGAAACAACTTCGATTGAAAGTGAAAAATCTACACCATAAGATATCCAGAGACTTTAATCATTTACGTGCCAACAGTTTAACATTCAACAATTTACCTTCTAACCACACAGTGTATTTATGTGTTTTGTGTGGATCTCAGAACAAACAGCGATTATTTCACTGTACAGCATTAACTGACTGGTTTGTATAACTGAGACGGAGTGTGTTTACTGCGCGGTACGGACTGTATTTATGTGTTTTGTGTGGATCTCAGAACAAACAGCGATTATTTCACTGTACAACATTAACTGACTGGTTTGTATAACTGAGACGGAGTGTGTTTACTGCGCGGTACGGACTGTATTTATGTGTTTTGTGTGGATCTCAGAACAAACAGCGATTATTTCACTGTACAACATTAACTGACTGGTTTGTATAACTGAGACGGAGTGTGATTACTGCGCGGTACGAGCTGTATTTATGTGTTTTGTGTGGATCTCAGAACAAACAGCCATTATTTCACTGTACAACATTAACTGACTGGTTTGTATAACTGAGACGGAGTGTGTTTACTGCGCGGTACGGACTGTATTTATGTGTTTTGTGTGGATCTCAGAACAAACAGCGATTATTTCACTGTACAGCATTAACTGACTGGTTTGTATAACTGAGACGGAGTGTGTTTACTGCGCGGTACGGACTGTATTTATGTGTTTTGTGTGGATCTCAGAACAAACAGCGATTATTTCACTGTACAACATTAACTGACTGGTTTGTATAACTGAGACGGAGTGTGTTTACTGCGCGGTACGGACTGTATTTATGTGTTTTGTGTGGATCTCAGAACAAACAGCGATTATTTCACTGTACAACATTAACTGACTGGTTTGTATAACTGAGACGGAGTGTGTTTACTGCGCGGTACGAGCTGTATTTATGTGTTTTGTGTGGATCTCAGAACAAACAGCCATTATTTCACTGTACAACATTAACTGACTGGTTTGTATAACTGAGACGGAGTGTGTTTACTGCGCGGTACGGACTGTATTTATGTGTTTTGTGTGGATCTACAGAACAAACAGCGATTATTCACTGTACAATATTAACTGACTGGTTGTATAACTGAGACGGAGTGTGTTTACTGCGCGTACGAGCTGTATTTATGTGTTTTTGTGTGGATCTCAGAACAAACAGCCATTATTTCACTGTACAACATTAACTGACTGGTTTGTATAACTGAGACGGAGTGTGTTTACTGCGCGGTACGGACTGTATTTATGTTTTGTGTGGATCTCAGAACAAACAGCGATTATTTCACTGTACAGCATTAACTGACTGTTTGTATAGCTGAGACGGAGTGTGTTTACTGCGCGTACGGACTGTATTTATGTGTTTTGTGTGGATCTCAGAACAAACAGCGATTATTTCACTGTACAGCATTAACTGACTGGTTTGTATAACTGAGACGGAGTGTGTTTACTGCGCGGTACGGACTGTATTTATATATAATGTATATCAACACTTTAAAGCCCAGTGGTTACTATATGTACCACCAGTTTAACATTCAACAATTCTACGTTCTGCCCACACAGTGTATTTATGTGTTTTGTATGGATCTTAGAACAAACAGCGATTATTTCACTGTACAACATTAACTGACTGGTTTGTATAACTGAGACGGAGTGTGTTTACTGCGCGGTACGGACTGTATTTATATATAATGTATATCAACACTTTAAAGCCCAGTGGTTACTATATGTACCACCAGTTTAACATTCAACAATTCTACGTTCTGCCCACACAGTGTATTTATGTGTTTTGTATGGATCTTAGAACAAACAGCGATTATTTCACTGTACAACATTAACTGACTGGTTTGTATAACTCAGACGGAGTGTGTTTACTGCGCGGTACGGACTGTATTTATATATAATGTATATCAACACTTTAAAGCCCAGCGGTTACTATATGTACCACCAGTTAAATATTCAACAACTCTGCGTTCTGTCCACACAGTGTATTTATGTGTTTTGTGTGGATCTCAGAACAAACAGCGATTATTTCACTGTACAACATTAACTGACTGGTTTGTATAACTGAGACGGAGTGTGTTTACTGCGCGGTACGGACTGAGGATTTATATATAATGTATATTAACCCTCTAAAGCCCAGTGGTTACTATACGTACCACTAGTTTAACATTCAACAATTCTACGTTCTGTCCACACAGTGTATTTATGTGTTTTATGTGGATCTCAGAACAAACAGCGATTATTTCACTATACAGCATTAACTGACTGATTTGTATAACTGAGACGGAGTGTGTTTACTGCGCGGTACGGACTGGATCTTTAAATATAATTCAGGTTAGTGTTAGTATTTGAACGGTTCATTGTGGTTCGAATCGGTAGACTAAAACCTCTAATTACGATTCCTTTTCTTCCGTTGTCGTAACTCATTGAGGTCTCAAGTTTATTGAAATAAAATCCAAATATCAAATCCGTATCGCAGAACACACTGCATCTGTATTACGAAGGCCGGAAGATTAATTCTGTTAGCAAATAATTGGCGTTTACTCTTGGAATCGTACCAACGACGTGAATACAATGCGTGAGCAAAATACGTAACTTCTGAATAAGTGGTACATATAGTTACTACTGCTTACGACACGAAGTGCTTCCTGTTTCAGCTGCTCACCTGCTGCAGCGTCGCCCCTGTTGTGTCCGCAGCCCGCACGAGAGCCAGCGCGGCCACTGTCAGGTACAGCAGTGCCTCTGTCCGTACTGCAGGCATCGTCAGGCAGCGAAGGATGCTCTAACCGCGACACACGAGCGCTTTATAAGGCGATCGGCATGTGGGCGCGCGTCGCCGGCAGATGCCATGCGCCCGCGCAGCAATTACGGTTTATTTAACAAAACCTTCTTTAAACGTTTGAAGCCTCAAAATAAGAAAACAATACGAAAGTGCCTTCATATTCAATGTTCCCAGATATCCGAATGAAGATCCACCTGTTCGGAGGTTCCCAGGACTCGCCAGCTTCTAAACACACACAAAGACCAACTGATGAAGGCCGCTTAGCAAAATGACTGCCCTTTATTGTGACATTCGGAAGGAGACAAACTCACTGTATTGGCAACAGTTTGTGAACATGACAGCAGTTGGTATGACTGTGATTGAAGGCATAAAGCGACACGATACCACTTTGTGTGTCAGCTTGCTGACTACCTGCCCCTCAAACTGAAGGCACTACGATCCCCGCAATGTCGTAACCATTTACCAGTATCTACGGCGTCACATACCCGACGGACTGAATCTTCAGCAAAACCCTATGCGAACTTGAGATTTTGCAGCTTCCTGAGTGTTCGTACGTTTAAGAACAGACAGGACCAACAGAAATCGACCAAACTTTGTGTGTGCTTACAAATAGTCACGGCGGCATTCTGACGTCACAAATTTTTCTTTTCAAAATCTTCATTAGTTCGTGACAAATGTGAAGTCATTTTTATTTAGCGAGTTCACATCTGTTGCTGACGTCAGCAGTACACAGTCATCAGCAACAAGTCTTCGCTGGCACTGTGGAATGTTCAATCGATTGTACGATCGGTCAACCAATCAATCAAAATATCAATCATTTTTACCAGGAAAGTTCCAATTCCCTTTACCCTTGCGCCGTAATGTTTGTTCTTCCTAACCCACGAACCTCCACAGGCAGTTCTCTTCAGCAGCCTAGCCATTCCCTGGCCTGTACAGAATCTGCAATCATTATCATTAATTACGAAAAATGGTCATTAAGTACGGCTCCCTGGGCCATTACAATTGAATGAGAGATCACAGTAACTTTCAACGTAGCTAGTTTAGTCCACTTAAGTATCATTAATTTTCAACACACTCCCCAGACACACTGATTCATCTTGCCCAGCTTGTAACGAGTCTGAAAACTCCGTCTCGGCAGAAATCGTGTTCCTGCATTCACAGCCATTCACGAACAGCCATTTCCACTCCATTACAGAGAAATCGTCGCCATTCCAAGCGTTGCTTCGGCGGCCCAAACAATGATTTTTTGTGTCGTACTGTTGCTGCAAGTGTCGTACTGTTGCTACAAGTGTCGTACTGTTGCTACAAGTGTCGTACTGTTGCTACAAGTGTCGTACTGTTGCTACAAGTGTCGTACCGTTGCTACAAGTGTCGTACTGTTGCTGCAAGTGTCGTACTGTTGCTACAAGTGTCGTACTGTTGCTACAAGTGTCGTACTGTTGCTGCAAGTGTCGTACTGTTGCTACAAGTGTCTTACTGTTGCTACAAGTGTCGTACTGTTGCTACTAGTGTCGTACTGTTGCTACAAGTGTCGTACTGTTGCTACAAGTGTCGTACTGTTGCTACAAGTGTCGTACTGTTGCTACAAGTGTCGCACTGTTGCTACAAGTGTCGCACTGTTGCTACAAGTGTCGCACTGTTGCTACAAGTGTCGCACTGTTGCTACAAGTGTCGCACTGTTGCTACAAGTGTCGCACTGTTGCTACAAGTGTCGCACTGTTGCTACAAGTGTCGTACTGTTGCTACAAGTGTCGTACTGTTGCTACAAGTGTCGTACTGTTGCTACAAGTGTCGTACTGTTGCTACAAGTGTCGTACTGTTGCTACAAGTGTCGCACTGTTGCTACAAGTGTCGCACTGTTGCTACAAGTGTCGCACTGTTGCTACAAGTGTCGTACTGTTGCTACAAGTGTCGTACTGTTGCTACAAGTGTCGTACTGTTGCTACAAGTGTCGTACTGTTGCTACAAGAGTGTCGTACTGTTGCTACAAGTGTCGCCTGCTGCCGACAGTAAAATCCTTGATTAACAGCTGTTACAGGCTAGGGAAAGCAAGGCAAAGCAATGCCATTACAGGCCTGGACAGGCCTTGAGGGTTCCAGGAGATTGAGGCTCACAGATTTATAGACAATCGACACATGAAGGTGGAAATGTTGTCAGCACTACGCACCGGCTGCCTTTACCCCCCAGGAAATATTCCTGGTACTCATTTCTGTTAGAGGCTGAGTCGACCCCAGGGCCATAGTGCGACGGAAAGGATTATGTCAATGAAAAATTCCAGTGACACCATCGGGAATCGAACCCGCGACCTTCCGGCTTATAGCGCAGTGCCTCAATAACTGCGCCACTGCGTGGCCCACAGGCTAGACAATGTCATTTATTGAGCATTCCTTGTGTTATCAGCCTTTGCAATGACTGGCTACTGAGTTAACGAGTGGGTCTCGAGTCCCGGCAGGAATTCACCGCCTTAACGAAGACTAGCCTTAGGGTATTTGTACCCGTGGTAGAATGGCGAAGGCTTCAAGCTGACCATTCACCTCTTCTAGAGCTGACGGTAAGAATGCATGGAGTTTCACCTCCACTTCCCCAAAGCAGCAGCAGTCTTCGGTTGGCGGTAAAGTTCTGAGAAACACACTTGTTGAGATTTGATTTTCTCAATGCACTGACTACAAACGTTACTGTCTTCTGCGACGTGACGCCGTGTAGTTTGACAGCAAGTACCGACGTTTCGCAGGCGTCCTCTTTTCGTAACGAGGTACCACATAACATGGCGCCATATGTCACTAGTCAGCAAACTTCAGTAACGACTTGAGTGAGACACCGAGACACACAGAGGATAGTATCAACAAGTTAGGAAGTGTCCGCAGAACGTAACGCTTCTGGCACGTTCCCCCTGTTATTGTCACTATATGTTGAATTTGTCAATAGGCCTACTTTGCAACATATTTCAACGCACGTTGTAAGATTACTCCGTATTTTAACAACAGACTTAGAACTGATTACAATCGAGATATCTTAAACGGGGAGACTTACAATCGATATCCCTTAAACGTCAAAACAAGACGTTTACAATCGATCATGCACGGTGTTCGATGATCGACTCTTTCTTCAAATTCAGCGCGCACCTGAGACATGATCTGTCCCAGTTACAAACACAAATCACACAAATGTCTTAGTGTAAAGTGTGTGTTACGTCACTTGATTTTAACTGAAATCGGAATATATACATAAATCCTAGTAAAAACACTTCGGTGGGAGTCGCTGTTCAATTGTCAACTGCTCGGATTATGGCGTCAGTAGTGCGAAGTGTATAATGAAATGAAAATAAGGAAGCAAGCGATAGTAGTATTAGACGCGATGCAAAACATCAGCTGTAGGGACTGAATACAGGCACTGTTCGTGACAGGACGGCAATTAGTCACTGCACCAATGCTCCACACTCAGTAGCTGTCACAATTACAACAGGCCGCAGTACTGACGGACTGACACAAGTGGCATGAAACTTCAGTGACAACTTCTGGATACTGATGTAATAAAAAAGTAGCTTATATTAACTTTTAAGCCCCAGTGGTTACTATATGTACCACCATGTTTAACATTCATAAATTCTACGTTCTGCCCACACAGTGTATTTATGTGTTTTGTGTGGATCTCAGAACTAACAGCGATTATTTCACTGTACAACATTAACTGACTGGTTTGTATAACTGAGACGGAGTGTGTTTACTGCGCGGTACGGACTGTATTTATGTGTTTTGTGTGGATCTCAGAACAAACAGCGATTATTTCACTGTACACCATTAACTGATTGGTTTGTATAACTGAGACGGAGTGTGTTTACTGCGCGGTACGGACTGTATTTATGTGTTTTGTGTGGATCTCAGAACAAACAGCGATTATTTCACTGTACACCATTAACTGATTGGTTTGTATAACTGAGACGGAGTGTGTTTACTGCGCGGTACGGACTGTATTTATGTGTTTTGTGTGGATCTCAGAACAAACAGCGATTATTTCACTGTACAGCATTAACTGATTGGTTTGTATAACTGAGACGGAGTGTGTTTACTGCGCGGTACGGACTGTATTTATGTGTTTTGTGTGGATCTCAGAACAAACAGCGATTATTTCACTGTACAGCATTAACTGACTGGTTTGTATAACTGAGACGGAGTGTGTTTACTGCGCGGTACGGACTGTATTTATGTGTTTTGTGTGGATCTCAGAACAAACAGCGATTATTTCACTGTACAGCATTAACTGACTGGTTTGTATAACTGAGACGGAGTGTGTTTACTGCGCGGTACGGACTGTATTTATGTGTTTTGTGTGGATCTCAGAACAAACAGCGATTATTTCACTGTACAGCATTAACTGACTGGTTTGTATAACTGAGACGGAGTGTGTTTACTGCGCGGTACGGACTGTATTTATGTGTTTTGTGTGGATCTCAGAACAAACAGCGATTATTTCACTGTACAACATTAACTGACTGGTTTGTATAACTGAGACGGAGTGTGTTTACTGCGCGGTACGGACTGTATTTATGTGTTTTGTGTGGATCTCAGAACAAACAGCGATTATTTCACTGTACAGCATTAACTGACTGTTTTGTATAACTGAGACGGAGTGTGTTTACTGCGCGGTACGAACTGTATTTATGTGTTTTGTGTGGATCTCAGAACAAACAGCGATTATTTCACTGTACAGCATTAACTGACTGGTTTGTATAACTGAGACGGAGTGTGTTTACTGCGCGGTACGGACTGTATTTATGTGTTTTGTGTGGATCTCAGAACAAACAGCGATTATTTCACTGTACAGCATTAACTGACTGGTTTGTATAACTGAGACGGAGTGTGTTTACTGCGCGGTACGAACTGTATTTATGTGTTTTGTGTGGATCTCAGTAAAAACAGCGATTATTTCACTGTACAACATTAACTGACTGGTTTGTATAACTGAGACGGAGTGTGTTTACTGCGCGGTACGGACTGTATTTATGTGTTTTGTGTGGATCTAGTAAAAACAGCGATTATTTCACTGTACAACATTAACTGACTGGTTTGTATAACTGAGACGGAGTGTGTTTACTGCGCGGTACGGACTGTATTTATGTGTTTTGTGTGGATCTCAGAACAAACAGCGATTATTTCACTGTACAACATTAACTGACTGGTTTGTATAACTGAGACGGAGTGTGTTTACTGCGCGGTACGGACTGTATTTATGTGTTTTGTGTGGATCTCAGTAAAAACAGCGATTATTTCACTGTACAACATTAACTGACTGGTTTGTATAACTGAGACGGAGTGTGTTTACTGCGCGGTACGGACTGTATTTATGTGTTTTGTGTGGATCTCAGAACAAACAGCGATTATTTCACTGTACAACATTAACTGACTGGTTTGTATAACTGAGACGGAGTGTGTTTACTGCGCGGTACGGACTGTATTTATGTGTTTTGTGTGGATCTCAGTAAAAACAGCGATTATTTCACTGTACAACATTAACTGACTGGTTTGTATAACTGAGACGGAGTGTGTTTACTGCGCGGTACGGACTGTATTTATGTGTTTTGTGTGGATCTCAGAACAAACAGCGATTATTTCACTGTACAACATTAACTGACTGGTTTGTATAACTGAGACGGAGTGTGTTTACTGCGCGGTACGGACTGTATTTATATATAATGTATATTAACCCTCTAAAGCCCAGTGGTTACTATATGTACCACCATGTTTAACACTCACAAATTCTACGTTCTGCCCACACAGTGTATTTATGTGTTTTGTGTGGATCTCAGAACAAACAGCGATTATTTCACTGTACAACATTAACTGACTGGTTTGTATAACTGAGACGGAGTGTGTTTACTGCGCGGTACGGACTGTATTTATGTGTTTTGTGTGGATCTCACAACAAACAGCGATTATTTCACTGTACAACATTAACTGACTGGTTTGTATAACTGAGACGGAGTGTGTTTACTGCGCGGTACGGACTGAGTCTTTAAACATATTTGAGGCCAATCGCTAAACCTGTAGTAGATCACAAGCGCTGACGCTAATTTCGCAGCTGTACGACTGATGTGCAGTTTGCAGAGGTACGTTGAATGAAATATAAATCAATCTTTGTTCAACCAGCTGCACTGCTTCATCGTAGTCACGACATCCATATCAAAGCCGGTCACGACAGACACTGATTGCTTTGCCATATCAGCTACTCTCTGGACCAAGACAGTCTTACCGTCCACTGTGACACAGCACAAATGTCCTAACCCAGACAACCATGGGTTAGGCACAAATAATTTTACTTCAGCGGTTTCTCCACAACAGAAACTCTAAATCTAAGGCCCTTCTTCTATCACCGCGCCGACCACGGCAGCTCTATCGCACAGAAAGCCTGCATCCGTCGCGACATCCCATTACAGCTGTTTTGCTCACGACACGATAAAACAAACGTTCTGTAAAGGTTAATGTACATCTGTCAATGTAGGCGTTGTGGCATTAGTCACTCTTAATAGCATTAGTCACTCTTAATAGCATTAGTCACTCCCAAAAGCATTAGTCACTCTTAATAGCCTTATAAAACAAGTACAGTCTCCTGTCTCTCCTTACGTGAGCAGTGTCTGTGCTAGCTTTATTACACTCTTGCAGTGACTGGACGACCTGCCCGTAATCATTCTGCCAACTCGGCACTTCCTTATCACCTTACTCTGTGACTGCGTTTCTCGACCGTGTGTTCAAGATATACACCGTTCGAATCTCGGTAGGAATATTAGCTGCCTCATTTTTTGCGTGGTTCTCCTCAGTCTCCCCAGGCAAATATCGACACAATACATCAAAATACCTCACAAACTTAACCTTCCGCATAGTTCAATTTATTAATTCTTCAATAATGGACGGAGAAAACAAATGCATACAGGATTCTGGTGGGGAAACCAGAAGGCAAAAGACCACTTGAAAGACCTAGGTGTCGATGGGACAATAATAGTAATACGGATCTTAAAGGAATAGGATGGGAGGACGTGGAATGGATTCATCTGGCTCTGGATAGGGACAAGTGACCGACTTTTGTTAAGACGGTAATGAACTTCCATAAAATGTAGGGACTTTCTTGTCTATCTGAGCAACAATTAGCTTCTCGAGGTCTCTGCTCCACTAACAGCCAGTAGTCAGCTGGCCATAGCCGTACACAGCTGATCACATTTTTGTGTTCCACTAACATCCAGTAGTCAGCTGGCCATAGCCGTACACAGCTGATCACATTTTTGTGTTCCACTAACATCCAGTAGTCAGCTGGCCATAGCCGTACACAGCTGATCACATTTTTGTGTTCCACTAACATCCAGTAGTCAGCTGGCCATAGCCGTACACAGCTGATCACATTTTTGTGTTCCACTAACATCCAGTAGTCAGCTGGCCATAGCCGTACACAGCTGATCACATTTTTGTGTTCCACTAACAGCCAGTAGTCAGCTGGCCATAGCCGTACACAGCTGATCACATTTTTGTGTTCCACTAACATCCAGTAGTCAGCTGGCCATAGCCGTACACAGCTGATCACATTTTTGTGTTCCACTAACAGCCAGTAGTCAGCTGGCCATAGCCGTACACAGCTGATCACATTTTTGTGTTCCACTAACAGCCAGTAGTCAGCTGGCCATAGCCGTACACAGCTGATCACATTTTTGTGTTCCACTAACATCCAGTAGTCAGCTGGCCATAGCCGTACACAGCTGATCACATTTTTGTGTTCCACTAACATCCAGTAGTCAGCTGGCCATAGCCGTACACAGCTGATCACATTTTTGTGTTCCACTAACATCCAGTAGTCAGCTGGCCATAGCCGTACACAGCTGATCACATTTTTGTGTTCCACTAACATCCAGTAGTCAGCTGGCCATAGCCGTACACAGCTGATCACATTTTTGTGTTCCACTAACATCCAGTAGTCAGCTGGAAATAGCCGTACACAGCTGATCACATTTTTGTGTTCCACTAACATCCAGTAGTCAGCTGGCCATAGCCGTACACAGCTGATCACATTTTTGTGTTCCACTAACAGCCAGTAGTCAGCTGGCCATAGCCGTACACAGCTGATCACATTTTTGTGTTCCACTAACAGCCAGTAGTCAGCTGGCCATAGCCGTACACAGCTGATCACATTTTTGTGTTCCACTAACATCCAGTAGTCAGCTGGCCATAGCCGTACACAACTGATCACATTTTTGTGTTCCACTAACATCCAGTAGTCAGCTGGCCATAGCCGTACACAACTGATCACATTTTTGTGTTCCACTAACATCCAGTAGTCAGCTGGCCATAGCCGTACACAACTGATCACATTTCTGTGTTCCACTAACATCCAGTAGTCAGCTGGCCATAGCCGTACACAACTGATCACATTTTTGTGTTCCACTAACATCCAGTAGTCAGCTGGCCATAGCCGTACACAACTGATCACATTTTTGTGTTCCACTAACATCCAGTAGTCAGCTGGCCATAGCCGTACACAACTGATCACATTTTTGTGTTCCACTAACATCCAGTAGTCAGCTGGCCATAGCCGTACACAGCTGATCACATTTTTGTGTTCCACTGACATCCAGTAGTCAGCTGGCCATAGCCATACACAGCTGATCACATTTTTGTGTTCCACTAACAGCCAGTAGTCAGCTGGCCATAGCCGTACACAGCTGATCACATTTTTGTGTTCCACTAACATCCAGTAGTCAGCTGGCCATAGCCGTACACAACTGATCACATTTTTGTGTTCCACTGACATCCAGTAGTCAGCTGGCAATAGCCGTACACAGCTGATCACATTTTTGTGTTCCACTAACAGCCAGTAGTCAGCTGGCCATAGCCGTACACAACTGATCACATTTTTGTGTTCCACTGACATCCAGTAGTCAGCTGGCCATAGCCGTACACAGCTGATCACATTTTTGTGTTCCACTGACATCCAGTAGTCAGCTGGCCATAGCCGTACACAGCTGATCACATTTTTGTGTTCCACTAACATCCAGTAGTCAGCTGGCCATAGCCGTACACAGCTGATCACATTTTTGTGTTCCACTAACATCCAGTAGTCAGCTGGCCATAGCCGTACACAACTGATCACATTTTTGTGTTCCACTAACAGCCAGTAGTCAGCTGGCCATAGCCGTACACAACTGATCACATTTTTGTGTTCCACTGACATCCAGTAGTCAGCTGGCCATAGCCGTACACAGCTGATCACATTTTTGTGTTCCACTAACATCCAGTAGTCAGCTGGCCATAGCCGTACACAGCTGATCACATTTTTGTGTTCCACTAACATCCAGTAGTCAGCTGGCCATAGCCGTACACAGCTGATCACATTTTTGTGTTCCACTAACATCCAGTAGTCAGCTGGCCATAGCCGTACACAACTGATCACATTTTTGTGTTCCACTAACAGCCAGTAGTCAGCTGGCCATAGCCGTACACAACTGATCACATTTTTGTGTTCCACTAACATCCAGTAGTCAGCTGGCCATAGCCGTACACAGCTGATCACATTTTTGTGTTCCACTAACAGCCAGTAGTCAGCTGGCCATAGCCGTACACAGCTGATCACATTTTTGTGTTCCACTAACATCCAGTAGTCAGCTGGCCATAGCCGTACACAGCTGATCACATTTTTGTGTTCCACTAACATCCAGTAGTCAGCTGGCCATAGCCGTACACAGCTGATCACATGTTTGTGTTCCACTAACATCCAGTAGTCAGCTGGCCATAGCCGTACACAGCTGATCACATTTTTGTGTTCCACTAACATCCAGTAGTCAGCTGGCCATAGCCGTACACAGCTGATCACATTTTTGTGTTCCACTAACAGCCAGTAGTCAGCTGGCCATAGCCGTACACAGCTGATCACATTTTTGTGTTCCACTAACAGCCAGTAGTCAGCTGGCCATAGCCGTACACAGCTGATCACATTTTTGTGTTCCACTAACATCCAGTAGTCAGCTGGCCATAGCCGTACACAGCTGATCACATTTATGTGTTCCACTAATACCCAATTATTCATCAGTATATACACTTGCTGTGACTCGCTGAAGCAGCTGAGTCCATCTTGGAAAGCTGACAGTCGCATCTTGTGTATTCTAGAACTGTGGTATTCAACCTGGGGTACGCGTACCCCCGGGGTACGCGAAGACATCTTAGGGGGTACGTAAAATTAAAAATAAATAAATATATTATTTCATGATAAAGACTGAAATTTCAGGGCCATATTTAGGGTTAGTCACAACAGACCGGACGTAAGGACATGCGGTTTGGGAGCGCCATTTCTCTCTCTCTCTCTCTCTCTCTCTCTCTCTCTATCTCTCTCCTTTATGCTATTCTTATCTGGGCGGCTAGTTTCATTTTATTCCACACAGTGAATATAATTTAGCTTTGCTAAAATACCTTTGTTCCTTTATTAATTTTTATACGATAGACAATAATATATTTGTTATTTAATAGCTTGACTCTCCTTTTTCTCATTTAAAACTTATTATTTAATACATTATTTTGGATGTAATTTATTTAACTTATTTTAGATGTAGATTATAGACTGTGTATAACTTGAATTGTGCACCGACAACTTTGGGGGTACAAAGTTGAAGAGAAATTATATGTGGGGGTACGTGAACATAAAAAGGTTGAATACCGCTGCTCTAGAGGTTCATTACCGTGCACACAACAGCCCGCCTCTTGACCCTATAATATACACATTCGTCCAGCCACGCCCACACATTGTAATTGTAAACTATTCTAATATTACCCTCCCATCAAGGCATAAGTATGCCAAATGGTTGTTACCTCACGTTTCCGTCTCTCCCCATCTCAGTGCACATGACCACCCCCACCACCCCCACCACCCCATCTCACCCTTCCTGATTTGATCACCCGCATAATATTTTGTACGGAATACAAAGCATGAAGCTACTGACTGTACAGCTGTCTCCACTCCCCTGTCACTCCGTCCCTCTTAGGCCCAAATATCCCCCTCAGCACCCTATTCTCGAACACCCTCAGCCTATGTTCCTCCCTCAGTGTGACAGACCAAGTTTCACACCCATACAAAACAACAGGTATAATTATAGTTCTGTATATCTTAATCATTACACGCTTAGACAGCAAACACAAAGACAAAATCTTACGGACTGAATACTCAAATACGAGAACAATTAAATTATAGCTATAAACGAGATATACTGCGCGTTGCACTGACAACTCAAGGACCTAACTACATATGTGACGTCCACATTGTGTATGGAAGGCGTCAAGACCTAAAGGGATGCCAAGCGCTGACAGACGCAGGATATTCTATCGCCAAATCGATACTGATGCGACAATTCCGTGCAATATCGATATATGTGAAACAGGCGAAACCAACTGTGTAGGTCTTGTAAAGACGGCCATAAAGCTTAGCGCTCCATAAAGGAAGGACCAGATTAATGCTGGCAGTTGATTGGTTGGATGGCTGGCTATTTACGGGCTAACGACCAATATCTAAACTTGTGAGGAAAGCTATAGCGGGCGATGGAATTGTACTGCTTTGCCTAAACAGCCACCAGTGCTTGTACATCCCTTAAGATCCCCATTTGACAGTTTAACTTTTGAGGCCTGGACACGTCAAAGTACTTTCTGTCCACCTCTCCACACTATCGTACAGAGCACTGCTTTGTTTCGACATTCGCCCGCTTGTCCTTCTAATACGAGAATTATTGAGATGAAGATGAGTATAGAGCATTGGTGGAATGATACTGACAGGGGAAACTGAAGTACTGGGAGAAAAACATGCTCCCAGTGTCACTTTATCCATCATAAATGTCATGACCTGGGATTGAACCCGGGTCTCCATGGTGACATCGCCGACTAATGACCTGACGCACTCTAACATATAAGGACTCAGTTCCTACCTCACAGAGAACACAGTGTCTCCAAAACTAATATCATCTCCTTAACGTCGATTAGGTAATTAATCGCTGTTTGTTTTAAGAATCATACAGGTCACATGTGTGTGGGCAGATCCTAGATATTGCTTACCGTTAACACTGTAAAGACGAAGAGCAAACTGTTTCATTTAAAGACCCAGTCCGTACCGCGCAGTAAACACTTTTCATCTCCGTTAAGAAGCAAATCAATTTACGTTATATAAGGCAAAAGTCGCTGTTTGTTGTGATATAAATACAATGCACATAAATACAGTGTGGACAGAACGTAGAATTTGTGAATGTTAAAACTGTTGGTACATATAGTAACCATCAGGCTTTAAAAGGTTAAGTCAAGTGGTACATACAGTTGCCATTATTAACGAAGACGTTGACTCAGTAGCAAAGATTGACAGACGCAGTGCATGACGGTACAAGCCACTAACAATGACAACCAGTTGCACATGCTGCCACGAGATACGGAGTTAAAGACTGACCGAATTCGCAAAGCCAATGAATTTTACGAGCTTCACTAAGCAGCTGCTACCACGAATTGTCTTAAGGTGACAGAATTTATACCGTTACTAAGATGGCACTAAAGTTAATTGGAAGGCGAACGACGTAAAACTGAGTCCTGTGGTTTATAGCACCTTGCGGCGAGGCACAGAAGTGTTGTAACGAACCATAAGGAGGGACATAATAACTAACTAACTAACTAACTAACTCCATGTAGCACAGTCCTTCTTGAGAAGCTAACAGGTCATCAGCTAGTCAAGAAATTCCCCGCGTTTTATGGAACACGAAGGTTCATTACCGCACTCACAACAGCCCACCACATGTCCCTATCCTGAGCCATATCAATCCAGTCCATGTCCCCCCATCCCACTTCTTGAAGATCCATTTTAATATTATCTTCCGATCTACGCCTAGGTCTTCCAAGTGCTCTCCTTCCCTCAGGTCTCCCCACCAAAATCCTGTATGCACCTCTCCCCTCACCCATACGTGCTACATGCCCCGCCCACATCATTCTTCTTAATTTGATCACCCGAATAATATTTGGTGATGAGTACAGATCATTAAGTTCCTCGTTATGTAGTCTTCTCCACTCCCCTGTTACCCCGTCCCTCTTAGACCCAAATATCCCCCTCAGCACACTATTCAGATCAGTACAGATCATTAAGTTCCTCGTTATGTAGTCTTCTCCACTCCCCTGTTAACCCGTCCCTCTTAGACCCAAATATCCCCCTCAGCACACTATTCAGAGCAGTACAGATCATTAAGTTCCTCGTTATGTAGTCTTCTCCACTCCCCTGTTACCCGTCACTCTTAGACCCAAATATCCCCCTCAGCACACTATTCAGATCAGTACAGATCATTAAGTTCCTCGTTATGTAGTCTTCTCCACTCCCCCGTTACCCCGTCACTCTTAGACCCAAATATCCCCCTCAGCACACTATTCAGAGCAGTACAGATCATTAAGTTCCTCGTTATGTAGTCTTCTCCACTCCCCTGTTACCCCGTCACTCTTAGACCCAAATATCCCCCTCAGCACACTATTCAGATCAGTACAGATCATTAAGTTCCTCGTTATGTAGTCTTCTCCACTCCCCCGTTACCCCGTCCATCTTAGACCCAAATATCCCCTCAGCACACTATTCAGATCAGTACAGATCATTAAGTTCCTCGTTATGTAGTCTTCTCCACTCCCCCGTTACCCCGTCCCTCTTACACCCAAATATCCCCCTCAGCACACTATTCAGATCAGTACAGATCATTAAGTTCCTCGTTATGTAGTCTTCTCCACTCCCCCGTTACCCCGTCCCTCTTACACCCAAATATCCCCCTCAGCACACTATTCAGATCAGTACAGATCATTAAGTTCCTCGTTATGTAGTCTTCTCCACTCCCCCGTTACCCCGTCCCTCTTACACCCAAATATCCCCCTCAGCACACTATTCAGATCAGTACAGATCATTAAGTTCCTCGTTATGTAGTCTTCTCCACTCCCCGTTACCCCGTCCATCTTAGACCCAAATATCCCCCTCAGCACACTATTCAGATCAGTACAGATCATTAAGTTCCTCGTTATGTAGTCTTCTCCACTCCCCCGTTACCCCGTCCCTCTTAGACCCAAATATCCCCCTCAGCACACTATTCAGATCAGTACAGATCATTAAGTTCCTCGTTATGTAGTCTTCTCCACTCCCCCGTTACCCCGTCCCTCTTAGACCCAAATATCCCCCTCAGCACACTATTCAGATCAGTACAGATCATTAAGTTCCTCGTTATGTAGTCTTCTCCACTCCCCCGTTTACCCCGTCCCTCTTAGACCCAAATATCCCCCTCAGCACACTATTCAGATCAGTACAGATCATTAAGTTCCTCGTTATGTAGTCTTCTCCACTCCCCCGTTACCCCGTCCCTCTTACACCCAAATATCCCCTCAGCACACTATTCAGATCAGTACAGATCATTAAGTTCCTCGTTATGTAGTCTTCTCCACTCCCCCGTTACCCCGTCCCTCTTACACCCAAATATCCCCCTCAGCACATATTCAGATCAGTACAGATCATTAAGTTCCTCGTTATGTAGTCTTCTCCACTCCCCCGTTACCCCGTCCCTCTTAACCCCAAATATCCCCCTCAGCACACTATTCAGATCAGTACAGATCATTAAGTTCCTCGTTATGTAGTCTTCTCCACTCCCCCGTTACCCCGTCCCTCTTACACCCAAATATCCCCCTCAGCACACTATTCAGATCAGTACAGATCATTAAGTTCCTCGTTATGTAGTCTTCTCCACTCCCCCGTTACCCCGTCCCTCTTACACCCAAATATCCCCCTCAGCACACTATTCAGATCAGTACAGATCATTAAGTTCCTCGTTATGTAGTCTTCTCCACTCCCCCGTTACCCCGTCCCTCTTACACCCAAATATCCCCCTCAGCACACTATTCAGATCAGTACAGATCATTAAGTTCCTCGTTATGTAGTCTTCTCCACTCCCCTGTTACCCCGTCCCTCTTAGACCAAAATATCCCCCTCAGCACACTATTCAGATAGGTACAGATCATTAAGTTCCTCGTTATGTAGTCTTCTCCACTCCCCCGTTACCCCGTCCCTCTTACACCCAAATATCCCCTCAGCACACTATTCAGATCAGTACAGATCATTAAGTTCCTCGTTATGTAGTCTTCTCCACTCCCCTGTTACCCGTCCCTCTTAGACCCAAATATCCCCCTCAGCACACTATTCAGATCAGTACAGATCATTAAGTTCCTCGTTATGTAGTCTTCTCCACTCCCCTGTTACCCCGTCCCTCTTAGACCCAAATATCCCCCTCAGCACACTATTCAGATCAGCACAGATCATTAAGTTCCTCGTTATGTAGTCTTCTCCACTCCCCCGTTACCCCGTCCCTCTTACACCCAAATATCCCCCTCAGCACACTATTCAGATCAGTACAGATCATTAAGTTCCTCGTTATGTAGTCTTCTCCACTCCCCGTTACCCCGTCCATCTTAGACCCAAATATCCCCCTCAGCACACTATTCAGATCAGTACAGATCATTAAGTTCCTCGTTATGTAGTCTTCTCCACTCCCCCGTTACCCCGTCCCTCTTAGACCCAAATATCCCCCTCAGCACACTATTCAGATCAGTACAGATCATTAAGTTCCTCGTTATGTAGTCTTCTCCACTCCCCCGTTACCCCGTCCCTCTTAGACCCAAATATCCCCCTCAGCACACTATTCAGATCAGTACAGATCATTAAGTTCCTCGTTATGTAGTCTTCTCCACTCCCCCGTTACCCCGTCCCTCTTAGACCCAAATATCCCCCTCAGCACACTATTCAGATCAGTACAGATCATTAAGTTCCTCGTTATGTAGTCTTCTCCACTCCCCGTTACCCCGTCCCTCTTAGACCCAAATATCCCCCTCAGCACACTATTCAGATCAGTACAGATCATTAAGTTCCTCGTTATGTAGTCTTCTCCACTCCCCCGTTACCCCGTCCCTCTTAACCCAAATATCCCCCTCAGCACACTATTCAGATCAGTACAGATCATTAAGTTCCTCGTTATGTAGTCTTCTCCACTCCCCGTTACCCCGTCCCTCTTAACCCAAATATCCCCCTCAGCACACTATTCAGATCAGTACAGATCATTAAGTTCCTCGTTATGTAGTCTTCTCCACTCCCCCGTTACCCCGTCCCTCTTAGACCCAAATATCCCCCTCAGCACACTATTCAGATCAGTACAGATCATTAAGTTCCTCGTTATGTAGTCTTCTCCACTCCCCCGTTACCCCGTCCCTCTTACACCCAAATATCCCCCTCAGCACACTATTCAGATCAGTACAGATCATTAAGTTCCTCGTTATGTAGTCTTCTCCACTCCCCCGTTACCCCGTCCCTCTTACACCCAAATATCCCCCTCAGCACACTATTCAGATCAGTACAGATCATTAAGTTCCTCGTTATGTAGTCTTCTCCACTCCCCCGTTACCCCGTCCCTCTTACACCCAAATATCCCCCTCAGCACACTATTCAGATCAGTACAGATCATTAAGTTCCTCGTTATGTAGTCTTCTCCACTCCCCGTTACCCCGTCCCTCTTACACCCAAATATCCCCCTCAGCACACTATTCAGATCAGTACAGATCATTAAGTTCCTCGTTATGTAGTCTTCTCCACTCCCCCGTTACCCCGTCCCTCTTAGACCCACAATATCCCCCTCAGCACACTATTCAGATCAGTACAGATCATTAAGTTCCTCGTTATGTAGTCTTCTCCACTCCCCCGTTACCCCGTCCCCTTAGCACCCAAATATCCCCCTCAGCACACTATTCAGATCAGTACAGATCATTAAGTTCCTCGTTATGTAGTCTTCTCCACTCCCCCGTTACCCCGTCCCTCTTAGACCCAAATATCCCCCTCAGCACACTATTCAGATCAGTACAGATCATTAAGTTCCTCGTTATGTAGTCTTCTCCACTCCCCCGTTACCACCGTCCCTCTTAGACCCAAATATCCCCCTCAGCACACTATTCAGATCAGTACAGATCATTAAGTTCCTCGTTATGTAGTCTTCTCCACTCCCCCGTTACCCCGTCCCCTTAGGACCCAAATATCCCCCTCAGCACACTATTCAGATCAGTACAGATCATTAAGTTCCTCGTTATGTAGTCTTCTCCACTCCCCCGTTACCCCGTCCCTCTTAACCCAAATATCCCCTCAGCACACTATTCAGATCAGTACAGATCATTAAGTTCCTCGTTATGTAGTCTTCTCCACTCCCCCGTTACCCCGTCCCTCTTAGGCCCAAATATCCCCCTCAGCACACTATTCAGATCAGTACAGATCATTAAGTTCCTCGTTATGTAGTCTTCTCCACTCCCCCGTTACCCCGTCCCTCTTAGACCCAAATATCCCCTCAGCACACTATTCAGATCAGTACAGATCATTAAGTTCCTCGTTATGTAGTCTTCTCCACTCCCCCGTTACCCCGTCCCACTTAGGCCCAAATATCCCCCTCAGCACACTATTCAGATCAGTACAGATCATTAAGTTCCTCGTTATGTAGTCTTCTCCACTCCCCCGTTACCCCGTCCCTCTTAGCCCAAATATCCCCCTCAGCACACTATTCAGATCAGTACAGATCATTAAGTTCCTCGTTATGTAGTCTTCTCCACTCCCCGTTACCCCGTCCCTCTTAGACCCAAATATCCCCCTCAGCACACTATTCAATCAGTACAGATCATTAAGTTCCTCGTTATGTAGTCTTCTCCACTCCCCCGTTACCCCGTCCCACTTAGCCCAAATATCCCCCTCAGCACACTATTCAGATCAGTACAGATCATTAAGTTCCTCGTTATGTAGTCTTCTCCACTCCCCCGTTACCCCGTCCCACTTAGCCCAAATATCCCCCTCAGCACACTATTCAGATCAGTACAGATCATTAAGTTCCTCGTTATGTAGTCTTCTCCACTCCCCTGTTACCCCGTCCCACTTAGGCCCAAATATCCCCCTCAGCACACTATTCAGATCAGTACAGATCATTAAGTTCCTCGTTATGTAGTCTTCTCCACTCCCCCGTTACCCCGTCCCTCTTAGCCCAAATATCCCCCTCAGCACACTATTCAGATCAGTACAGATCATTAAGTTCCTCGTTATGTAGTCTTCTCCACTCCCCGTTACCCCGTCCCTCTTAGACCCAAATATCCCCCTCAGCACACTATTCAGATCAGTACAGATCATTAAGTTCCTCGTTATGTAGTCTTCTCCACTCCCCCGTTACCCCGTCCCTCTTAGGCCCAAATATCCCCTCAGCACACTATTCAGATCAGTACAGATCATTAAGTTCCTCGTTATGTAGTCTTCTCCACTCCCCTGTTACCCCGTCCCACTTAGGCCCAAATATCCCCCTCAGCACACTATTCAGATCAGTACAGATCATTAAGTTCCTCGTTATGTAGTCTTCTCCACTCCCCCGTTACCCCGTCCCACTTAGGCCCAAATATCCCCCTCAGCACACTATTCAGATCAGTACAGATCATTAAGTTCCTCGTTATGTAGTCTTCTCCACTCCCCCGTTACCCCGTCCCTCTTAGACCCAAATATCCCCCTCAGCACACTATTCAGATCAGTACAGATCATTAAGTTCCTCGTTATGTAGTCTTCTCCACTCCCCCGTTACTCCGTTCCTCTTAGACCCAAATATCCCCCTCAGCACACTATTCAGATCAGTACAGATCATTAAGTTCCTCGTTATGTAGTCTTCTCCACTCCCCTGTTACCCCGTCCCACTTAGGCCCAAATATCCCCCTCAGCACACTATTCAGATCAGTACAGATCATTAAGTTCCTCGTTATGTAGTCTTCTCCACTCCCCTGTTACCCCGTCCCACTTAGGCCCAAATATCCCCCTCAGCACACTATTCAGATCAGTACAGATCATTAAGTTCCTCGTTATGTAGTCTTCTCCACTCCCCCGTTACCCCGTCCCTCTTAGACCCAAATATCCCCCTCAGCACACTATTCAGATCAGTACAGATCATTAAGTTCCTCGTTATGTAGTCTTCTCCACTCCCCTGTTACCCCGTCCCACTTAAGCCCAAATATCCCCCTCAGCACACTATTCAGATCAGTACAGATCATTAAGTTCCTCGTTATGTAGTCTTCTCCACTCCCCCGTTACCCCGTCCCTCTTAGACCCAAATATCCCCCTCAGCACACTATTCACATCAGTACAGATCATTAAGTTCCTCGTTATGTAGTCTTCTCCACTCCCCTGTTACCCCGTCCCACTTAGGCCCAAATATCCCCCTCAGCACACTATTCAGATCAGTACAGATCATTAAGTTCCTCGTTATGTAGTCTTCTCCACTCCCCCGTTACCCCGTCCCTCTTAGACCCAAATATCCCCCTCAGCACACTATTCACATCAGTACAGATCATTAAGTTCCTCGTTATGTAGTCTTCTCCACTCCCCTGTTACCCCGTCCCACTTAGGCCCAAATATCCCCCTCAGCACCCTATTCTCGAACACGGAAGGACATAATAAACAAGAAAATTCGTCACCAAAGCTGTGATAACCTCAACTCTCGCAAGGCTACACTACCTACGTTAAGACAACAGGCACTACAGCTTTTAGTGTTAACACTGACACTTGTCCACACAGTGTATTAGTGTGCGTTGTCAAAATAGAGGCCACTAACCGTGACACCAAGTATTTGTCCTTGCCTCACGTACGAACTCCCCACGGTACATGTAAGTTCCCATACACCAGTCTCTGTTCTTGCCTCACGTACGAACTCCCCACGGTACATGTAAGTTCCCAAACACCAGTCTCTGTTCTTGCCTCACGTACGAACTCCCCACGGTACATGTAAGTTCCCAAACACTCAGTCTCTGTTCGTGCCTCACGTACGAACTCCCCACGGTACATGTAAGTTCCCAAACACCAGTCTCTGTTCTTGCCTCACGTACGAACTCCCCACGGTACATGTAAGTTCCCAAACACCAGTCTCTGTTCTTGCCTCAGATACGAACTCCCCACGGTACATGTAAGTTCCCAAACACTAAGTCTCTGTTCTTGCCTCACGTACGAACTCCCCACGGTACATGTAAGTTCCCAAACACTAAGTCTCTGTTCGTGCCTCACGTACGAACTCCTCACTGTACATGTAAGTTCCCAAACACCAGTCTCTGTTCTTGCCTCACGTACGAACTCCCCACGGTACATGTAAGTTCCCAAACACTAAGTCTCTGTTCGTGCCTCACGTACGAACTCCCCACGGTACATGTAAGTTCCCAAACACCAGTCTCTGTTCGTGCCTCACGTACGAACTCCCCACGGTACATGTAAGTTCCCAAACACTAAGTCTCTGTTCTTGCCTCACGTACGAACTCCCCACGGTACATGTAAGTTCCCAAACACTAAGTCTCTGTTCTTGCCTCACGTACGAACTCCCCACGGTACATGTAATTTCCCAAACACTCAGTCTCTGTTCGTGCCTCACGTACGAACTCCCCACGGTACATGTATGTTCCCAAACACTCAGTCTCTGTTCATGCCTCACGTACGAACTCCCCACGGTACACGTAAGTTCCCAAACACCAGTCTCTGTTCTTGCCTCACGTACGAACTCCCCACGGTACATGTAAGTTCCCAAACACTCAGTCTCTGTTCGTGCCTCACGTACGAACTCCCCACGGTACATGTAAGTTCCCAAACACTCAGTCTCTCTTCTTGCCTCACGTACGAACTCCCCACGGTACATGTAAGTTCCCAAACACTCAGTCTCTGTTCTTGCCTCACGTACGAACTCTCCACGGTAC
This sequence comes from Reticulitermes speratus, assembly GCA_021186555.1. NCBI lineage: Eukaryota > Metazoa > Arthropoda > Insecta > Blattodea > Rhinotermitidae > Reticulitermes > Reticulitermes speratus. Next base: position 44,372,230 of record JAJKFL010000039.1, on the reverse strand, counting down.
ACGTAAGTTCCCAAACACTCAGTCTCTGTTCTTGCCTCACGTACGAACTCCCCGCGGTACATGTAAGTTCCCAAACACTCAGTCTCTGTTCTTGCCTCACGTACGAACTCCCACGGTACATGTAAGTTCCCAAACACTCAGTCTCTGTTCTTGCCTCACGTACGAACTCCCCACGGTACATGTAAGTTCCCAAAACCAGTCTCTGTTCTTGCCTCACGTACGAACTCCCCACGGTACATGTAAGTTCCCAAACACTCAGTCTCTGTTCGTGCCTCACGTACGAACTCCCCACGGTACATGTAAGTTCCCAAACACCAGTCTCTGTTCTTGCCTAACGTACGAACTCCCCACGGTACATGTAAGTTCCCAAACACTCAGTCTCTGTCGTGCCTCACGTACGAACTCCCCACGGTACACGTAAGTTCCCAAACACTCAGTCTCTGTCCTTGCCTCACGTACTAACTCCCCACGGTACATGTAAGTTCCCAAACACCAGTCTCTGTTCTTGCCTCACGTACAAACTCCCCACGGTACATGTAAGTTCCCAAACACTCAGTCTCTGTTCGTGCCTCACGTACGAACTCCCCACGGTACATGTAAGTTCCCAAACACTCAGTCTCTCTTCTTGCCTCACGTACGAACTCCCCACGGTACATGTAAGTTCCCAAACACTCAGTCTCTCTTCTTGCCTCACGTACGAACTCCCCACGGTACATGTAAGTTCCCAAACACTCAGTCTCTGTTCTTGCCTCACGTACGAACTCTCCACGGTACACGTAAGTTCCCAAACACTCAGTCTCTGTTCTTGCCTCACGTACGAACTCCCGCGGTACATGTAAGTTCCCAAACACTCAGTCTCTGTTCTTGCCTCACGTACGAACTCCCCACGGTACATGTAAGTTCCCAAACACTCAGTCTCTGTTCTTGCCTCACGTACGAACTCCCCACGGTACATGTAAGTTCCCAAACACCAGTCTCTGTTCTTGCCTCACGTACGAACTCCCCACGGTACATGTAAGTTCCCAATCACTAAGTCTCTGTTCGTGCCTCACGTACGAACTCCCCACGGTACATGTAAGTTCCCAAACACCAGTCTCTGTTCTTGCCTCACGTACGAACTCCCCACGGTACATGTAAGTTCCCAAACACTCAGTCTCTGTTCGTGCCTCACGTACGAACTCCCCACGGTACATGTAAGTTCCCAAACACTCAGTCTCTGTTCTTGCCTCACGTACGAACTCCCCACGTTACATGTAATTTCCCAAACACTCAGTCTCTGTCCTTCACACCAAAATTCGCCGTCGAATGTTCATCTTTCCTCCTTCCTACTCCAGATATCGCGAGTCGAAACGTCTCTCTGAACACCTGTTAAATTTCTTTAGATTTTTCTTACGTTTTGTCGGTCCCATTAAGCAACTGACGAGTTATTACTTAGAATCTGAGTACACTGAGCCCATGCAAGTAACAGAATGCCTTTGATATTACTTTCCCTGACGACGGACGCACATATGTCTACCGAAACGCAAAGCACAACGTGCAACAATCTACAATTACAATGTCGTAAAGTTAGTAATTTAAAACAATTTTCTTTTCCGATAAAAGGGCCGAACTGTTACAGCGACTATTTAAATATAATCTTAACTGACGTCACACGATGCTAAATCTTCGTCAGCGGCATTAAAAACGAAACCCGGAAGCCGGCAGTGAAGACACTTTAAATCAGTCACGTTGGCAGCAATGAGTGCGCGGACTTAATGAAGCGCCGAGCTGTGATGGACGGCACGTCGTTAAACTGCGTTCAAACTGAGCGCACAGCAGAGAGGGCGTGGGTAGGGATAAAGAAGGAGACGGCACGTTGTTAAACTGCGTTGAAACTGAGCGCACAGCAGTGAGGGCGTGGGTAGGGATAAAGAAGGAGACGGCACGTTGTTGAACTGCGTTCAAACTGAGCGCACAGCAGAGAGGGCGTGGGTAGGGATAAAGAAGGAGACGGCACGTTGTTAAACTGCGTTCAAACTGAGCGCACAGCAGAGAGGGCGTGGGTAGGGATAAAGAAGGAGACGGCACGTTGTTAAACTGCGTTCAAACTGAGCGCACAGCAGTGAGGGCGTGGGTAGGGATAAAGAAGGAGACGCACGTTGTTAAACTGCGTTCAAACTGAGCGCACAGCAGTGAGGGCGTGGGTAGGGATAAAGAAGGAGACGGCACGTTGTTGAACTGCGTTCAAACTGAGCGCACAGCAGTGAGGGCGTGGGTAGGGATAAAGAAGGAGACGGCACGTTGTTAAACTGCGTTCAAACTGAGCGCACAGCAGTGAGGGCGTGGGTAGGGATAAAGAAGGAGACGACACGTTGTTAAACTGCGTTCAAACTGAGCGCACAGCAGAGAGGGCGTGGGTAGGGATAAAGAAGGAGACGGCACGTTGTTAAACTGCGTTCAAACTGAGCGCACAGCAGAGAGGGCGTGGGTAGGGATAAAGAAGGAGAACGACACGTTGTTAAACTGCGTTCAAACTGAGCGCACAGCAGAGAGGGCGTGGGTAGGGATAAAGAAGGAGACGACACGTTGTTAAACTGCGTTCAAACTGAGCGCACAGCAGAGAGGGCGTGGGTAGGGATAAAGAAGGAGACGACACGTTGTTAAACTGCGTTCAAACTGAGCGCACAGCAGAGAGGGCGTGGGTAGGGATAAAGAAGGAGACGACACGTTGTTAAACTGCGTTCAAACTGAGCGCACAGCAGAGAGGGCGTGGGTAGGGATAAAGAAGGAGACGACACGTTGTTAAACTGCGTTCAAACTGAGCGCACAGCAGAGAGGGCGTGGGTAGGGATAAAGAAGGAGACGACACGTTGTTAAACTGCGTTCAAACTGAGCGCACAGCAGAGAGGGCGTGGGTAGGGATAAAGAAGGAGACGACACGTTGTTAAACTGCGTTCAAACTGAGCGCACAGAGAGAGGGCGTGGGTAGGGATAAAGAAGGAGACGACACGTTGTTAAACTGCGTTCAAACTGAGCGCACAGCAGAGAGGGCGTGGGTAGGGATAAAGAAGGAGACGACACGTTGTTAAACTGCGTTCAAACTGAGCGCACAGCAGAGAGGGCGTGGGTAGGGATAAAGAAGGAGACGACACGTTGTTAAACTGCGTTCAAACTGAGCGCACAGCAGAGAGGGCGTGGGTAGGGATAAAGAAGGAGACGACACGTTGTTAAACTGCGTTCAAACTGAGCGCACAGCAGAGAGGGCGTGGGTAGGGATAAAGAAGGAGACGACACGTTTGTTAAACTGCGTTCAAACTGAGCGCACAGCAGAGACGGCGTGGGTAGGGATAAGAAGGAGACGACACTTGTTAAACTGCGTTCAAACTGAGCGCACAGGAGAGAGGGCGTGGTAGGGATAAAGGAGGCAGGACAGTGCTATAAACGTGCTGTTAATAGACGTAGGCCTCACTGTGACTGCAGTGACCACTGCATGTGCTGTATTCTGATACTGCTAGCCACTGCAGGCTGTAGTGACTGCAGTGACCAGTGCTGCCACTGCATGTGCTGTATATGAGCAGTGACAGTGCTGCCACTGCATGTGCTGTATAGTGACTGCAGTGACCAGCAGCTGCCACTGCATGTGCTGTATCTAGACTGTGGGCCCTCACTGTGACTGCAGTGACCACTGCCACTGCATGTGCTGTATCATGACTGCAGTGACCAGTGCTGCCACTGCATGTGCTGTATAGTGACTGCAGTGACCAGTGCTGCCACTGCATTGCTGTATCTAGACTGTAGGCCTCACGTGACTGCATGACCACTGCATGTGCTGTATCTAGACTGTAGGCCTCACTGTGACTGCAGTGACCACTGCCATGCATGTGCTGTATAGTGACTGCAGTGACCAGTGCTGACGCCACTGCATGTGCTGTATCTAGACTGTAGGCCTCACTGTGACTGCAGTGACCACTGCATGTGCTGTATCTAGACTGTAGGCCTCACTCTGACTGCAGTGACCAGTGCTGCCACTGCATGTGCTGTATAGTGACTGCAGTGACCAGTGCATGCATGCTGTATCTAGACTGTAGGCCTCAATGTGACTGCAGTGACCACTGCATGTGTGCTGTATCTAGACTGTAGGCCTCACTGTGACTGCAGTGACCACTGGATTGCTGTATCTAGACTGTAGGCCTCACTGTGACTGCAGTGACCAGTGCTGCCACTGCATGTGCTGTATCTAGACTGTAGGCCTCATGTGACTGCAGTGACCACTGCATGTGCTGTATCTAGACTGTAGGCCTCACTGTGACTGCAGTGACCAGTGCTGCCACTGCATGTGCTGTATCTAGACTGTAGGCCTCACTGTGACTGCAGTGACCACTGCATGTGCTGTATCTAGACTGTAGGCCTCACTGTGACTGCAGTGACCAGTGCTGCCACTGCATGTGCTAGTCTAATTAGCCTCACTGGATCAGTGACACGCATGCTGTATCAGCTGTGCTACTGACGCAGTGACCAGTGCTGCCACTGCATGTGCTGTATCTAGACTGTAGGCCTCACTGTGACTGCAGTGACCATGCTGCCCGCTTCACGTAGCCACTGTGAGCTACATGTGACGCATTGCTAGTACTAGACTGTAGGCCTCACTGTGACTGCAGTGACCAGTGCTGCCACTGCATGTGCTGTATCTAGACTGACGTCAGCCAATAAAGGTGTCACGTGTGTGCCAATGTGACGGCACTTCGCCAGATAAACTTTGCCGTCAAGATCTCAGTCCTAGCTGTGCCACGTGGCTGTGCACTGTTTAACTAGTCCTCGCACGTCCTCCCCAAACGCTGACAGTTACAGACTTGCACGTCTAGTCCACACTTCCGCCCCGATCCATTTATCTTCAGAAGCACCCCCCCCCTCCCCCTGCCATCACCGTGCGACTTGCCATTTACACACACGGCTGCAGGCTGTATTCGTTACGCTTCAGCCTACGCTTTGTATGGGTGTGAAAGTCGGTTTCGAACATTAAGGGAATAACACAGCCTGAGGGTGATAGGACTTACGCTGTTGAAGATGTGTAGGCCTGACGGGATAGCTCAGTTAGTACAGTGACTAGTGTGCGTGCTGCATGATCTGGATGTTCGTATCCAGGCAGCAGCATATGTTGTCCTCTCCGAAACGTCCAGACAGGCTCTGAAGTCCAAGAAGCCTCCTATGCAGGGGGTACTGGGGGCTCATTCCCCGCAGGTAAAGCGGCCGGGGGGTGAGGCTCACTATGCAGTTCCATCTCGTGCCGAGGATACGAATTAGTGGGTCCATTTATCCACTCTCTCCATACGCCTCATGGCGTCAGCAGGAATAATTTACCTCTTTTCATACAGAAGTAACGGCATACTGGAGAAAATTGCGTAATAAGGAGCTTCACGATGTGTACTGATCACCGTGTGTGATAGGTGGGGCATGTAGCATGTATGGGAAGAAGCAAAATGCATGCAGGATTGCGGTGGGGAAAACTGAAGGTAAAAGACCACTTGGAAGAGCTAGGCTTAGATGGGAGGATATTAAATTAATCCCAAAAATGGGTTGGGAGGGCGTGGAGTGGATTAATCAGGCTCACGATAGCGACAAGTAGCGGGCTCTTTTAATGACGGTAAACAACTTCCAAGTTCCATAAAATGCGGGGAATTTCTTTACTAGGTGAGGAACTGTTAGCTTATCAGGTAGGACTGTGCTGTATCGAGTTACGCAACTTTACCAGTTACGACACTTACGTCCCCTACACAGCCTAACATTGTTAGCTTGTCAGGAGGACTGTGCTGTATCGAGTTACGCAACTTTACCAGTTACGACACTTACGTCCCCTACACAGCCTAACATTGTTAGCTTGTCAGGTAGGACTGTGCTGTATCGAGTTACGCAACTTTACCAGTTACGACACTTACGTCCCCTACACAGCCTAACATTGTTAGCTTGTCAGGTACGACTGTGCTGTATCGAGTTACGCAACTTTACCAGTTACGACACTTACGTCCTCTACACAGCCTAACATTGTTAGCTTGTCAGGTAGGACTGTGCTGTATCGAGTTACGCAACTTTACCAGTTACGACACTTACGTCCTCTACACAGCCTAACATTGTTAGCTTGTCAGGTAGGACTGTGCTGTATTTGAGTTACGCAACTTTACCAGTTACGACACTTACGTCCCTACACAGCCTAACATTGTTAGCTTGTCAGGTAGGACTGTGCTGTATCGAGTTACGCAACTTTACCAGTTACGACACTTACGTCCTCTACACAGCCTAACATTGTTAGCTTGTCAGGTAGGACTGTGCTGTATCGAGTTACGAAACTTTACCAGTTACGACACTTACGTCCCCTACACAGCCTAACATTGTTAGCTTGTCAGGTAGGACTGTGCTGTATCGAGTTACGCAACTTTACCAGTTACGACACTTACGTCCCCTACACAGCCTAACATTGTTAGCTTGTCAGGTAGACTGTGCTGTATCGAGTTACGCAACTTTACCAGTTACGACATTAACGTCCCCTACACAGCCTAACATTGTTAGCTTGTCAGGTAGGACTGTGCTGTATCGAGTTACGCAACTTTACCAGTTACGACACTTACGTCCTCTACACAGCCTAACATTGTTAGCTTGTCAGGTAGGACTGTGCTGTATCGAGTTACGCAACTTTACCAGTTACGACACTTACGTCCCCTACACAGCCTAACATTGTTAGCTTGTCAGGTAGGACTGTGCTGTATCGAGTTACGCAACTTTACCAGTTACGACACTTACGTCCCCTACACAGCCTAACATTGTTAGCTTGTCAGGTAGGACTGTGCTGTATCGAGTTACGCAACTTTACCAGTTACGACACTTACGTCCCCTACACAGCCTAACATTGTTAGCTTGTCAGGTACGACTGTGCCTATCGAGTTACGCAACTTTACCAGTTACGACACTTACGTCCCCTACACAGCCTAACATTGTTAGCTTGTCAGGTAGACTGTGCTGTTCGAGTTACGCAACTTTACCAGTTACGACACTTACGTCCCCTACACAGCCTAACATTGTTAGCTTGTCAGGTACGACTGTGCTGTTCCGAGTTACGCAACTTTACCAGTTACGACACTTACGTCCCCTACACAGCCTAACATTGTTAGCTTGTCAGGTAGGACTGTGCTGTATCGAGTTGCGCAACTTTACCAGTTACGACACTTACTCCCCTACACAGCCTAACATTGTTAGCTTGTCAGGTAGGACTGTGCTGTATCGAGTTACGCAACTTTATCCAGTTACGACACTTACGTCCCCTACACAGCCTAACATTGTTAGCTTGTCAGGTACGACTGTGCTGTTCCGAGTTACGCAACTTTACCAGTTACGACACTTACGTCCCCTACACAGCCTAACATTGTTAGCTTGTCTGGTACGACTGTGCTGTTCCGAGTTACGCAACTTTACAGTTACGACACTTACTTCCCCTACACAGCCTAACATTGTTAGCTTGTCAGGTAGGACTGTGCTGTATCGAGTTACGCAACTTTACCAGTTACGACACTTACGTCCCCTACACAGCCTAACATTGTTAGCTTGTCAGGTACGACTGTGCTGTTCCGAGTTACGCAACTTTACCAGTTACGACACTTACGTCCCCTACACAGCCTAACATTGTTAGCTTGTCAGGTACGACTGTGCTGTTCCGAGTTACGCAACTTTACCAGTTACGACACTTACGTCCCCTACACAGCCTAACATTGTTAGCTTGTCAGGTACGACTGTGCTGTTCGAGTTACGCAACTTTACCAGTTACGACACTTACTTCCCCTACACAGCCTAACATTGTTAGCTTGTCAGGTAGGACTGTGCTGTATCGAGTTACGCAACTTTACCAGTTACGACACTTACGTCCCCTACACAGCCTAACATTGTTAGCTTGTCAGGTAGGACTGTGCTGTATAGAGTTACGCAACTTTACCAGTTACGACACTTACGTCCCCTACACAGCCTAACATTGTTAGCTTGTCAGGTAGGACTGTGCTGTATCGAGTTACGCAACTTTACCAGTTACGACACTTACGTCCCCTACACAGCCTAACATTGTTAGCTTGTCAGGTAGGACTGTGCTGTATCGAGTTACGCAACTTTACCAGTTACGACACTTACGTCCCCTACACAGCCTAACACTTTTACACATGCCCAACAACAGTTGTTACGACACACCGTCTTTCTCCATTACAAGGACCAACCGGTTTGTGACGTCAGCAAAACAACCATTTGTTATTGAGGAAAACCACGAGACATAAACAGGCTGTATGGGCGAAATGTTAAAGCAGGACACAGGCAGAAACAGAAGGGCGGGGTTGTATGACGACGCTGTCAATTAGTAAGATTATACGACGTCGATGACAGATGGACGAAACGTCAATACGGGGGACTGGCGGAACGTTGGGCGGAAGTCACGTGGTTATCGACGTGCTTTGAAGGAGCAACTGAGACCGACAGCTTACTGCACGCAGTTCCACACAAGGATAATAGCGAAAGGTACAGAGCTCATCTCGCTGCAAGCCGGAAGGTCGCGGGTTCGATATCAGGCCAGTCCAGGCGGAATTTGTGGTGGATAAAGTGGCATGACACACGTTTCCCTCCCAGTTCTTCTGTTTTCTCCTTTCAGTATCATTCCACCAATGCTCTACATGAGTGGTATTCAACCTGGGTACGCGTACCCCCGGGGTACGCGAAGACATCTTAGGGGGTACGTAAAATAAAAAAAATAAATATATTATTTCATGATAAACATAAATAATCAGGCCAGATTTACGGTTAGCCAAAACAGACCGGACGTAAGGACATGCGATTTGGGAGCGCCATTTGTCTCTCTCTCTCCTTTATGCTATTCTTATCGGCGGCTAGTTTCATTTTATTCCACACAGTGCATATAATTTTGCTTTGCTAAAATACCTTTGTTCCTTTATTAATGTTTATACGATAGACAATAATATATTTGTTATTTAATAGCTTGACTCTCCTTTTTCTCATTTAAAACTTATTATTTAATACATTATTTTGGATGTAATTTATTTAACTTATTTTAGATGTAGATTATAGACTGTGTATAACTTGAATTGTGCACCGACAGCTTTGGGGGTACAAAGTTGAAGGAAATTATATCTGGGGGTACGTGAACAAAATGTTGAATACCGCTGCACTACATATTGCTCTTACCAGAAGGACAAACGGGCGAAGCATAGTAACCTTTACAAAAACAAAGCACTGGACAGCAAAGTGTTGTAACACCTGCTCAACACGTGTCACCGCCACATCCCAACATCCCAACTGTACACCGTGCGGTGGCCAAATTCCCTCAGACCAACACCATTTGAACATTATTCTGATCGCCTTCTGTAAGCGATTCAGTGTCGGCTCAAAACTGCCGTTTGACGGCGAGTTAGACGACAGCTGTGTGCGGAACAGCACACTTATATAGACAATAAACAGACATTAACAGCTGACATTAACAGCTGCAAACAACGAAGTGCGCTGATTGAAGTGGAACAAGTCTACACTGTTGCACGCTTCTGTTTCGTTGCTTTCTAACCCCACGCACTGTTATAAATTGCAATTAGCGGTGCTTATTAATATGCACACGCAAACACCGCAGGACTACAAAGGCTAATTACTGTAATACGATTAAATGTCAGAGAATCGTCCTTCTCAGTCGGCTTTGTTTTAAAGACAATTTAGTCATAATGAACTGCAGTCAGGTCACAATTGTAATTACTATCGTTTGTTCTGTAAACACCACAATCACGGGACCGCAAACCAACAGTGGATATTGCTTACGTAGCTACATAGTGGCAGACACGATACTGCAGTCTTAACTGCTCTCTGTAAAGGTTCATATAAACGTGACGAAGACTAACATTAACCGCACTTAAATAAAGAACCAGTCCGTACCGCGCAGTAAACACACTCCGTCTCAGTTACACAAACCAGTCAGTTAATGCTGTACAGTGAAATAATCGCTGTTTGTTCTGAGATCCACACAAAACACATAAATACAGTCCGTACCGCGCAGTAAACACACTCCGTCTCAGTTATACAAACCAGTCAGTTAATGTTGTACAGTGAAATAATGGCTGTTTGTTCTGAGATCCACACAAAACACATAAATACAGCTCGTACCGCGCAGTAAACACACTCCGTCTCAGTTATACAAACCAGTCAGTTAATGTTGTACAGTGAAATAATCGCTGTTTGTTCTGAGATCCACACAAAACACATAAATACAGTCCGTACCGCGCAGTAAACACACTCCGTCTCAGTTACACAAACCAGTCAGTTAATGCTGTACAGTGAAATAATCGCTGTTTGTTCTGAGATCCACACAAAACACATAAATACAGTCCGTACCGCGCAGTAAACACACTCCGTCTCAGTTATACAAACCAGTCAGTTAATGTTGTACAGTGAAATAATGGCTGTTTGTTTCTGAGATCCACACAAAACACATAAATACAGCTCGTACCGCGCAGTAAACACACTCCGTCTCAGTTATACAAACCAGTCAGTTAATGTTGTACAGTGAAATAATCGCTGTTTGTTCTGAGATCCACACAAAACACATAAATACAGTCCGTACCGCGCAGTAAACACACTCCGTCTCAGTTATACAAACCAGTCAGTTAATGTTGTACAGTGAAATAATCGCTGTTTGTTCTGAGATCCACACAAAACACATAAATACAGTCCGTACCGCGCAGTAAACATACTCCGTCTCAGTTACACAAACCAGTCAGTTAATGTTGTACAGTGAAATAATCGCTGTTTGTTCTGAGATCCACACAAAACACATAAATACAGTCCGTACCGCGCAGTAAACATACTCCGTCTCAGTTACACAAACCAGTCAGTTAATGTTGTACAGTGAAATAATCGCTGTTTGTTTTGAGATCCACACAAAACACATAAATACAGTCCGTACCGCGCAGTAAACACACTCCGTCTCAGTTATACAAACCAGTCAGTTAATGTTGTAAAGTGAAATAATCGCTGTTTGTTTTGAGATCCACACAAAACACATAAATACAGTCCGTACCGCGCAGTAAACACACTCCGTCTCAGTTATACAAACCAGTCAGTTAATGTTGTAAAGTGAAATAATCGCTGTTTGTTTTGAGATCACACAAAACACATAAATACAGTCCGTACCGCGCAGTAAACACACTCCGTCTCAGTTATACAAACCAGTCAGTTAATGTTGTACAGTGAAATAATCGCTGTTTGTTCTGAGATCCACACAAAACACATAAATACAGTACGTACCGCGCAGTAAACACACACCGTCTCAGTTATACAAACCAGTCAGTTAATGTTGTACAGTGAAATAATCGCTGTTTGTTCTGAGATCCACACAAAACACATAAATACAGTCCGTACCGCGCAGTAAACACACACCGTCTCAGTTATACAAACCAGTCAGTTAATGTTGTACAGTGAAATAATCGCTGTTTGTTCTGAGATCCACACAAAACACATAAATACAGTCCGTACCGCGCAGTAAACACACTCCGTCTCAGTTATACAAACAGTCAGTTAATGTTGTACAGTGAAATAATCGCTGTTTGTTCTGAGATCCACACAAAACACATAAATACAGTCCGTACCGCGCAGTAAACACACACCGTCTCAGTTATACAAACCAGTCAGTTAATGTTGTACAGTGAAATAATCGCTGTTTGTTCTGAGATCCACACAAAACACATAAATACAGTCCGTACCGCGCAGTAAACACACACCGTCTCAGTTATACAAACCAGTCAGTTAATGTTGTACAGTGAAATAATCGCTGTTTGTTCTGAGATCCACACAAAACACATAAATACAGTCCGTACCGCGCAGTAAACACACTCCGTCTCAGTTATACAAACCAGTCAGTTAATGTTGTACAGTGAAATAATCGCTGTTTGTTCTGAGATCCACACAAAACACATAAATACAGTCCGTACCGCGCAGTAAACACATTCCGTCTCAGTTATACAAACCAGTCAGTTAATGCTGTACAGTGAAATAATCGCTGTTTGTTCTGAGATCCACACAAAACACATAAATACAGTCCGTACCGCGCAGTAAACACACTCCGTCTCAGTTACAAAACCAGACAGTTAATGTTGTACAGTGAAATAATCGCTGTTTGTTCTGAGATCCACACAAAACACATAAATACAGTCCGTACCGCGCAGTAAACACACTCCGTCTCAGTTACACAAACCAGACAGTTAATGTTGTACAGTGAAATAATCGCTGTTTGTTCTGAGATCCACACAAAACACATAAATACAGTCCGTACCGCGCAGTAAACACACACCGTCTCAGTTATACAAACCAGTCAGTTAATGTTGTACAGTGAAATAATCGCTGTTTGTTCTGAGATCCACACAAAACACATAAATACAGTCCGTACCGCGCAGTAAACACACTCCGTCTCAGTTATACAAACCAGTCAGTTAATGTTGTACAGTGAAATAATCGCTGTTTGTTCTGAGATCCACACAAAACACATAAATACAGTCCGTACCGCGCAGTAAACACATTCCGTCTCAGTTATACAAACCAGTCAGTTAATGCTGTACAGTGAAATAATCGCTGTTTGTTCTGAGATCCACACAAAACACATAAATACAGTCCGTACCGCGCAGTAAACACACTCCGTCTCAGTTATACAAAACAGTCAGTTAATGTTGTACAGTGAAATAATCGCTGTTTGTTCTGAGATCCACACAAAACACATAAATACAGTCCGTACCGCGCAGTAAACACACTCCGTCTCAGTTACACAAACCAGACAGTTAATGTTGTACAGTGAAATAATCGCTGTTTGTTCTAAGATCCACACAAAACACATAAACACACTGTGTGGGCAGAACGTAGAATTGTTGAATGTTAAACTGGTGGTACATATAGTGACCACTGGGCTTTAAAGGGTTAACCACGACGAAAGTAGGTCCAGATAGCATTACCGTTTTATTACAGAAACCAATCAACAAATGAGATCTCGTGAGCTGTGCAAAAAGCTAACAGTTGCTCAGCATAACATAAAGATCCTATGAAATGCTACACAGGGCCTTGGCCAGGACATGTGACATTTATGGGGGAAAACAGAAATGCATACTGAGTTTTGCTGGGGAAACCTGACAAAAAGAAGTCACTTGTAGCCACAGGTGCAAATGTGAGAATAACATTAAGGTGGATCTTAACAAAATACACTAGGATGGCACGGCATAAACTGGATTAATCTGGCTCAGGACAAGGATAAGTTGCGGCTTGTGAAGACAGTACCGAATCTGCGAGGGACGTCTTCACTACCTGAGGAAGTACTGACTTAAGAAGGACGCTTTCCATGGAGTCGGGTGGTTAGTTAGTCAGTTAGTTTGTTAGTTAAGCACAAGTAATCTTGACACATCATCTCACAATATACCAGATCTCTGACACGCATTAACAGCAGTACACGAAGTCTACATATAACGTATCTCCCCGTACAAAACGCATGTGGTGTGATTGGCTGAGTGAGTGAGTCACACCAAGTTTGCAATGGTTATGATAGAGCTTGGTCCCTGTCACCACGGCATGGCGAGTCCTGCGAATACATTGAATAAGCAGTCACGGACAGCCGAAAAGGGGTGGTCCTCCAGCTTGGGGGTTGGGCGAGGTGCTAACAACTCCTCACCGTAAAAAATTACCATGTTTCGAGCCACTCAAAAAAGCCTCGGACCTGGACTGATTCTTTGGATAGGGACAGGTTGCGAGCTGTTGTGAATGCGGTAATGAACCTTCGGGTTCCATAAAACGCGAGGAATTTCTTGACTAGCTGACGACCTGTTAGCTTCTCAAGAAGGACTGTGCTATATGGAGTTAGTTAGTTAGTTAGTTAGTTAAGATGATAACAGAGGAAGTAGGTCTAAGGCGTGGGTCTACGTCCGCTCGCTTACTGGGATTGTGGGTTCGAATCCCGCCTAGGGCATGGATGTCTGTCTGTTGTGAGTGTTGTGTGTTGTCAGGTAGAGGTCTCTGCGACGGGCTGATCACTCGTCCAGAGGAGTCGTACCGAGTGTGGTGTGTCTGAGTGTGATCGTGAAGCCTCGAAAAATAAGGCGGCCTAGGCCCCCCAGGGGGCTGTCGAGCCATTGAAAAAAAAACAGAGAAAGTAAATCAGCCGATAAACGTAATATTACGCTCTCATATGACAGCTGAGTTGTAGTTAAATAATATGACTTATTAATTTGTTTGCAGCATACAATAACTTGATACATAAATACATAAATACATAAATATAAGACAATGTCAACAGCAGTCTGAATCACATATTTAGACGGATATTTCAAAAAAAGAACAACAATACACACAAAGGTGTGACAATTGTGCAGCAAATGGCACAGTGACAACTTTGTGCTGCCACATACAGTGCCGTTAAGAGTTAGCACAGCGGTGCAGCTGATGATTCTGTTGTTCTGCGATATGATGCATTGCTGGATAAATAATTGATAAAGTGGCCTCATGTTCTACGGTCAACATGTCTGCCAAGAATAAAGAACCCTTTAGACATCTCCACCCTTGAAGACGAGGCTACACACTGCCTCAAAATGTCAGACAACATACAAAAGTATGAATGTACTTGTGACTGCTGTACAGCAGGCCCTCGATTTAACGGAATATTTGGGGGGGGGGGGGGGGTGTCCGCTATTGTCGAAAGTCCGTTAAATCGAATGTATTTTAAAAACACATATTAATAACCAACTTACAATGTACAGGATGTATCAAAATGTTATTATAATGTACAAGTATCAACAAAATATTATTATAATGTACATTCAGTAATTTATACACGGCACTAAAACATCTGTTAAATATATAAAAATAAATTTACGACAGGAACCAAACTTTATTTTCATTAAACACGTCAAAAACTAAACATTTTTTGTCCGTTAAATAGAGGGCCTGCTGTGTTAACAATCGCTGTCTCTAAAACCTCAGTGTCACACACTAGAAAGATAAGTTCAAAATTGGTGAGCAGGATTTGAAATAATTTTACATAATCTCACAAAAAGTAGCACGGTGATCAATCCGCAGTTCCAACTCCATGCAGCGCCATATTCCAGACAAGAATTAACAAAATTACGTTCTAAATTCTGGACATGGTACCCCTGTCCTCACAAGCTCACAGTTTCTTACTTCTATCAAGTTGGCTACGCCTAATCTTACCGTTGCCGTATTGGTTGTCCACGCGTTCCTCTGCATGCTCTTTGGGCGTGTCAAAGACAGAAGGAACTGGTGGGTAATGGATGGGTGTGTGGTCTGTGTTGGTGAACACAAACTGGTACTGTTGTGAGGTGGGATTGTGGTCCTGCAGTTGAGTGATGTCTGCAAGTGCTGGAGTTTGATGGTAAGACACGTGTCCTATGTCAGGGGAAGCACGTGTGAAAGTTGGGAAGTGAGGAACATCTAAGGTGGGTTGAAAGCCCTGAAAACAGTTACAAAAATTAATAATATTCGTTCTATGTTAGTCTTGCCGTGCTTTTACGATTCGATGTTTAAAAAAAACCAACAAAATGCACTTCGCTTTCACTGCAATATGCCTTAATTAACCTCTACATATGTTTCGGCTTGATTACACAACGCAGCACGACACAAACACGACAGCACAACGCAGGACACATTTACTAAATACTTCCCCCACAGTACACAACGCAGCACGTCACAAACACGACAGCACAAAGCAGCACGACACAAAGACGACAGCACAACGCAGCACGACACAAAGACGACAGCACAACGCAGGACACATTTACTAAATACTTCCATCACAGTACACAACGCAGCACGTCACAAACACGACAGCACAAAGCAGCACGACACAAAGACGACAGCACAACGCAGGACACATTTACTAAATACTTCCCCCACAGTACACAACGCAGCACGTCACAAACACGACAGCACAAAGCAGCACGACACAAAGACGACAAGCACAACGCAGCACGACACAAAGACGACAGCACAACGCAGGACACATTTACTAAATACTTCCATCACAGTACACAACGCAGCACGACACAAACACGACAGCACAAAGCAGCACGACACAAAGACGACAGCACAACGCAGCACGACACAAAGACGACAGCACAACGCAGGACACATTTACTAAATACTTCCCCCACAGTACACAACGCAGCACGTCACAAACACGACAGCACAACGCAGGACACATTTACTAAATACTTCCCCCACAGTACACAACGCAGCACGTCACAAACACGACAGCACAAGCAGCACGACACAAAGACGACAGCACAACGCAGCACGACACAAAGACGACAGCACAACGCAGGACACATTTACTAAATACTTCCATCACAGTACACAACGCAGCACGACACAAACACGACAGCACAAAGCAGCACGACACAAAGACACAGCACAACGCAGCACGACACAAAGACGACAGCACAACGCAGGACACATTTACTAAATACTTCCATCACAGTACACAACGCAGCACGACACAAACACGACAGCACAACGCAGCACGACACAAACACGACAGCACAAAGCAGCACGACACAAGACGACAGCACAAACGCAGCACGACAAAAGACGACAGCACAACGCAGGACACATTTACTAAATACTTCCCCCACAGTACACAACGCAGCACGACACAAACACGACAGCACAAAGCAGCACGACACAAAGACGACAGCACAACGCAGCACGACACAAAGACGACAGCACAACGCAGGACACATTTACTAAATACTTCCCCACAGTACACAACGCAGCACGACACAAACACGACAGCACAACGCAGCACGACACAAACACGACAGCACAAAGCAGCACGACACAAAGACGACAGCACAACGCAGCACGACACAAAGACGACAGCACAACGCAGGACACATTTACTAAATACTTCCCCCACAGTACACAACGCAGCATGACACAAACACGACAGCACAACGCAGGACACATTTACTAAATACTTCCCCCACAGTACACAACGCAGCACGACACAAAGACGACAGCACAACGCAGGACACATTACTAAATACTTCCCCCACAGTACACAACGCAGCACGACACAAACACGACAGCACAACGCAGGACACATTAACTAAATACTTCCCCCACAGTACACAACGCAGCACGACACAAACACGACAGCACAACGCAGGACACATTTACTAAATACTTCCCCCACAGTACACAACGCAGCACGACACAAAACACGACAGCACAACGCAGGACACATTTACTAATATACTTCCACCACAGTACACAACGCAGCACGACACAAACACGACAGCACAAGCAGGACACATTTACTAAATACTTCCACCACAGTACACAACGCAGCACGACACAAACACGACAGCACAACGCAGGACACATTTACTAAATACTTCCCCACAGTACACAACGCAGCACGACACAAACACGACAGCACAGCGCAGGACACATTTACTAAATACTTCCCCCACAGTACACAACGCAGCACGACACAAACACGACAGCACAAAGCAGCACGACACAAAGACGACAGCACAACGCAGCATGACACAAAGACGACAGCACTACGCAGGACACATTTACTAAATACTTCCCCCACAGTACACAACGCAGCACGACACAAACACGACAGCACAATGCAGGACACATTTACTAAATACTTCCCCCACAGTACACAAAACCAAGAACCAAAATAACCAGCGGTCTGCAGTAACTAAATCCTTCCCCCACAGTACACAAAACCAAGAACCAAAATAACCAGCGGTCTGCAGTAACTAAATACTTCCCCCACAGTACACAAAACCAAGAACCAAAATAACCAGCGGTCTGCAGTGACTAAATACTTCCCCCACAGTACACAAAACCAAGAACCAAAATAACCAGCGGTCTGCAGTAACTAAATACTTCCCTCACAGTATACAAATCCAAGAACCAAAATAACCAGCGGTCTGCAATAACTAAATACTTCCCCACAGTACACAAAACCAAGAACCAAAATAACCAGCGGTCTGCAGTAACTAAATACTTCCCTCACAGTATACAAAACCAAGAACCAAAATAACCAGCGGTCTGCAGTAACTAAATACTTCCCCCACAGTACACAAAACCAAGAACCAAAATAACCAGCGGTCTGCAGTAACTAAATACTTCCCCCACAGTACACAAAACCAAGAACTAAAATAACCAGCGGTCTGCAATAACTAAATACTTCCCCACAGTACACAAAACCAAGAACTAAAATAACCAGCGGTCTGCAATAACTAAATACTTCCCCCACAGTACACAAAACTAAGAACCAAAATAACCAGCGGTCTGCAGTAACTAAATACTTCCCCACAGTACACAAAACCAAGAACTAAAATAACCAGCGGTCTGCAATAACTAAATACTTCCCCCACAGTACACAAAACCAAGAACTAAAATAACCAGCGGTCTGCAGTAACTAAATACTTCCCCCACAGTACACAAAACCAAGAACCAAAATAACCAGCGGTCTGCAGTAACTAAATACTTCCCCCACAGTATACAAAACCAAGAACTAAAATAACCAGCGGTCTGCAATAACTAAATACTTCCCCCACAGTACACAAAACCAAGAACCAAAATAACCAGCGGTCTGCAGTAACTAAATACTTCCCCACAGTACACAAAACCAAGAACTAAAATAACCAGCGGTCTGCAATAACTAAATACTTCCCCCACAGTACACAAAACCAAGAACTAAAATAACCAGCGGTCTGCAATAACTAAATACTTCCCCCACAGTACACAAAACCAAGAACCAAAATAACCAGCGGTCTGCAGTAACTAAATACTTCCCCACAGTACACAAAACCAAGAACCAAAATAACCAGCGGTCTGCAGTAACTAAATACTTCCCCCACAGTACACAAAACCAAGAACCAAAATAACCAGCGGTCTGCAATAACTAAATACTTCCCCACAGTACACAAAACCAAGAACCAAAATAACCAGCGGTCTGCAGTAACTAAATACTTCCCCACAGTACACAAAACCAAGAACTAAAATAACCAGCGGTCTGCAATAACTAAATACTTCCCCCACAGTACACAAAACCAAGAACTAAAATAACCAGCGGTCTGCAATAACTAAATACTTCCCCACAGTACACAAAACCAAGAACCAAAATAACCAGCGGTCTGCAGTAACTAAATACTTCCCCCACAGTACACAAAACCAAGAACCAAAATAACCAGCGGTCTGCAGTAACTAAATACTTCCCCCACAGTACACAAAACCAAGAACCAAAATAACCAGCGGTCTGCAGTAACTCAGCGATCCATTCTACTACATTTTATTATTTCGAGACAAAATTCAACGAATTTTAAGGATTTTATATATTTTATAAGTTTTGTAACTCTGATGTTACAGTGATTGTAATAACATGCAAGACATTACACAATATTAAATTAAGTTATAGACCAACTGATGCACTTTTTAAAGCACTTTTTAAGTAGCTTTATTAAAAATGTTAAAATAGTACCCCTACACGTGTTTCGATCCTAGGATCATCGTCAGGGGTTTTTTTTGCTAAAAGCTACGTCACTTCAATCACATGGTTTAAAATATTCCATTGGCACTATAAAACATATGTTAAAATCTTGTAAAAAGATATGTTAAAAAGTTATAAAATTATAAAAACACTGTAGATGTTAGAAGTGCGGAACTGCTGGCTTGTGGTATTGTGGTATTATAAGCATGTGAAATGTTTTCGCGTGGTTAGCGAAGTGTACTGTGTACTGTGTGTTGACGAGTCCTACCGTAGGTCTCGTCAACACACACTTCTAACATCTACAGTGTTTTTATAATTTTATAACTTTTTAACATATCTTTTTACAAGATTTTAACATATGTTTTATAGTGCCAATGGAATATTTTAAACCATGTGATTGAAGTGACGTAGCCTTTAGCAAAAAACCCCCTGACGATGATCCTAGGATCGAAACACGTGTAGGGGTACTATTTTAACATTTTTAATAAAGCTACTTAAAAAGTGCTTTAAAAAGTGCATCAGTTGGTCTGTAACTTAATTTAATATGACGAAGATGCACGGTGTCAACAATGTGAAACATTACACAATATTTAAACTTGTGTTAACTTTGGATGTGATGTAACGTAGTTTTGACCTCCCTGAGGATGGTTTTACGTAAAAACCGAAACATATGTAGGGGTTAATGCAGACATATTAACGTGAAAGTGAAGTGCATTGTGTTGGTCTTTTTAAACATCCAATAATATCGACTTGCGCAGGACACTCACACATTTTCTGAAATAAACAGTCTTAAACATCTGTACACGTAAACAGCCTGTACACGTAAACAGCCTCTACACGTAAACAGCCTGTAAACGTAAACAGCCTCTACACGTAAACAGCCTGTAACGTAAACATCTGTACACGTAAACAGCCTGTACACGTAAACAGCCTCTACACGTAAACATCTGTACACGTAAACAGCCTGTACAGGTAAACAGCCTCTACACGTAAACATCTGTAAACGTAAACATCTGTACACGTAAACAGCCTGTATCACGTAAACAGCCTCTACACGTAAACATCTGTACTACGTAAACAGCCTGTACACGTAAATAGACTTACACGTAAACATCTGTAAACGTAAACATCTGTACACGTAAACAGCCTGTACACGTAAACAGTTGTACACGTAAACATCTGTACACGTAAACAGCCTGTACACGTAAACAGCCTCTACACGTAAACATTCTGTACACGTAAACAGTCTGTAACGTAAACATCTGTACACGTAAACAGCCTGTACACGTAAACAACTGTATACGTAAACAGCCTGTACACGTAATATCTGTATATGTAAACAGTCTTGAACACGTAAAACATCTGTATACGTAAACAGTCTGTACACGTAAACATCTGTAACATAAACAGCCAGTACACGTAAACATCTGCATACGTAAACAGACTGTACACGTAAACATCTGTATACGTAAACAGCCTGTAACGTAAATATCTGTATACGTAAACAGCCTGTACACGTAAACATCTGTATACTTAAACAGCCTGTACACGTAAACATCTGTATACGTAAACAGCCTGTAAACGTAAATATCTGTATACGTAAACAGCCTGTACACGTAAACATCTGTATACTTAAACATCTGTACACGTAAACATCTGTACACGTAAACATCTGTACACGTAAATAGCCTGTACACGTAAATAGCCTGTACACGTAAATAGCCTGCACACGTAAACAGCTGTACACGTAAACAGCCTGTACACGTAAAATAGCCTGTACACTTAAATAGCCTGTACGCGTAAATAGCCTGTACACGTAAACAGCCTGTACACGTAAACATCTGTACACGTAAATAGCCTGTACACGTAAACATCTGTATACGTAAACAGCCTGAACACGTAAACATCTGTATACGTAAACAGCCTGTACACGTAAACATCTGTATACGTAAACAGCCTGTACACGTAAACATCTGTATACGTAAACAGCCTGTACACGTAAACATTTGTATACGTAAACAGCCTGTAAACGTAAACATCTGTACACGTAAATAGCCTGTACACGTAAATAGCTTGTACGCGTAAATAGCCTGTACACGTAAACAGTCTGTACAGTAAATAGCCTGTACACGTAAATAGCTTGTACACGTAAACAGCCTGTACACGTAAACATCTGTACACGTAAACAGCCTGTACACGTAAACATCTGTATACGTAAACATCTGCATACGTAAACAGTCTGTAACGTAACATCTGTATACGTAAACAGCCTGTACACGTAAACATCTGTATACGTAAGCAGCATGTATATGTAAACATCTGTATACGTAAACAGCCTGTACACGTAAACATCTGTATACGTAAACAGCTGTACACGTAAACATCTGTATACGTAAACAGCCTGTATAGTAAACATCTGTATACAAAAACAGCCTGTACACGTAAACATCTGTATACGTAAACAGCCTGTACATGTAAACATCTGTATACGTAAACAGCCTGTACGCGTAAATATCTGTATACGTAAACAGCCTGTACATGTAAACATCTGTATACGTAAACAGTCTGTACAGTAAATATCTGTATACGTAAATAGCCTGTACACGTAAACATCTGTATACGTAAACATCCTGTACACGTAAACGTCTGTATACGTAAACAGCCTGTACACGTAAACATCTGTATACGTAAACAGCCTGTACACGTAAACATCTGTATACGTAAACAGCCTGTACACGTAAACATCTGTACACGTAAATAGCCTGTCCGCGTAAATAGCCTGTACACGTAAACAGCCTGTACACGTAAATAGCCTGTACACGTAAATAGCCTGTACACGTAAACAGCCTGTACACGTAAACATCTGTACACGTAAACAGCCTGTACACGTAAACAACCTGTACACCTAAACATCTGTATACGTAAACAGCCTGAACACGTAAACATCTGTATACCTAAACAGTCTGTACACGTAAACATCTGTATACGTAAACAGCCTGTACACGTAAACATCTGCATACGTAAACAGCCTGTACACGTAAACTTCTGTATACGTAAACAGCCTGTACACGTAAACATCTGTATACTTAAACAGCCTGTACATGTAAACATCTGTATACAAATACAGCCTGTAACACGTAAGCATCTGTACACGTAAACAGCCTGTACATGTAAATATCTGTATACGTAAACAGCCTGTACACGTAAACATCTGTATACGTAAACAGCCTGTACACGTAAACATCTGTATACGTAAAGAGTCTGTACACGTAAACATCTGTATACGTAAACAGCCTGTACACGTAAACATCTGTATACGTAAATAGCCTGTACACGAAAACATCTGTATACGTAAACAGCCTGTACACGTAAACAGTCTGCACACGTAAACAGCACGTACACGTAACATCTGTATACGTAAACAGCTGTAAACGTAATTAGCCTGTACACGTAAACAGCTGTACAGGTGAACAGCCTGTATATGTAAACATCTGTACACGTAAATAGCCTGTACACGTAAATAGCTGTACACGTAAACATCTGTACACGGTAAATAGCCTGTACACGTAAACAGCCTTTACAGGTAAACAGCCTGTATACGTAAACAGCCTGTACACGTAAAATCTGTACACGTAATAGCCTGTACACGAAAATAGCCTGTACACGTAAATAGCCTGTACAAGTAAACATCTGTACACGTAAATAGCCTGTACACGTAAACAGCCTGTACACGTAAACATCTGTACACGTAAATAGCCTGTACACGTAAACATCTGTACACGTAAATAGCCTGTACACGTAAACAGCCTGTACAGGTAAACAGCCTTTATACGTAAACATCTGTACACGTAAATGGCCTGTACACGTAAATAGCCTGTACACGTACACATCTGTACACGTAAATAGCCTGTACATGTAAATAGCCTGTACACGTAAACATCTGACACGTAAACAGCCTGTACACGTAAACATCTGTACACGTAAATAACCTGTACACGTAAACAGTCTGTACTCGTAAACATCTGTACACGTAAACAGCCTGTACACGTAATCATCTGTACACGTAAACAGCCTGTACACGTAAACAACCTGTACAGGTAAACAGCCTGTATACATAAACATCTGTACACGTAAACAGCCTGTACACGTAAACAAACCTGTACAGGTAAACAGCCTGTACACGTAAACAGCCTGTACACATAAACATCTGTACACGTAAACAGCCTGTACACGTAAACAACCTGTACAGGTAAACAGCCTGTATACGTAAATATCTGTACACGTAAACAGCCTGTACACGTAAACATCTGTACACGTAAACAACCTGTACAGGTAAACAGCCTGTACACATAAACAGCCTGTATCACCTCAAAAGTGATTTACTGTGCCTGAAACACTACAAGTGTTAATTTTCAGTTCTTTAACCAACGAATGCACTTTTTATTTGCATATTTGTGACTAAGTCACTCAGTCACAAGCACGCAACAGCACAATAACAGCAGCAGCACACGGACGTCAGCATCTGTACAAGACCAACTATCAGCAATTTTAACAATTTTTAATAATAATAATTTTAATAATTTTAACGATTTCAACAACTTCCAACGAAATAGTGCTCTATATTGACAATTTATAGTGCTATACAGTGATACTCTGTCATCTATACTTATTAGTACAACTGTATTTATTTTGTACGTATATCGTCACATATTGACAAAAGCCTATGGCTGTGCTTGTTAAGTATATAGTTAATATATTCTTAAGTGTATTGTATATTATTTATATATTTATGTTATTTGAAGGTTATTTGACAAATTCCATATCCCACGGTGCGGATTACTGTACCCTCTGAGGATTGCTGGATATATATATAAATATGAACATGAACATGAACATGAACATTCTTGTCCTGACCCAACTTTTGTCACTCCATCAGTTACTGAACACAAATGACTCAGTGGTTAAGTAGTGTGTGGATGTATGATGAGTGTTAGTGAGGTGCATGAGTGTGTTAGTGAGGTGCATGAGTGTGTTAGTGAGGTGCATGAGTGTGTTAGTGAGGTCCATGAGTGTATTAGTAAGGTTAATGAGTGTGTGAGTGAGGTGCATTAGTGTGTTAGTGAGGTGCATGAGTGTGTTAGTGAGGTGCATGTGTGTGTTAGTGAGGTGCATGAGTGTGTTATTAAGGTTAATGAGTGTGTTAGTGAGGTGTATGAGTGTGTTAGTGAGGTGCATGAGTGTGTTAGTGAGGTACATGAGTGTGTTAGTAAGGTGAATGAGTGTGTTAGTGAGGTGCATAAGTGTGTTAGTGAGGTGCATAAGTGTGTTAGTGAGGTGCATGAGTGTGTTAGTGAGGTGCATGAGTGTGTTAGTGAGCGTCAGAGAGTCTGTCAGTAAGTGACTGGGTGTGTCAGTCAGTGAGCTGGCAGGTGTGCCAGTCAGTGAGCAGGTGGATGTGCCAGTCAGTGAGCTGGTGGGTGTGTCAGTCAGTGAGCAGGTGGGTGTGTCAGTCAGTGAGCTGGCGGGTGTGTCAGTCAGTGAGCTGGCGGGTGTGTCAGTCAGTGAGCAGGTGTGTGTGTCAGTCAGTGAGCAGGTGGGTGTGCCAGTCAGTGAGCAGGTGGGTGTGTCAGTCAGTGATCTGGCGGGTGTGTCAGTCAGTGAGCTGGCGGGTGTGCCAGTCAGTGAGCAGGTGGATGTGCCAGTCAGTGAGCTGGTGGGTGTGTCAGTGAGTTAGCAGGTGGGTGTGCCAGTCAGTGAGCTGGCGGGTGTGTCAGTCAGTGAGCAGGTGTGTGTGTGTCAGTCAGTGAGCAGGTGGGTGTGTCAGTCAGTGAGCTGGTGGGTGTGTCAGTCAGTGAGCAGGCGGGTGTGTCAGTCAGTGAGTAGGTGTGTGTGTCAGTCAGTGAGCAGGTGGGTGTGTCAGTCAGTGAGCAGGTGGGTGTGTCAGTCAGTGAGCAGGTGGGTGTGTCAGTCAGTGAGCAGGTGTGTGTGTCAGTCAGTGAGCAGGTGGGTGTGTCAGTCAGTGAGAAGGTGGGTGTGTCAGTCAGTGAGCAGGTGGGTGTGTCAGTCAGTGAGCAGGTGGGTGTGTCAGTCAGTGAGAAGGTGGGTGTGTCAGTCAGTGAGCAGGTGGGTGTGTCAGTCAGTGAGCTGGCGGGTGTGTCAGTCAGTGAGCAGGTGTGTGTGTCAGTCAGTGAGCAGGTGGGTGTGTCAGTCAGTGAGCTGGTGGGTGTGTCAGTCAGTGAGCTGGCGGGTGTGTCAGTCAGTGAGTAGGTGTGTGTGTCAGTCAGTGAGCAGGTGGGTGTGTCAGTCAGTGAGCAGGTGGGTGTGTCAGTCAGTGAGCAGGTGGGTGTGTCAGTCAGTGAGCAGGTGTGTGTGTCAGTCAGTGAGCAGGTGGGTGTGTCAGTCAGTGAGAAGGTGGTCAGTCAGTGAGCAGGTGGGTGTGTAAATGACAGTTTTAGTTACTGGATGTTCAAAGCCAAGTTACTTCATTTTCAAAGCCAAGTTACTTCACACCATCTTGTATTATAGTTCTGTTGGTCACACCTGGATGTGATGTAGCTGTGGAGGTGTGTGAAGCAGGTTGGCGTGTGACGGACCAGGCTCCGGGCGGTAGCTGCGATGGACGTGTTGATAGTATGCAGGGTGTGCACCATGGTACACATCAAACCAGGCACTTGTCACCTTCTTCATGGCCTGTGCCGACGCTAGTGCCAGCGCCATCTTGCTCAGCAAGAGCGCCTTTCCTGAGATTACTGCCATGAACTGGAATCCAAGGGGCACCAGGATCACCAGCATCTTCATGAAGGCCATCATCATCAGGGGGAACAGGTGCTTATACTGGTGACGGCCCCGCCCTGCATGCACAACACACCATAAAGCTCAGCTAGTACGTCGTAACCGCACTTGTGACCCTAACGACACAGAACAGGTGCTTATACTGGTGACGGCCCCGCCCTGCATGCACAACACACCATAAAGCTCAGCTAGTACGTCGTAACCGCACTTGTGACCCTAACGACACAGAACAGGTGCTTATACTGGTGACGGCCCCGCCCTGCATGCACAACACACCATAAAGCTCAGCTAGAACGTCGTAACCGCACTTGTGACCCTAACGACACAGAACAGGTGCTTATACTGGTGACGGCCCCGCCCTGCATGCACAACACACCATAAAGCTCAGCTAGTACGTCGTAACCGCACTTGTGACCCTAACGACACAGAACAGGTGCTTATACTGGTGACGGCCCCGCCCTGCATGCACAACACACCATAAAGCTCAGCTAGTACGTCGTAACCGCACTTGTGACCCTAACGACACAGAACAGGTGCTTATACTGGTGACGGCCCTGCCCTGCATGCACAACACACCATAAAGCTCAGCTAGAACGTCGTAACCGCACTTGTGACCCTAACGACACAGAACAGGTGCTTATACTGGTGACGGCCCCGCCCTGCATGCACAACACACCAACCTCACGACACAGACAATTCCAAGGCTCTAGCACTATACTGTGTTTCAGTAGACATCTGTCTTCATATGCAACATTACAGCAAAATAAAAGTTGTTCCTGTCCACGCAATAAAGGTATACAGGACGGACTGGAGGTACAGCTCCACTCATTCTTAACCTCAGCACTAGATCTACGTAAGTGTGAGGTAAACTTCACGCCCCAGCCGCTTTACCCCGGAAAAAAAAACCGGTACCCACTGGACAGGAGGCTCGATGGGCCCCACAGTGGGCCTGGAAAACTTACAAGAGGACAGAACTCTCTTGTCGCTGTTGGAATTCGAACCCCGGACCGTCCAGACCGTAGCCTTGCGACTACACCAACCGAGATTTCAGGCTTCCGCCGCGATGTTGATCAAATCTGCGGTCTTCTGGGGTATTACGCGACGTTGTGTGGTAATTGTTTACCGACGTTTCGGGACAACGTATCGGTCCTACCCTCACGGGTCAAGAGTCCGATTGGGAAGTTTTTATTTCCCACTCGGACACTTGACCCGTGAGGATGGGACCGATACGTTGTCCCGAAACGTCGGTAAACATTTCCATCCTCACGGGTCAAGAGTCCGAGTGGGAAGTTCTTATTTCCCACTCGGACACTTGACCCGTGAGGATAGGACCGATACGTTGTCCCGAAACGTCGGTAAACTATTCCATCCTCACGGGTCAAGAGTCCGAGTGGGAAGTTTTTATTTCCCACTCGGACACTTGACCCGTGAGGATGGGACCGATACGTTGTCCCGAAACGTCGGTAAACTATTCCATCCTCACGGGTCAAGAGTCTGAGTGGGAAGTTTTTATTTCCCACTCGGACACTTGACCCGTGAGGATGGGACCGATACGTTGTCCCGAAACGTCGGTAAACTATTCCATCCTCACGGGTCAAGAGTCCGAGTGGGAAGTTTTTATTTCCCACTCGGACACGACCCGTGAGGATGGGACCGATACGTTGTCCCGAAACGTCGGTAAACTATTCCATCCTCACGGGTCAAGAGTCCGATTGGGAAGTTTTTATTTCCCACTCGGACACTTGACCCGTGAGGATGGGACCGATACGTTGTCCCGAAACGTCGGTAAACTATTCCATCCTCACGGGTCAAGAGTCCGAGTGGGAAGTTTTTATTTCCCACTCGGACACTTGACCCGTGAGGATGGGACCTATACGTTGTCCCGAAACGTCGGTAAACTATTCCATCCTCACGGGTCAAGAGTCCGAGTGGGAACTTTTTATTTCCCACTCAGACTCTTGACCCGTGAGGATGGGACCGATACGTTGTCCCGAAACGTCGGTAAACTATTCCATCCTCACGGGTCAAGAGTCCGAGTGGGAAGTTTTTATTTCCCACTCGGACTCTTGACCTGTGAGGATGGGACCGATACGTTGTCCCGAAACGTCGGTAAACAATTACCACACAACGCCGCGTAATACCCCAGAAGACCGCAGGTTTCACCAACCGAGTTGGCCTAGCTGTAGCATTACAGTAAAATAACACACTTAACAACACAACACAAACTTATCACACAACTGCACGGTCACACGGCCGCCATGTTGCCCCTACCTTCCTCCACCCGCTCAACACGCAGTCTGATCACGTGGCTCCTAGACAGCTCTGCAACCCGGTCAAACACCTGCCACACCCACTCATCTTTGGCAGAAAGCGACCTGCAAAAAAACCAACACTTCAGTATCTGAGCCACAGCACACAGCCGCTTGACATCTGACAGTCGCCCAGCAGCTCATAATGCAAAGTGCCCACCTGTTACGACGCCCAAATGTTCATCAATCATTAGATCTTCCAAGCAGTCTCTTTCCTTCACTCTTTCTGACAACTCTGTATAATGAACTTTATATTACCTGTACTGTGCATTTCTGTAATTGATGCACTGAAGATTATGAAGATTATGAAATCTCGACGACACCCCTGAAGATGGCACTATAAGTGCCGAAACATATGTAGGTAAAAGAAAACCCTAGAATAGTGTAGTGCATTTGTTGGAATAATTAATTAACTCTGTACAAATGTCGCACCTTTCCCATATCTGATGTCTACTGACTTGGCCAATCCAGGGTTCGTTTCCCAACAACGTCCAGACCGGCCCTTGGTCCACCCAGCCCCGTATTCAAAGCGTACCGAGTTCTGTTTCAGGAGTAAAATGTCCGGGGAGTAAAGTTAGCTACTCACCCCCTCTAATGCCGAGGTTAAAGAAAGAGTAGATGTACATCTGCTACCTCTACGTGCCAAGTCCCCAACCCACTCAATTTTATCACCGCAATATGGCACAGGGCACAAATGACTAACCTCACCTTACTCCCTCCCTCTTAGGTCAAAATAGCAACCTCAGCACCCTCAATATATGAAGAATACTGTCGGGAATGTGACGCCGTGTAGTCTGGAAGAAATTTATCGACGTTTCAGGGGAATCTGCTGCTTCCAACTTAAGTTTTGACCCCTGAAATGTCGATAACCCCTGAAATGTCGATAACCCTGTCCCACAGAACACAACGTCACACCACCGGCGCCATGACGCCCTCAATCTGGGTCCATCCGTTATTGTAAGAAACCATGTTTCACACCCACATAAAACAATCAAAGTTACAATGTTTAAAAAGACCAACACATGCACTTCACTTTCACTTCAATATGTCTCCATTAACCCCTACATATGTTTCGGTTTTTACGTAAAACCATCCTCAGGGGGAACAAAACTACGTTACATCACATCCAATGTTAATACAAGTTATTATAATCACTGTAAAAATCAGAGTTTAAAACATAAAATGTTCTTTAAAATCCTTAAAATTCGTTGAATTTTGTGTCATAATAACAAATTGTAGTAAAATAGGTCACTGAGTTATTGCACACCTCTGATTGTGTTGGTTCTTGGGTTTGTGTACTGTGGTTTTGTGTTGTGTACTGTGGTGTTGTGCTGTGTACTGTGGTGTTGTGCTGTGTACTGTGGTGTTGTGCTGTGTACTTTGGTGTTGTGCTGTGTACTGTGGTGTTATGTTGTGTACTGTGGTGTTGTGCTGTGTACTGTGGTGTTGTGTTGTGTACTGTGGTGTTGTGCTGTGTACTGTGGTGTTGTGTTGTGTACTGTGGTGTTGTGCTGTGTACTGTGGTGTTGTGCTGTGTACTGTGGTGTTGTGCTGTGTACTGTGGTGTTGTGTACTGTGGTGTTGTGCTGTGTACTGTGGTGTTGTGCTGTGTACTGTGGTGTTGTGTACTGTGGTTTGTGCTGTGTACTGTGGTGTTGTGCTGTGTACTGTGGTGTTGTGCTGTGTACTGTGGTGTTGTACTGTGTACTGTTGTGTTGTGTTGTGTACTGTGGTGTTGTGTACTGTGGTGTTGTGCTGTGTACTGTGGTGTTGTGCTGTGTACTGTGGTGTTGTGCTGTGTACTGTGGTGTTGTGATGTGTACTGTGGTGTTGTGCTGTGTACTGTAGTGTTGTGCTGTGTACTGTGGTGTTGTGCTGTGTACTGTGGTGTTGTGTTGTGTACTGTGGTGTTGTGTTGTGTACTGTGGTGTTGTGTTGTGTACTGTGGTGTTGTGTTGTGTACTGTGGTGTTTGTGTTGTGTACTGTGGTGTTGTGTTGTGTACTGTGGTGTTGTGTTGTGTACTGTGGTGTTGTTTTCTGTACTGTTGTGTGTTGTGTACTTGGTGTTGTGTTGTGTACTGTGGTGTTGTGTTGTGTTGTGTACTGTGGTGTTGTTTTGTGTACTGTGGTGTTGTGTGTGTACTTGTGGGTTGTGTTGTGTACTGTGGTGTTGTTGTGTACTGTGGTGTTGTGTTGTGTGTACTGGTGGTGTTGTGTTGTGTACTGTGGTGTTGTGTTGTGTACTGTGGTGCTGTGTACTGTGGTGTTGTGCTGTGTACTGTGGTGTTGTGTGTGTACTGTGGTGTTGTGCTGTGTACTGTGGTGTTGTGCTGTGTACTGTGGTGTTGTGCTGTGTACTGTGGTGTTGTGCTGTTTACTGTGGTGTTGTGCTGTGTACTGTGGTGTTGTGCTGTGTACTGTGGTGTTGTGTTGTGTACTGTGGTGTTGTGTTGTGTTGTGTACTGTGGTGTTGTGTTGTGTACTGTGGTACTGTGGTGTTGTGTTGTGTACTGTGGTGTTGTGTTGTGTACTGTGGTGTTGTGTACTGTGGTGTTGTGTTGTTACTGTGGTGTTGTGTACTGTGGTGTTGTGTACTGTGGTGTTGTGTACTGTGGTGTTGTGTACTGTGGTGTTGTGTACTGTGGTGTTGTGTTGTGTACTGTGGTGTTTTGTGTGTACTGTGGTGTTGTTGTGTGTACTGTGGTTTTTGTGTACTGTGGTGTTGTGTTGTGTACTGTGGTGTTGTGTACTGTGGTGTTGTGTACTGTGGTGTTGTGTACTGTGGTGTTGTGTTGTGTACTGTGGTGTTGTGTTGTGTACTGTGGTGTTGTGTTGTGTACTGTGGTGTTGTGTACTGTGGTGTTGTGTTGTGTACTGTGGTGTTGTGTTGTGTACTGTGGTGTTGTGCTGTGTACTGTGGTGTTGTGTTGTGTACTGTGGTGTTGTGTTGTGTACTGTGTGTGTGTTGTGTACTGTGGTGTTGTGTTGTGTACTGTGTGTGTTTGTCTGTGTGTTTGGTACTGTGGTGTTGTGTACTGTGGTGTTGTGTTGTGTACTGTGGTGTTGTGTACTGTGGTGTTGTGTTGTGTACTGTTGTGTTGTGTACTGTGGTGTTGTGTACTGTGGTGTTGTGTTGTGTACTGTGGTGTGTTGTACTGTGGTGTTGTTGTACTGTGTGTTGTGTTGTGTACTGTGTGTTGTTGTACTGTGGTGTTGGTTGTGTACTGTGGTGTGTGTGTGACTGTGGTGTTGTGTACTGTGGTGTTGCGTTGTGTACTGTGGTGTTGCGTTGTGTACTGTGGTGTTGTGTTGTGTACTGTGGTGTTGTGCTGTGTACTGTGGTGGAGACTTCAGTAAATATTTTAAACAACATTTATATGTTTTAAACTCTGATTTTACAGTGACTGTAATAACTTGTATTAACACTGGATGTGATACAACGTAGTTTTGTTCCCCTGAAGATGGTTTTACGTAAAATCGAAACATATGTAGGGGTTAATGGAGACATATTGAAGTGAAAGTGAAGTGCATGTGTTGGTCTTTTTAAAATTGAATTGTAAAATGCAGGGTAAGACTAACATAAAATGAAAGTTACAGTTTTGTATAATTTACCTCTTGCGTTTCGGGAGATTACGAAAGTCGGGACATACAGCTCGGATGGAAAAAAGGAGAAATGCGTACAAAACTTTCGTTGGGAAACCACGCAGAAAGTGGCTGTTCAAAGTACAGAAAAAAATGTATATTAGAGAGCATACGAGTGAATGTGGTTTGAACTGGCTTTATTTAGAGGGCGGTGTACCTGTTGTAAGTAGCAGAGTCATTGTCCGGTGGTAGAAGGGTGGCGTATCGGACAAGCTCCACTCCGCCCATCAGAGGAATGACGTCTGTCTGCAGCATTCGATCCAGGACGGCGACCGTTCTGTTCTGTAGACACTGCTGCGCGCTGTCAGCCACCAAGTTGCTCAGACGTTTCGACAATTCCTCCCACGTTCTAACGCACAAACACGGAAACGTCCGTCATCAGAGTCAGAAATATCGCAGTGTCGACAAGCGTGTTAAGTTTCTTAGTGCTTAACTAAATGTCACTTTTGTACTGGGTCATTATTTTATCCGACAAATGTTGTCTTGCCACTTCTCGCGGTGGCCGAGTGGGCTACGTGGAGGTACACCAAGCAACAGGGAGTGGCAACAGGGAGTGGCAAAAGGGAGTGGCAACAGGGAGTGGCAACCGAGAGTAAAGGCACAGCAATGCCATTACAGGCCTGGACAGGCCCTTAGGGTTCCAGGAGGTTGAGGCTCACAGATTTATAGACAATCGGCACATGAAGGCGGTAAGGTTGTCAGCCCTACGCACCGGCCGCCTTTACCCCCAGAAAATATTCCTGGTACTCATTTCTGTTAGAGGCTGAGTCGACCACAGGGCCATAGTGCGACCGGAAGGATTATGTCAATGAAAAATTGTAATTACAACATCGGGAATCGAACCCGCGACCTTCAGGCATGTAGAGCAGTGCCTCAAGCAACTGCGCCACCTCGTGCAACCGAGAGTTGTCAGATAAAATAACGACTACATTAAAGCACTAGACCGCCACATGCTCTACAAGCGCAGGCTGACATCGGGAAGAAAACTTGAAATTATTTTGAAACAAAACGAACTTGGTGTTTACAGGATCGGATGTCGACCTGAAGTGACTCATTATGGCAACTAATTAACTAAAGTAACTACAACAGAGGCCCACTCCCGTACAAAACCCTTCGCTCCCAACCCCTCTCAAGATATCACGAAGTAAAAGCATATAAACATCGCGAAACCTCCCCTGTTGTCGTATTCGCTTCTTTGCACTGACAAAGCCTCGTCGGTGTAAAGCAGCAGGGAGGTTTATATGTTTACTGACGCACTTACTGACTGAATCAAACGACAAAGAAACTACAGCAACGACGGCATCACGAACACTCCTCCAAGTGAAAAAACTTAACAAGGAAATCAAAATATGACAACTCCCGAGACTCCACTTCACTGACCTAAGTCTGTCTCTGTTCGTATCTCGAAGCACCAATGTAACACAGTACATGCTTTTACCGCCGTTTTGATGTGTCACACTGTTACGTCTATACAAAATATTGTATTGTTACGACACTGCAAGCTAAGATCTAGACCTGCCATGGTTCAGGCGGTTAGTCGCCGGCCTCTCACCGCGGAGGCCCGGGTTCGATCCCGGGTCCGTCCATGTGGGATTTGTGGTGGACAAAGTGGTAATGTGACAGGTGTTTCTTCCAGTACTTCGGTTTTCCCATGTCAGTATCATTCCATCGGTGCTCCATTAAATGGAAAATCAGAAAAAACCTCATCATCTTCAACACAAGTTTGCACAATAAGCCTTAAGGCTGCGGTGCGTCCTAGCGTCTGCTGCGGGGCCCTTCAATAAAATAAAAGTTGAGATGTCAGTCCTGTATAAGGACAATGCAAAATAATTAATCTCAATGTCAATCAGTGCAACTGTGTACGCTCCTCCTTAAGTGTCGTACAGACAGACGCTAGTGTTTACAACACACTAATAATAACTACGGCGGTGCACATAACAACAGTTTATACAGTCTTTATACATGAGCCGAAACATGTTGCAGTAAAATTTTACCACATAAAGAATTGTCGTGATTGATGGCTATTATCCTTACTTCTATATCACTGAACATGGCTATTATCCTTACTTCTATATCACTGAACATGGCTATTATCCTTACTTCTATATCACTGAACATGGCTATTATCCTTACTTCTATATCACTGAACATGGCTATTATCCTTACTTCTATATCACTGAACATGGCTATTATCCTTACTTCTATATCACTGAACATGGCTATTATCCTTACTTCTATATCACTGAACATGGCTATTATCCTTACTTCTATATCACTGAACATGGCTATTATCCTTACTTCTATATCACTGAACATGGCTATTATCCTTACTTCTATATCACTGAACATGGCTATTATCCTTACTTCTATATCACTGAACATGGCTGCTTTATCTCATAGAAAGCTTGTATCAGCCGAGACGTCCAGTGACACCTGCCCTGCTCAGCATCACCATAAAAGAGACACCCTGTAGTAAGGTAATTAGTGAATAATGGATTGTAAAAATGTACAACAAAGCAGCTGTAACCTAATTTGATATACTATCCTGATACAGTATCCTATACAGTATACAGTATACTATACAGTATACAGTATCCTATACAGTATACAGTATCCTATACAGTATACTGTCCTATACAGTAAATACATGTATCTGTGTGTACATTCCTGCCATGTTCTACGAGCGATGTCCAATAAGTAAGATTCCCCATGACAAAAAGTACATGAC
The DNA here is from genome assembly GCA_021186555.1 of Reticulitermes speratus. Classification (NCBI taxonomy): domain Eukaryota; kingdom Metazoa; phylum Arthropoda; class Insecta; order Blattodea; family Rhinotermitidae; genus Reticulitermes; species Reticulitermes speratus. The sequence goes on along the minus strand of JAJKFL010000039.1, from coordinate 44,337,200 downwards.
GTCATTACAAAGTTAAATGTAGCCGTTTATTCCACTGAAATATAATCTTTCAACGTAATCTAAGAGCACAATAATGCATTTGTCCCATGTTGGCACGAGTTTAAAAATTCCGTTGCGATCCAGTTTGTCTCTTAGACTCTCGACCACGCACCAACAGTCATTTCCACTCTCTGTGGAATCGGCGACCTCAAGGTCAGGGTCGATGGTCGGAAAAACAGAACACGCCTTAACGCAAAAGTTGCAGGCTATGGAAACTTACTTACTGAACACGCCTGTTAAGTTCTGAGTGATAAAAATGACCAACAACACGTTTAATAACATAAATCAGTATAGATGGTCAAAGCAGCCGTAGCTAATATCTGTGACAGAGAAAATATCGAAAGTATAATACAAAATGTTCAAAACTGGCAATGCGCCTACCACAACACATATACATCACCAGACCTGCTATACGTGTCACCAATCTTCACCCCACACACAGACGTCTCTTCCTGCAGCACCGCGGTAGAGACAGTCGCAGTCACCGCCTGCGTGAACGCATTTACAAAGACAAGTGTGACGCCAATGAACGTCGGCAATGAAATCATTGTTGGTGCGTAGAACGACGCAGAGGTTTAAAACAAAACGTCCTCAGAACTGCTTCTACCAGAGAAACACATTTGGTACGTTGCACAGTGTTTAAATGGTTTTCCTCAGTTACATATTTCACAACGACACAATCAACACAAGTTGCTGTGCCGTTTAACAAGGCTAACTAAACAACACATCTGACTTAATGTCAGTACTGCGGTATGTCAGTTGATATCTGACTTAATGTCAGTACTGCGGTATGTCAGTTGATATCTGACTTAATGTCAGTACTGCGGTATGTCAGTTGATATCGCAATTCACAGTCCACGCAAGTAATCAGATTGTACTGACAAAGTGATCATGTATCAGGCCTCTTATACGCTCCGACCGACCTAGCCCTCGGAGTGGGGGACGCGCTCCAGATGGGTGCCCAAACAGCATGGCCTATCATTATCACTGTCGACGGTGCAGCCAGCTGTGACCGCGATAGGACGGACTGTGAACATCAGAGCGACATCTCGACGTTTCATTAGCCTCAAACACAAAGCTACGTATCAGAACACTGTCACAGCACAAATAACAGTTTTAATGCCATTCAATAAATCTGCTGCACGTTTCGATCAATGTGGATCATCATCAGGGAGACATTCACAGTTCGACAGGTGACAATGCTTGCTAGACACACACACAGTCTTAACACGATAAAACACGTACAGCAAAATTCGGACGGAACTTGAGGTAAAGGTGAAGGTAAAGGTCACCTTAAAACAGGCCATGAAGGCCAAGCGGGGGAGTAGAGGTATAGCTGTACTCTTTCTTTAACCTCGGCGCTAGATGGGGTGGGTGATCAACGCCACGCCCCGGCCGCCTTACCCATTATACAGGAGGCTGGGTGGGCCCCAGGGCCGGTTTGTACGGGTACTGAAAACTTCGCCCCCACCGGGATTCGATCCCCGGACCGTCCAGCCCGTAGCGAATCGCTATACCGACTGAGCTATCGTGGCCCACGCACAGAAGTAGAGCAGTCTTATAACGAAGCAAGTGTAGCAATGTCAACTGCATGGCGTAGGGACCATCCTAACTGTGGAGGTTTCACTGGCAGATACACTGACATAATGACAGTGCCAACTCACAACGGAGCCATTCACAGTTTTGAATCTCCAAGTGTGCAGACATAATTTGTTAACAGGCCATATAAAAATGTCACACGTTGTGCTAATTATAGTGTGCTTATCCTATCGTGTTATGACTGTATGTATCGGCCTTGGCAATGACACTTTATCGCACGCATCTGTGCCCTGATGATGGCACATATTTATCGAAACAGGTAGCAGATATATTAAGTATATTAAACACTGGACTTGTACCGTGGAGGTGTCTCCTCACACGGCAATGTAACACAACAGGGTTGTTCTTCGTATACTGGCACATTACTAAATCGTCTATGTATGTATGTACTGGCACATTACTAAACGTCTATGTATGTATGTACTGGCACATTACTAAACGTCTATGTATGTATGTATGTACTGGCACATTACTAAACGTCTATGTATGTATGTACTGGCACATTACTAAACGTCTATGTATGTATGTACTGGCACATTACTAAACGTCTATGTATGTATGTATGTACTGGCACATTACTAAACGTCTATGTATGTATGTATGTACTGGCACATTACTAAACGTCTATGTATGTATGTTTGTACTGGCACATTACTAAACGTCTATGTATGTATGTACTGGCACATTATTAACGTCTATGTATGTATGTATGTACTGGCACATTCCTAAACGTCTATGTATGTATGTACTGGCACATTACTAAACGTCTATGTATGTATGTACTGGCACATTACTAAACGTCTATGTATGTATGTTTGTACTGGCACATTACTAAACGTCTATGTATGTATGTACTGGCACATTACTAAACGTCTATGTATGTATGTTGTACTGGCACATTACTAAACGTCTATGTATGTTGTACTGGCACATTACTAAACGTCTATGTATGTATGTACTGGCACATTACTAAACGTCTATGTATGTATGTACTGGCACATTACTAAACGTCTATGTATGTTTTGTACTGGCACATTACTAAACGTCTATGTATGTTATGTACTGGCACATTCTAAACGTCTATGGTATGTTTGTACTGGCACATTACTAAACGTCTATGTATGTATATGTACTGGCACATTTACTAAACGTCTATGTATGTATGTACTGGCACATTACTAACGTCTATGTATGTTGATGTACTGGCACATTACTAAACGTCTATGTATGTATGTACTGGCACATTACTAACGTCTATGTATGTATGTACTGGCACATTACTAAACGTCTATGTATTGTATGTACTGGCACATTACTAAACGTCTATGTATGTATGTACTGGCACATTACTAAACGTCTATGTATGTATGTACTGGCACATTACTAAACGTCTATGTATGTATGTACTGGCACATTACTAATCGTCTATGTATGTTAGTACTGGCACATTACTAAACGTCTATGTATGTATGGTACTGGCACATTACTAACGTCTATGTATGTATGTATGTACTGGCACATTACTAAACGTCTATGTATGTATGTATACTGGCACATTACTAAACTCTTATGTATGTATGTACTGGCACATTACTAAACGTCTATTGTATGTACTGGCACATTACTAAACGTCTATGTATGTATGTATGTACTGGCACATTACTAAACGTCTATGTATGTATGTACTGGCACATTACTAAACGTCTATGTATGTATATGTATGTACTGGCACATTACTAAACGTCTATGGTATGTATGTACTGGCACATTACTAAACGTCTATGTATGTATGTATGTACTGGCACATTACTAAACGTCTATGTTATGTATGTACTGGCACATTACTAAACGTCTATGATGTATGTATGTACTGGCACATTACTAAACGTCTATGTATGTATGTACTGGCACATTACTAAACGTCTATGTAAGTATATGTAAACTGGCACATTACTAAACCGTTGAGGTATGTACTGCACATACTAACGTCATGTATATGTATGGCACATTACAACGCGTATGTATTGTTACTGCACATTACTAAACGTCTATGTATGTATGTACTGGCACATTACTAAACGTCTATGTATGTATGTACTGGCACATTACTAAACGTCTATGTATGTATGTATGTACTGGCACATTACTAAACGTCTATGTATGTATGTAACTGGCACATTACTAAACGTCTATGTATGTATGTAGCTGGCACATTACTAAACGTCTATGTATGTATGTATACTGGCACATTACTAAACGTCTATGTATGTATGTATGTACTGGCACATTACTAAACGTCTATGTATGTATGTTGTACTGGCACATTACTAAACGTCTATGTATGTATGTACTGGCACATTATAAACGTCTATGTATGTATGTATGTACTGGCACATTCCTAAACGTCTATGTATGTATGTACTGGCACATTACTAAACGTCTATGTATGTATGTACTGGCACATTACTAAACGTCTATGTATGTATGTATGTACTGGCACATTACTAAACGTCTATGTATGTATGTACTGGCACATTACTAAACGTCTATGTATGTATGTTTGTACTGGCACATTACTAAACGTCTATGTATGTATGTACTGGCACATTACTAAACGTCTATGTATGTATGTACTGGCACATTACTAAACGTCTATGTATGTATGTTTGTACTGGCACATTACTAAACGTCTATGTATGTATGTTTGTACTGGCACATTACTAAACGTCTATGTATGTATGTACTACTGGCACATTACTAAACGTCTATGTATGTATGTACTGGCACATTACTAAACGTCTATGTATGTATGTACTGGCACATTACTAAACGTCTATGTATGTATGTACTGGCACATTACTAAACGTCTATGTATGTATGTACTGGCACATTACTAAACGTCTATGTATGTATGTACTGGCACATTACTAAACGTCTATGTATGTATGTACTGGCACATTACTAAACGTCTATGTATGTATGTTTGTACTGGCACATTACTAAACGTCTATGTATGTATGTACTGGCACATTACTAAACGTCTATGTATGTATGTACTGGCACATTACTAAACGTCTATGTATGTATGTTGTACTGGCACATTACTAAACGTCTATGTATGTATGTACTGGCACATTACTAAACGTCTATGTATGTATGTACTGGCACATTATTAAACGTCTATGTATGTATGTATGTATGTACTGGCACATTACTAAACGTCTATGTTTTATGTATGTACTGGCACATTACTAAACATCTATGTTATGTATGTACTGGCACATTACTAAACGTCTATGTATGTATGTACTGGCACATTACTAAACGTCTATGTATGTATGTATGTACTGGCACATTACTAAACGTCTATGTATGTATGTACTGGCACATTACTAATCGTCTATGTATGTATGTATGTATGTATGTACTGGCACATTACTAAACGTCTATGTATGTATGTACTGGCACATTACTAAACGTCTATGTATGTATGTATGTACTGGCACATTTACTAAACGTCTATGTATTGTATGTACTGGCACATTACTAAACGTCTATGTATGTATGTATGACTGGCACATTACTAAACGTCTATGTATGTATGTACTGGCACATTACTCAACGTCTATGTATGTATGTACTGGCACATTACTAAACTCTATGTATGTGTATGTACTGGCACATTACTAAACGTCTATGTATGTATGTACTGGCACATTACTAAACGTCTATGTATGTATGTATGTACTGTCACATTACTAACGTCTATGTATGTATGTACTGGCACATTACTAAACGTCTATGTATGTATGTACTGGCACATTACTAAACGTCTATGTATGTATGTACTGGCACATTACTAAACGTCTATGTATGTATGTACTGGCACATTACTAAACGTCTATGTATGTATGTATGTACTGGCACATTACTAAACGTCTATGTATGTATGTACTGGCACATTACTAAACGTCTATGTATGTATGTACTCGTTCAACCAATGACAATCAATCTAAGCACGCGTTCGCATACCGACACACATCGACGCACTTCTTCACTATGACTCACTGCTTTCCCCGGATGCCAGCGAACCACATTAGGGTCTAAATACATATACTAAATACATACACTAAATACATACACTAAACACATACACTAAATACATACACTAAACAAATACACTAAACACATACACTAAATACATACACTAAACACATACACTAAATACATACACTAAATACATACATTAAACACATACTCTAAACGGATACACTAAACACATACACTAAATATATACACTAAATAATACACTAAACACATACACTAAATACATACACTAAACACATACACTAAATACATACAATAAACACATACACTAAATACATACACTAAATATATACACAAAATACGTACACTAAATACATACACTAAACACATACACTTTCCAAATAGCTACCAGCCCTATCAAAATTCTAGTCATCGCACCACAATGGTGCGATGAAGGAAGTTCCGTGTTGAGAGCCCAAAATTATGAGGCGCCACGGCACAAAATTTATCGCCCGGGACTTGTGCACCCCTGGCCTATACCGTATTCGACTACGTGCGGACATACATATATTACATACATATATACATACATATACATATATATACATACATACAAACATATACATACACATACATATACACAAACACACACACACATAATACATACATATATACATACATACATACGTATATACCTACATATACATACATACACTCATATATAAATACATATATACATACATATATATATACATATATACATACATACACACATACATACACACATATACACATACATACATCATATATACATATATATATATACATAAATATATACATACACACATATATATATATACATACATACACACACATATATATATACATATATACACACATACACACATACATACATACACTCATATATACATACATACATAAATACATACATATACATATATACACACATATATACATATACACATACATACATACACTCATATATACATACATAAATACATACATATATACATACATATACATATATACACAAATACACACATACATATATATACAAATACATACATATATACATACATACATACATATACATACGTACACACAAACTCCGCGGCGCCTACACCTTGGTACAGATCGGTCAATAACAAACCAAGGACTCTCACTCTCACGCTTACATCACAGTGCGACACGTGAGCCACACGTTTGTCACATGTCACATGTCTACGACAGGCAGCACAGTAAGCACAGTTCTGTCGTTGTCACATGTCATATGTCTACGACAGGCAGCACAGTAAGCACAGTTCTGTCGTTGTCACATGTCATATGTCTACGACAGGCAGCACAGTAAGCACAGTTCTGTCGTTGTCACATGTCATATGTCTACGACAGGCAGCACAGTAAGCACAGTTCTGTCGTTGTCACATGTCTACGACAGGCAGCACAGTAAGCACAGTTCTGTCGTTGTCACATGTCATATGTCTACGACAGGCAGCACAGTAAGCACAGTTCTGTCGTTGTCACATGTCATATGTCTACGACAGGCAGCACAGTAAGCACAGTTCTGTCGTTGTCACATGTCACATGTCTACGACAGGCAGCACAGTAAGCACAGTTCTGTCGTTGTCACATGTCATATGTCTACGACAGGCAGCACAGTAAGCACAGTTCTGACGTCACATGTCATATTTCTACGACAGGCAGCACAGTAAGCACAGTTCTGTCGTCACATGTCACATGTCTACGACAGGCAGCACAGTAAGCACAGTTCTGTCGTTGTCACATGTCATATGTCTACGACAGGCAGCACAGTAAGCACAGTTCTGACGTTGTCACATGTCATATGTCTACGACAGGCAGCACAGTAAGCACAGTTCTGTCGTTGTCACATGTCACATGTCTACGACAGGCAGCACAGTAAGCACAGTTCTGTCGTTGTCACATGTCATATGTCTACGACAGGCAGCACAGTAAGCACAGTTCTGACGTTGTCACATGTCATATGTCTACGACAGGCAGCACAGTAAGCACAGTTCTGTCGTTGTCACATGTCACATGTCTACGACAGGCAGCACAGTAAGCACAGTTCTGTCGTTGTCACATGTCATATGTCTACGACAGGCAGCACAGTAAGCACAGTTCTGTCGTTGTCACATGTCATATGTCTACGACAGGCAGCACAGTAAGCACAGTTCTGTCGTTGTCACATGTCATATGTCTACGACAGGCAGCACAGTAAGCACAGTTCTGACGTTGTCACATGTCATATGTCTACGACAGGCAGCACAGTAAGCACAGTTCTGTCGTTGTCACATGTCACATGTCTACGACAGGCAGCACAGTAAGCACAGTTCTGTCGTTGTAACATGTCATATGTCTACGACAGGCAGCACAGTAAGCACAGTTCTGTCGTTGTCACATGTCATATGTCTACGACAGGCAGCACAGTAAGCACAGTTCTGTTGTTGTCACATGTCTACGACAGGCAGCACAGTAAGCACAGTTCTGTTGTTGTCACATGTCACATGTTTACGACAGACAGCACAGTAAGCACAGTTCTGTCGTTGTCACATGTCATAAGTCTACGACAGGCAGCACAGTAAGCACAGTTCCGTCGTTGTCACATGTCACATGTCTACGAAAGGCAGCACAGTAAGCACAGTTCTGTCGTTGTCACATGTCATATGTCTACGACAGGCAGCACAGTTCTGTCGTTGTCACATATCTACGTCAGGCAGCACAGTAAGCACAGTTCTGTCGTTGTCACATGTCACATGTCTACGACAGGCAGCACAGTAAGCACAGTTCTTTCGTTGTCACATGTCTACGACAGGCAGCACAGTAAGCACAGTTCTGTCGTTGTCACATGTCATATGTCTACGACAGGCAGCACAGTAAGCACAGTTCTGTCGTTGTCACATGTCATATGTCTACGACAGGCAGCACAGGAAGCACAGTTCTGTCGTTGTCACATGTCATGTCTACGACAGGCAGCACAGTAAGCACAGTTCTTTCGTTGTCACATGTCTACGACAGGCAGCACAGTAAGCACAGTTCTGTCGTTGTCACATGTCACATGTCTACGACAGGCAGCACAGTAAGCACAGTTCTGTCGTTGTCACATGTCATATGTCTACGACAGGCAGCACAGGAAGCACAGTTCTGTCGTTGTCACATGTCATATGTCTACGACAGGCAGCACAGTAAGCACAGTTCTTTCGTTGTCACATGTCTACGACAGGCAGCACAGTAAGCACAGTTCTGTCGTTGTCACATGTCTACGACAGGCAGCACAGTAAGCACAGTTCTGTCGTTGTCACATGTCACATGTCTACGAGAGGCAGCACAGTAAGCACAGTTCTGTCGTCACATGTCATATGTCTACGACAGGCAGCACAGTAAGCACAGTTCTGTCGTTGTCACATGTCACATGTCTACGACAGGCAGCACAGTAAGCACAGTTCTGTCGTTGTCACATGTCATATGTCTACGACAGGCAGCACAGTAAGCACAGTTCTGTCGTTGTCACATGTCATATGTCTACGACAGGCAGCACAGTAAGCACAGTTCTGTCGTTGTCACATGTCATATGTCTACGACAGGCAGCACAGTAAGCACAGTTCTGTCGTCACATGTCACATGTCTACGACAGGCAGCACAGTAAGCACAGTTCTTCGTTGTCACATGTCATATGTCTACGACAGGCAGCACAGTAAGCACAGTTCTGTCGTTGTCACATGTTATATGCCTACGACAGGCAGCACAGTAAGCACAGTTCTGTCGTTGTCACATGTCTACGACAGGCAGCACAGTAAGCACAGTTCTGTCGTCACATGTCTACGACAGGCAGCACAGTAAGCACAGTTCTGTCGTTGTCACATGTCTACGACAGGCAGCACAGTACACACAGTTCTGTCGTTGTCACATGTCTACGACAGGCAGCACAGTAAGCACAGTTCTTTCGTTGTCACATGTCTACGACAGGCAGCACAGTAAGCACAGTTCTGTCGTTGTCACATGTCTACGACAGGCAGCACAGTAAGCACAGTTCTGTCGTTGTCACATGTCACATGTCTACGACAGGCAGCACAGTAAGCACAGTTCTGTCGTCACATGTCATATGTCTACGACAGGCAGCACAGTAAGCACAGTTCTTTCGTTGTCACATGTCTACGACAGGCAGCACAGTAAGCACAGTTCTGTCGTTGTCACATGTCTACGACAGGCAGCACAGTAAGCACAGTTCTGTCGTTGTCACATGTCACATGTCTACGACAGGCAGCACAGTAAGCACAGTTCTGTCGTCACATGTCATATGTCTACGACAGGCAGCACAGGAAGCACAGTTCTTTCGTTGTCACATGTCTACGACAGGCAGCACAGTAAGCACAGTTCTGTCGTTGTCACATGTCACATGTCTACGACAGACAGCACAGTAAGCACAGTTCTGTCGTCACATGTCATATGTCTACGACAGGCAGCACAGGAAGCACAGTTCTTTCGTTGTCACATGTCTACGACAGGCAGCACAGTAAGCACAGTTCTGTCGTCACATGTCATATGTCTACGACAGGCAGCACAGGAAGCACAGTTCTTTCGTTGTCACATGTCTACGACAGGCAGCACAGTAAGCACAGTTCTGTCGTTGTCACATGTCACATGTCTACGACAGGCAGCACAGTAAGAACAGTTCTGTCGTCACATGTCATATGTCTACGACAGGCAGCACAGTAAGCACAGTTCTTTCGTTGTCACATGTCTACGACAGGCAGCACAGTAAGCACAGTTCTGTCGTTGTCACATGTCACATGTCTACGACAGGCAGCACAGTAAGCACAGTTCTGTCGTTGTCACATGTCATATGTCTACGACAGGCAGCACAGGAAGCACAGTTCTGTCGTTGTCACATGTCATATGTCTACGACAGGCAGCACAGTAAGCACAGTTCTTTCGTTGTCACATGTCTACGACAGGCAGCACAGTAAGCACAGTTCTGTCGTTGTCACATGTCTACGACAGGCAGCACAGTAAGCACAGTTCTGTCCTTGTCACATGTCACATGTCTACGACAGGCAGCACAGTAAGCACAGTTCTGTCGTCACATGTCATATGTCTACGACAGGCAGCACAGTAAGCACAGTTCTGTCGTCACATGTCACATGTCTACGACAGGCAGCACAGTAAGCACAGTTCTGTCGTTGTCACATGTCATATGTCTACGACAGGCAGCACAGTAAGCACAGTTCTGTCGTTGTCACATGTCATATGTCTACGATAGGCAGCACAGTAAGCACAGTTCTATCGTTGTCACATGTCATATGTCTACGACAGGCAGCACAGTAAGCACAGTTCTGTCGTCACATGTCACATGTCTACGACAGGCAGCACAGTAAGCACAGTTCTGTCGTTGTCACATGTCATATGTCTACGACAGGCAGCACAGTAAGCACAGTTCTGTCGTTGTCACATGTCTACGACAGGCAGCACAGTAAGCACAGTTCTGTCGTCACATGTCTACGACAGGCAGCACAGTAAGCACAGTTCTGTCGTTGTCACATGTCTACGACAGGCAGCACAGTACACACAGTTCTGTCGTTGTCACATGTCTACGACAGGCAGCACAGTAAGCACAGTTCTTTCGTTGTCACATGTCTACGACAGGCAGCACAGTAAGCACAGTTCTGTCGTTGTCACATGTCTACGACAGGCAGCACAGTAAGCACAGTTCTGTCGTTGTCACATGTCACATGTCTACGACAGGCAGCACAGTAAGCACAGTTCTGTCGTCACATGTCATATGTCTACGACAGGCAGCACAGTAAGCACAGTTCTGTCGTTGTCACATGTCACATGTCTACGACAGGCAGCACAGTAAGCACAGTTCTGTCGTCACATGTCATATGTCTACGACAGGCAGCACAGTAAGCACAGTTCTGTCGTTGTCACATGTCATATGTCTACGACAGGCAGCACAGTAAGCACAGTTCTGTCGTTGTCACATGTCATATGTCTACGACAGGCAGCACAGTAAGCACAGTTCTGTCGTCACATGTCACATGTCTACGACAGGCAGCACAGTAAGCACAGTTCTGTCGTTGTCACATGTCATATGTCTACGACAGGCAGCACAGTAAGCACAGTTCTGTCGTTTGTCACATGTTCATATGTCTACGACAGGCAGCACAGTAAGCACAGTTCTGTCGTGTCACATGTCTAGTCTACGACAGGCAGCACAGTAAGCACAGTTCTGTCGTTGTCACATGTCTACGACAGGCAGCACAGTAACACACAGTTCTGTCGTTGTCACATGTGTTACGACAGGCAGCACAGTAAGCACAGTTCTGTCGTTGTCACATGTCTACGACAGGCAGCACAGTAAGCACAGTTCGTCGTTGTCATTCACATGTCTACGACAGGCAGACAGTAACACAGTTCTGTCGTTGTCACATGTTACGACAGCAGACAGTGCACACAGTTCTGTCGTTGTCACATGTACATGTCTACGACAGGCAGCACAGTACAGCACAGTTCTGTCGTTGTCACATGTCATTTACGACAGGCAGCACAGTAAGCACAGTTCTTCTTGTCACATGTCACTGTCTACGACAGGCAGCACAGTAAGCACAGTTCTGTCGTTGTCACATGTCAATGTCTACGACAGGCAGCACAGTACACACAGTTCTGTCGTTGTCACATGTCTACCGACAGGCAGACAGTAAGCACAGTTCTGTCTTTGTCACATGTCATATGTCTACGACAGGCAGCACATAAGCACAGTTCTGTCGCAGAACGTCGCGACCAAGTTGTATGTGTTTTAGCTTCAACAGACGCTCGCTAATTAAAACGCCCGTACTTAAGAGAACACTGCAAAATAGGGGGGGGGGACACCTGTAACGATCAGCTGTACGACGCTGAAGTCAAACCCGGTACCTTCTGCATGCAAATGTAGCGCGTCGCTAGATGACATTGAAGCAAACGGCGTTACAAGATTGTTCCACGCGACTGAGAATAATGCGGGTTGGCTGCGTGACCTGAAGAGAACAGGCAGCTTAATTACATATTAAACGAATTGGATCAGCGAATTGTAAGGAACAGCAATTAACTTACTGTAAACATGTGTGCTTATTGAAACGTTACCTTTATGGTAATGGCAGGGCTTTGGCATTACCATCCGATAATTCGAGGTCATGTCCTAGTTAAACCCTTGCAAGAGACACAATGATGTGAGCGTCAAGTTTAACCCCTTAAATACCAAGATTAACCTCAACTGTATATAAAGACCCATTCCGTACCGCGCAGTAAACACACTCCGTCTCAGTTATACAAACCAGTCAGTTAATGTTGTACAGTGAAATAATCGCTGTTTGTTCTGAGATCCACAAAAAACACATTAAATACATGTATGACGCGGCAGTAACACACTCCGTCTCAGTTATTACAAAACATCAATGATGTGAGTACAGTATTAATCGCTGTTTGTTTGAACCTCAACAATAAAACACATTTCCGTACCGCGCAGTAAACACACTCCGTCTCAGTTATACAAACCAGTCAGTTAATGTTGTACAGTGAAATAATCGCTGTTTGTTCTGAGATCCACACAAAACACATAAATACAGTCCGTACCGCGCAGTAAACACACTCCGTCTCAGTTATACAAACCAGTCAGTTAATGTTGTACAGTGAAATAATCGCTGTTTGTTCTGAGATCCACACAAAACACTAATACAGTCCGTACCGCGCAGTAAACACACTCCGTCTCAGTTATACAAAGCCAGTCAGTTAATGTTGTACAGTGAAATAATCGCTGTTTGTTCTGAGATCCACACAAAACACATAAACAGTCCGTACCGCGCAGTAAACACACTCCGTCTCAGTTATACAAACCAGTCAGTTAATGTTGTACAGTGAAATAATCGCTGTTTGTTCTGAGATCCACACAAAACACATACAGTCCGTACCGCGCAGTAAACACACTCCGTCTCAGTTATACAAACCAGTCAGTTAATGTTGTACAGTGAAATAATCGCTGTTTGTTCTGAGATCCACACAAAACACATAAATACAGTCCGTACCGCGCAGTAAACACACTCCGTCTCAGTTATACAAACCAGTCAGTTAATGTTGTACAGTGAAATAATCGCTGTTTGTTCTGAGATCCACACAAAACACATAAATACAGTCCGTACCGCGCAGTAAACACACTCCGTCTCAGTTATACAAACCAGTCAGTTAATGTTGTACAGTGAAATAATCGCTGTTTGTTCTGAGATCCACACAAAACACATAAATACAGTCCGTACCGCGCAGTAAACACACTCCGTCTCAGTTATACAAACCAGTCAGTTAATGTGTACAGTGAAATAATCGCTGTTTGTTCTGAGATCCACACAAAACACATAAATACAGTCCGTACCGCGCAGTAAACACACTCCGTCTCAGTTATACAAACCAGTCAGTTAATGTTGTACAGTGAAATAACCGCTGTTTGTTCTGAGATCCACACAAAACACATAAATACACTGTGTGGGCAGAACGTAGAATTGTTTAATGTTAATCTGATGATACGTAAAGTAACCACTGAGCTTTATTTAAAGGTTTTAAGTTCCAGCTTTATCTCGGCTCAATAGAGCCCGCCAAAGGACGCTAATCCCGAGCCAGATGAATCCAACCCACATCAAAATACCTTAGTTCTTCATAATCCATTTTAATATTACCCTCATATCTATACTTAGGTCTCGCAAGGGACTTCGGACAAACGTCTTGTATGACACAATTTTCCCACGCGTGCTACATAATCTGACCATCCCATTTTTCTTCATTTAATCATCCCAACAATCTGAAGTTAAAAAATAGAAATTATGCAGTAGCTTCTCACGTGTTTAACATAGACATGTTCTGTTTAACATAGACATGTTCCGTTTAACATAGACGTGTTCGTTTAAATAGACATGTTCCGTTCGCAGCACGTTACAAAACTCCCACTAAGCTCTGTTGTTCACACAGACGTAAGTTCAAGTTCCTTATCACACAACACACAACACACAACACTTCAGTTCAACACACACTTCGTCTACACAGCACCATTACAACACTTCAGTTCAACACACACTTCGTCTACACAGCACCATTACAACACTTCAGTTCAACACACACTTCGTCTACACAGCACCATTACAACACTTCAGTTCAACACACACTTCGTCTACACAGCACCATTACAACACTTCAGTTCAACACACACTTCGTCTACACAGCACCATTACAACACTTCAGTTCAACACACACTTCGTCTACACAGCACCATTACAACACTTCAGTTCAACACACACTCGTCTACACAGCACCATTACAACACTTCAGTTCAACACACACTTCGTCTACACAGCACCATTACAACACTTCAGTTCAACACACACCTCGTCTACACAGCACCATTACAACACTTCAGTTCAACACACACTCGTCTACACAGCACCATTACAACACTTCAGTTCAACACATACTTCGTCTACACAGCACCATTACAACACTTCAGTTCAAAACACACTTCGTCTACACAGCACCATTACAACACTTCAGTTCAACACACACTTCGTCTACACAGCACCATTACAACACTTCAGTTCAACACATACTTCGTCTACACAGCACCATTACAACACTTCAGTTCAACACACACTTCGTCTACACAGCACCATTACAACACTTCAGTTCAACACACACACTTCGTCTACACAGCACCATTACAACACAACTTCGTCCACACAGCACCATTACAACACTTCAGTTCAACACATACTTCGTCTACACAGCACCATTACAACACTTCAGTTCAACACATACTTCGTCTACACAGCACCATTACAACACTTCAGTTCAACACACACTTCGTCTACACAGCACCATTACAACACTTCAGTTCAACACATACTTCGTCTACACAGCACCATTACAACACTTCAGTTCAACACACACTTCGTCTACACAGCACCATTACAACACTTCAGTTCAACACACACTTCGTCTACACAGCACCATTACAACACTTCAGTTCAACACACACTTCGTCTACACAGCACCATTACAACACTTCAGTTCAACACACACTTCGTCTACACAGCACCATTACAACACTTCAGTTCAACACACACTACGTCTACACAGCACCATTACAACACTTCAGTTCAAAACACACTTCGTCTACACAGCACCATTACACACTTCAGTTCAACACACACTTCGTCTACACAGCACCATTTACAACACTTCAGTTCAACACACACTTCGTCTACACAGCTACACTTACAACACTTCAGTTCAAAATCACACTTCGTCTACACAGCACCATTACAACACTTCAGTTCAACACACACTTCGTCTACACGCACACATTACAACACTTCAGTTCAACACACACTTCGTCTACACAGCACCATTACAACACTTCAGTTCAACACACACTTCGTCTACACAGCACCATTACAACACTTCAGTTCAAACACACTTCGTCTACACAGCACCATTACAACACTTCAGTTCAACACACACTTCGTCTACACAGCACCATTACAACACTTCAGTTCAAAAACACACTTCGTCTACATCAGCACCATTACAACACTTCAGTTCAACACACACTTCGTCTACACAGCACCATTACAACACTTCAGTTCAACACACACTTCGTCTACACAGCACCATTACAACACTTCAGTTCAAAACACACTTCGTCTACACAGCACCATTACAACACTTCAGTTCAACACACACTTCGTCTACACAGCACCATTACAACACTTCAGTTCAACACACACTTCGTCTACACAGCACCATTACAACACTTCAGTTCAACACACACTTCGTCTACACAGCACCATTACAACACTTCAGTTCAACACACACTTCGTCTACACAGCACCATTACAACACTTCAGTTCAACACACACTTCGTCTACACAGCACCATTACAACACTTCAGTTCAACACACACTTCGTCTACACAGCACCATTACAACACTTCAGTTCAACACACACTTCGTCTACACAGCACCATTACAACACTTCAGTTCAACACACACTTCGTCTACACAGCACCTTTTACAACACTTCAGTTCAACACACACTTCGTCTACACAGCACCATTACAACACTTCAGTTCAACACACACTTCGTCTACACAGCACCATTACAACACTTCAGTTCAAAACACACTTCGTCTACACAGCACCATTACAAACACTTCAGTTCAACACACACTTCGTCTACACAGCACCATTACAACACTTCAGTTCAAAACACACTTCGTCTACACAGCACCATTACAACACTTCAGTTCAAAACACACTTCGTCTACACAGCACCATTACAACACTTCAGTTCAAAACACACTTCGTCTACACAGCACCATTACAACACTTCAGTTCAACACACACTTCGTCTACACAGCACCATTACAACACTTCAGTTCAACACACACTTCGTCTACACAGCACCATTACAACACTTCAGTTCAACACACATTCGTCTACACAGCACCATTACAACACTTCAGTTCAACACACACTTCGTCTACACAGCACCATTACAACACTTCAGTTCAAAACACACTTCGTCTACACAGCACCATTACAACACTTCAGTTCAACACACACTTCGTCTACACAGCACCATTTACAACACTTCAGTTCAACACACACACTTCGTCTACACAGCACCACTATCCCCCTCACAACTATCGGTCACAACGCACTGTTTAAAACACCAACAAAATGCACTTCACTTTCACATGTTAATTTTTTAACAAGTTCACCGTCGGTATTTAAATCCCGACGGTGTTAAATTGCCAGCGATTTATTGAACGTTAAACAACTACTGCGTCGTCTTATAAATGATAAAATATAATTATATATAAAATTATATATAAAATGCATTTATGTTTTCTAGTTGTCAGCTAGGGATTAATAAAGATGTAAAATGTGTTTCCTGAAAGAACTAATTTTGTGCGTGGCCTATTTAAGGCAAAAGAGCGGAGTAAACTTTAGATTGACTAAAGTTGATGCTGGCAAATTAAAACGTAAATACTTAAATCGACCATGGTCGACTTTGGCAGTGAATGTATTAATTATCCCTACACATGTTTCGGTCTTATATAAGGCCATCTTCAGGGAGTTCATAAACTACGTTCATTTTACATCCAATGTTACATCTGTCATTATTCTAGTCCAATCTCTTTGTATATAAGTTACATCACTTACAAAATCATAGTATAAAGTATATATAAAAACACAGAGTATAAAATCCTTAAAAATTCGTCAAAATTCCTGTTTATGAACCCCCTGAAGATGGCCTTATATAAGACCGAAACATATTTAGGGGATAATTAATAAACAATAAAAGTGAAAGTGAAGTGCATTGTGTTGGTTTGTAAACAGTTAGTTGTACAAGTGCACCGTTAATGTATCGGTTGTAACGTAACGTCGTGTTAAGGCACACAGCTCATTGGGCAGACGGCGGAGCAGCTGTGGCAACTTTCAGGCATTATTTGTCAGATAAAATAAAGACCTTTTATTTCGACATTTAAAAGAAGATCCCAAATCGAACGTTGGCACACAGTGTCCAGTGCAGTCCTTCTTTTCTTTCAAGGCACACTTCATGCCGAAACTAAGGGAACTAGTCGTGGTGGTAACTCGGAGTGTTCCCGCAGCGCTCGGAATAAATGACCGTCGATTAGTGGTCGGCCTCTCACCGCGGAGGCCCGAGTTCATTTTCAGGTACGTCCACGTGAGATTTGTGGTGGACAAAGTGGCACTAGAATAGGTTCTTCTCCGAGTACTTGCATTTTCCCCTTTCAGTATCATTCCGCCATTGCTCCATACTCGCATTCCGTTCGTCTACCGCAGTGGTATTCAACCTGGGGTACGCGTATCCTCGGGGTACGCGAAGACATCTTAGGGGGTACGTAAAATAAAAAACAATAAATACATTATTTCATGATAAACACTGAATAATCAGGGCCAGATTTAGGGTTAGCCACAACAGACCGGACGTAAGGACATGCGATTTGGGAGCGCCATTTGTGTCTCTCTCTCTCTCTCTCTCTCTCTCTTTCTCTCTCTCTCTCTCTCTCTCTCTCTCTCCTTTATGCGATTCTTATCCGGGCGGCTAGTTTCATTTTATTCCACACAGTGCATATAATTTTGCTTGGCTAAAATACCTTTGTTCCTTTATTAATGTTTATACGATAGACAATAATATATTTGTTATTTAATAGCTTGACTCTCCTTTTTCTCATTTAAAACTTATTATTTAATACATTATTTTGGATGTAATTTATTTAACTTATTTTAGATGTAGATTATAGACTGTGTATAACTTGAATTGTGCACCGACAGCTTTGGGGGTACAAAGTTGAAGGGAAATTATATCTGGGGGTACGCGAACATAAAAAGGTTGAACACCGCTGCAGACCGCAGCATGATTATAGCAATCGCCACTGTCGTTCACCAAATCACCTGCCGTCGCTTCTCACCACTAAACTAACTCAATCACTCCACAAACGACAGAACATCGCACTGTCAATTTCCACTCCACGCGTCTACAAACAAACATTTCTGTGGATGGCAGTTCGTGACAATATACATATAACACTCTGCAAATGGCGTTTATCTTACCTCGACGTTTCGTGACAATTCTGTAAACAAATGTGCATCACAAAAACATACAAAATCATTTACTACCGTATTACGCGATTCTGCACTATAATTTTGTCTTGTTTTGTGTGGGTGTGAAACTTGGTCTGTCACACTAAGGGAGGAACGTAGGCTGAGGGTGTTCGAGAATAGGGTGCTGAGGGGGATATTTGGGTCTAAGAGGGACGGGGTAACAGGGGAGTGGAGAAGACTACATAACGAGGAACTTAATGATCTGTACTGATCTGAATAGTGTGCTGAGGGGGATATTTGGGGCTAAGAGGGACGGGGTAACGGGGGAGTGGAGAAGACTACATAACGAGGAACTTAATGATCTGTACTGATCTGAATAGTGTGCTGAGGGGGATATTTGGGGCTAAGAGGGACGGGGTAACGGGGGAGTGGAGAAGACTACATAACGAGGAACTTAATGATCTGTACTGATCTGAATAGTGTGCTGAGGGGGATATTTGGGGCTAAGAGGGACGGGGTAACGGGGGAGTGGAGAAGACTACATAACGAGGAACTTAATGATCTGTAGGGGAGAGGGGGGATAATTGGCACACTTTTCACGTTATAATTTTTCACATTTTCCCTGTACATGTTAAGTTGAATATAGCGGCACGTATGGCTAGCAACACTCTTGGGCTACAATCTGACCTACACAAATTTGACGCTATTCATAAGGAATAGGAGGGAGAGGCTTTTGCCCTAACCTCTGCACGTGTGCCAACCTGCCCCACGCACGGGGTAAGTTGGCATATGGTAAAATACTTGGAAAATCAAGAAGCCAACTTTTCAAGGCCAACACATAACAGACAGTGATTAATATAATGTTTTATGGAACAAACGTGTCAGATAGGGGCGCACCAAAGGGGGGGCTACCAGGCTGCAGCCCCCCAAACACCCCAAAACTGAAATTTAAAAACAGATTTTGTGAATACGATGATATCAAGGGGTTTACGTGATTTGCCCTGCAGCCAAATTCAGCCACTGAAATCAGCTGATGACAGTACATTAGAATTTTGAATAATAAATTAATAAAATTAAAAAACAATAAGATATGACACTGTGATTGAGTCACGGAACATGTAGTTATATTTGTATGTATATACATGCAGTTGCTGACAGTGTTATGTTGTACTTATGACAAGAGTTTCATAACACAATTTTTAAAATCAAACACAAATTATATTCAGCCGCAGGGTCAGCCCCCCCCCCCCCCCCCAATGAAAAATTCTGGTTGCGCACCTGGTGTCAGATACAGGTTGTGCGCAACAACGAGGTGTTACTATGGTAATAAAACAGTTGAGAAACAATAGAATTTCGGCCAAAATTCAATACATTTACTTAAATTCAAAAAGGAAATCAAAAGGAAAGGTAACTCAGTATGGCACTAGCCTACCACCAGCAACACACGTAACTCAGTATGACACTAGCTACCACCAGCAACACACGTAACTCAGTATGACACTAGCCTACCACCAGCAACACACGTAACTCAGTATGACACTAGCCTACCACCAGCAACACACGTAACTCAGTATGGCACAAGCCTACCACCAGCAATTCTAAATAAAGTATCCCAATCCTATGAGACTGGTAATTTAAGCAAACACAGTTGGGAGAGCCATCAGTCCATTACTCAAGTGACCGCAACTTGCTTTCTGTGCACTGAATCCACATTTCTCTGGATGCGCCAAGACAGTAGAGGTAGGAAGTATCCTCGGAGTCTTCTTCGTCTGTGTCGCCTGCATTTTTTTTTTCTTTTTTTTGCGTTCTGCTCTTGTAAATCTCTCTTTAGATACGTGACACGCTCCTCTTTCTAATATCTTAGGCCCAGTTCTTCTCTCATTTGCTCCGAGCCTTCTGTTGTACTGGTGTCAAAGCATTTTTGACAGAGGTATCAGCCAAAATGACAGTTATTTTCTTGTTCTTGTTCACATTCTTGCTCTTTTTGCGTACGGTTTAGGAAGGTTTCGAACGTCCTCTGGAGTAGCAGGATGTGTGCAACTTTTGAAGCAGAAGATGATCATTTGGGAGAATCATCAAAATCGCAGGAAGTTCGCTGTTGCTACTGGAATCTGCAGCCTCCATAGGAGGGGCAGCTATATCTGCAACGTAATCTTCCATAAATTCCTCATTTTGAAAGATATCGCCGCTGAACAGGTTGTTGCATACATCTGTTATATTACGGATGTTCCTTACATTATATATATATATTATAGAAATTGAGGCAACGACATTGCATTGATGCAGTACCTTCTGTACTTTGTCCGTATCATCGGACCTTATCACTTGCTTATTAGTACTTTCTCAGCATACGTCTCTTTGTATTCGCTTTGCCCAATGTTTGTAACTGCTTATCTGTTATTCTTCCTGGAACTATGGAGCCCACCGAGTGACTCCTTGCAGACGCACAGTCACATGTGGAGGAGTAACGAATACTCCTACGCACAGACCACACACAAGCGTGTCTGATAAAACCTCTACGCCTGAAAGGGCGCATGCCCGATCCTGCCGTTGATCCAGACGGTCTGTATAAGTTGCTGCGAGGCCTTCCCGGCCTGTTTTCTGTAAATACGGCCAATTGCAATTAAAGTGCCTGGAACCTGGTACAACGAGTTTGTTTCAAGCATCCCTCACAACCTATACGAACCCAATTCCGGTGGAGCAACATCCACGATACGCCCCACCGGCCTTCTCTGAAATTTCGGGGATACAACAAGGTAAATTACAGAAAACTGGAATCCTGCTTTGGTATTTGCAGTAAAAAGAAGTCAGGTGCGAAGGTGTGTTGACGACACAAGGATTGTCATGTATTTCACTGTTGTGCCTGTATGGCTAGTTATGCAGGCATCATAAGCTCGGTTCACATACGTGGTAAGCGATCAGTTGACAGACCTGTCAAGAGGCTGGAGTTACGGCAGCAGTGTGGAGGGAAGTTGAGGACAGTCACACCACTCTGCTTGCAGTAGTCTATTGCCCGTATGGCCAAATGCGAATCATGGTTGTCTAGCAACAGAACTACTGATCTCTCTTTAGAAGGCTTAGCATGTGCCACGAAACGTTTTACATAGCTTACAAAATGCTCCTCCGTCATCTACCCAGAGGGATGGACGGTATGTTCAATGACAGTGTTGGTGAGGTGGATTTACCTCACCCTGCCTTACCCTTTTGCAGTATCTTGCCCAAATACGAAAATAAATCTGAAATCCTTCGCCGCTTTCCTTGTTGACCGTCCACGTTTTCGCAGAGCTCTCACAGCTTGTAGCAATAATCCAGACATGTGTTGCTCCTATATGACCTCTTCTTGCAAGTACGCATTATTTCGCTTCTTAAACCGGACAGAAAAAATCACACTGCTAAACAATTAACGAATGAGATTCTGATCGACAGCGGGGCAAGTTGACACAGTGAGCCAACTTGCCCCACGTTGAGTGTGCCGACCTGCCCCGTCGCCACCTTCTTATGTTTTAGAGTGTATCATCCTCAAACAAAATGGAAGTCTACAATTCTCTCTAGCTCCAATGTTAGCCGAAACGAGGTACCATTCATGGGTGGCACAATGTCACATGTAGCTGTAACCAAACTTCAAACACAAAACATTTTATAAAGCGATAAAAAATTACTTCCTGCGGTATACAAAATAAAACACTAC
Source organism: Reticulitermes speratus (assembly GCA_021186555.1). Lineage (NCBI taxonomy): Eukaryota > Metazoa > Arthropoda > Insecta > Blattodea > Rhinotermitidae > Reticulitermes > Reticulitermes speratus. Next base: position 44,314,145 of record JAJKFL010000039.1, on the reverse strand, counting down.
ACCACACTTCAGTCATAGCTCACAAAGCGCTGACGCTTGCTGATAGCTCTCAGGAGAAGTAATTGAACAGTACAAATTGACAGGTGTTACTATCCTGCGCCATATTTGGGAGTTATGGCCATTTTGCCAACTTACCCCTGTAGCCAACTAGCCCCCCTCTCTCCTACTGATCTGAATAGTGTGCTGAGGGGGATATTTGGGTCTGAGAGGAACGAGGTAACAGGGGAGTGGAGAAGACTACATAACGAGGAACTTAATGATCTGTAATCATCGCCAAATATTATTTGGGTGATCAAATGAGGCAGAATGAGGTGGGCGGGGCATGTAGCACGTATGGGTGAGGTGCATACAGGATTTTGGTGGGGAGACCTGAGGGAAGGAGACCACTTGGAAGACCTACGTGTTGATGGGAGGATAATATTAAAATGGAGCTTCAAGAAGTAGGATAGGGGACATGGACTGGATTGATATGGCTCAGGATAGGGACAGGTGGCGGGCTCTTGTGAGTGCGGTAATGAACCTTCGGGTTCCATAAAATGCGGGGAATTTCTTGACTAGCTGAGGACCTGTTAGCTTCTCAAGAAGTAGTTAGTTAGTTAGTTAGTTAGATAGATAGACAGATAGATAGATAGTTAGTTAGTTAGGCAATTCTGCATCTGCTTATGGTCCTGTAGCTTGGTGACCACCATCTATGTCAACAGCATACTCCTTGGCCCTGAACATAAAGGCACTACAATGCTCGCAATGTCGTAACCATTTGCCAGTAGACACGGCGTCACGTCCCCGACGACTTCAATTTTCAGCAGCACCGCCGTGAGAACCTCAGATCTGACACAACACACAATCGTACTCCTAAGGTCACAACGGGCACACCTCAGCAGCTAATGTTCTTGGTAATGGCAGCATTCCGCAGACAGCAATCGTTTGTCCTGGAATTTAAACATGAAAATATTCGCTTCCAAATCAAGAGGACCGGCAGTGGAAGGACGTTGTGCACTTCGCTCTGCTGCTACTGGATGATGCTGTGTTGATGTGGCAACTGGTGTGACTGTGGGCTGGCCTGCGGGTTTTGACCGGCAGAGGACTCAGCAGTCGAAGCCGGGTGGTTGTATAATTTCAACAGCTCCTCTCCACAATTTTCGCTGATGTTCTCCCTCATTAGCTCTGCCTCCTCAGCAACGGTTCGCCGCTCTTCTTATTCATCTTCTTATTCCCCCTTCCCCTGTTGGCCAGTTTCAGAACGCTCACCGGCGCCACACGGATCGCCATTATGAAGTTCTGATATCGCGACTGCAAACGTCACAGAAGCGGTTGCCACGTACGAGATACACACATCTGACTTATGTGTCAATGCGTGATCAAGCCATAAAGACAGCGATAAGTAAGTATTGTATCAACATGAATTGCATAAAAACACTCAGCTCGTACCGCGCAGTAAACACACTCCGTCTCAGTTATACAAACCAGTCAGTTAATGCTGTACAGTGAAATAATCGCTGTTTGTTCTGAGATCCACACAAAACACATAAATACAGTCCGTACCGCGCAGTAAACACACTCCGTCTCAGTTATACAAACCAGTCAGTTAATGTTGTACAGTGAAATAATCGCTGTTTGTTCTGAGATCCACACAAAACACATAAATACAGTCCGTACCGCGCAGTAAACACACTCCGTCTCAGTTATACAAACCAGTCAGTTAATGCTGTACAGTGAAATAATCGCTGTTTGTTCTGAGATCCACACAAAACACATAAATACAGTCCGTACCGCGCAGTAAACACACTCCGTCTCAGTTATACAAACCAGTCAGTTAATGTTGTACAGTGAAATAATCGCTGTTTGTTCTGAGATCCACACAAAACACATAAATACAGTCCGTACCGCGCAGTAAACACACTCCGTCTCAGTTATACAAACCAGTCAGTTAATGCTGTACAGTGAAATAATAGCTGTTTGTTCTGAGATCCACACAAAACACATAAATACAGTCCGTACCACGCAGTAAACACACTCCGTCTCAGTTATACAAACCAGTCAGTTAATGCTGTACAGTGAAATAATCGCTGTTTGTTCTGAGATCCACACAAAACACATAAATACAGTCCGTACCGCGCAGTAAACACACTCCGTCTCAGTTATACAAACCAGTCAGTTAATGCTGTACAGTGAAATAATAGCTGTTTGTTCTGAGATCCACACAAAACACATAAATACAGTCCGTACCACGCAGTAAACACACTCCGTCTCAGTTATACAAACCAGTCAGTTAATGCTGTACAGTGAAAATAATCGCTGTTTGTTCTGAGATCCACACAAAACACATAAATACACTGTGTGGGCAGAACGTAGAATTTGTGAATGTTAAACGTGGTGGTACATATAATAACCACTGGGTTCTAATGACTTAACGTTTGAGTTACGTTCGTGAAAATCCTAAGTTCAGCGTAAAAACGCAGAACGGAGCCTTCGTTTCACCGCAGTAATTAATCATACATCTACAAGTCTGGCCGTTACAGATCCCGGCAACTGCCAGCAAAAACAACCTTAATGGCAGCCCGCCCAAAGTTCATAACATTTGATCCTAAAATCTGTCACCATTGCTCATAGTAGCGTTACACGAAGACTAACTCCATGTCCGTGCGCAGCTACCAGCTGTAGAGCCACTGGAACGGCTTTCTTTAAATCTGACGCTGTGGAATTTCACCGAAATCTGTTCAAAAAATTCCAACAACAATAACGGACACTGCACAAAGTTCCGCGCACATATCGGGCGCAACCCTTCCAACTAAACACTGTACATGCCATCTACTCTGTATTTTACCTAATTAAACAAAAGCGAGCGAACTTGCCAGAACTGTTCCGTAACTTAACCAATTAACTATGAGTACATGCACCAGAGTTCTTCTTGACAAGCTAACAGTTCCTAAACTGCTCAAAAACATCCCTATATTTATAAAAAAAAAACCCAGGGTCATTACCGTGTTCACAACAGCCCACCACATGTGTCTGTCTTGACGACATTAATTGATCTACTCCATGTCCTGTCACACTATGTATTTAAGGTCCATTTTAATATTATCCTTCCATCTAAGCGTTGGTCTCCCAAACGGTCTCGTATTATTTAACGAGACTGTCAACTACTACGGCTATAGAACGTTAGTGATGAATAAATGAATGAATGAATGAATATGGAGCATGCGTAGAATGATACTGACAGGGAAACTGAAGTAAGGCGACATGTTGATGTAAAGCAGCAAACGTTGATTTTATTGAAACAGTTTGAAATGTAGGCATAGCGGTCAGACGTCACACTTATTAGGCACGCACTGTCTGTGCTTACGACGCCTTACTAAAAGCACCCGTCTGTGACGTAAGGTCACGGAACAGGATGTCATCGTGCAACCTACGTTCTGACACACTGTGTCAGTACTAGCACATCCGGACGCCCGATCAACCGTCCAAACCTACAGACTATTTAGTGTAGAGCGATAACGAATTATTTGTCTGTAAAAACTTCAATGTAGCAGTTACGTAACACGGGTGTTACTGTAAACACAGTGTTACTGTAACACAGTGTACTGTAACACATTGTACTGTAACACCATTGTACTGTAACTCACACAGTGTACTGTAACACATTGTACTGTAACACAGTTACTCAACCTTCACCACAAAACATTAAACAAGAGACAATAATGAAAAAATAATAAAACATACCTCAAGGCAATAAAAAGTTGAACAGTTTTGAATTCAAACATATCAAAATATTGAATGTAAAAAACCACGCAGATTGTCTAAAAACAAATGTTTTTAAAATAACGGTTTTAACATAAATTCATTTATATACAACAGCTACTAGACGACAACAAAATACAAGAACTGCACTTTGAGGTATATGAGATCTCACAAAGAAAGAAGTCCATAGCTTGTATGCATATTAGCCTTTCTTGGTGGTCCTACAAACGGACCGAATCATATAGATGTACTATAATAAATTAATAGCTGTAATAGACGGGAAGTCTATGTATTCATCAATACTAGTAATATAACACAACGGGATGGCAACCATTAAATCAAACCACTCATACTGTTTACCTACCTGCCGGCTGCGACACACGAGTAGTTGCTTCAACCCCTGACGAGGCACACATAACCTTTCCGCAAATTCAACAGTAAAACAATTTCTAAACGCTCATATATATCACTCTTTCCCGACACTTAGTACACAACAGACACTACAATTGCTTGTAGAAAAAACTACTTTCTTTTCATTCTTCCGTGTTCATCTTGCAAATTGATCACGAATAAACACGCGTCGGTGAGAACTGAATTTCAAATTCGACATCCCTGCTTCGCAAATGGCGCATGCATCACAGATCATCTAGTGGCATGGATCCTACTATGAACAAGCTACATGATATCCGCGCTCCTCTGGGATATTACGCGGCGTCGTGTGGTTAATAGTTTACCGACGTTTCAGGACAACGTATCGGTTCCATCTTCACGGGTCAAGAGTCCTTTCCTTTTCCTACTCGGACTCTTGGCCCAGAAGAGCGCAGAGCTCATCAACATCCCGGCAGAAGCCTGAGATCAAAGCTATGACATCTGTGGTAACACATAGGTACCATGAAATCTGTGGTCTTGTGGGTAATTACACGGCGTCGTGTGGTAATTATTTACCGACGTTTCGGGACAACGTATCGGTCCCATCTTCACGGGTCAAGATTCCAAGTAGGAAAGAATGCCTTTAACAAAGAAACTGGACAGCATAGCGGGGTGGGGAAACGTGCGATGTGACGACAGCCAATAGGATGAGAGAGGTAATTATTTTTTATTATTACTGTCATTACTAAGCATCCATCATGAAGCCTTACAAAGCAGTTATCCTCAGTCTCTTCTATCAAATGCGATCCGCGTATGTCAAATTCAGGGTTAGTACATCCAATTACGCCATGACCTTTTCCTTCATCAATATACAAACCATCCTACCTCTCGACAAAATACAATATCAACCGAATCTGTTCTTTAATCATATATGAATGAATACATCAAATGTCAGAGCCACACTCCCTATAAGGGTAACATCGGTTATTCCAAATCTGAATAAGGATTCAAAAGTGAAGGAAAGATAACACTTGGACGACCTTGGTATAAGTGGAAGGATATGAAGATGTTTTATTAAGAAACAGGACAGGAGAGCATGAATTGGATTCATCTGGCTCAGGACAGGTTCTTTCGAACATGGTCAAGAGCTTTAGGTACTATAAAATTCGAGAAAATTTTGACTAGCTGAGGAACAACTTGCTTTTCAAGAACTCTGATCCTCAGAATGGTGAGTTCGTTAAAACAAGGATTGAACACAGTTCCTGAACTTTTCATTTTATTTTCAATGCTCAATATTGGCCACTAAAATCACTGCTTCAAACACGACCCCCCAACATCCCCCCAATCAACCACCCAGTCTTCCAAGTTACCTCGTAGCTTCAAATTATATGACCGATATTTGGCACGCAGTTCTTCTCTCCTAAAGACAGAACCCATCATCATGGATCCTAAAGACGTCATTGCAAAGGCACAGGACAAGCTCTTATCCTTGCACAGGATAACACAGGACTCCTTTCAGAGTAAGAGGTAAACATGATGGTCGTGTGGACACAGTAACACTCACAAACTTCTCTTGAGAGCACGCACATAACAAAACACAGGAACTGAATGTCACAGTTAACACACTCATGAGTACAGGAAGGCACTTGGGCTTTTGTTGGTTGAGATCAAGAAATACTGTATAAGTTATGCTCCTAGTAGCATAGTGTAGTCCCCCCGTATCCGTGGGTGATACGTTCCAAGACTTACCGCGGATGCCCGAGACCGCGGATAGTAGCGAACCCTATATATAAAAGCGCAGAGTAAACTTCAGATTGACTAAAATCGACGCTGGCAAATTAAAACGTAAATACTTAAATCGACCATGGTCGACTTTGGCAGTGAATGTGTTAATATTTTCGGGCCACAGTAAACCGCGTATAACTGAAACCGCGAATACCGAATCCGTGGATACGGGGGTTCTACTATATATTGAAGGGGTGGAAAAAAGCTTTTAAAAAGTAAAATATACAACATCTAAAAATGTTTACTCAAGATATACAGCATGAATAATGTATCAGCATAGTGCCTAGCAAGATCTCGTCATTTTTAATTCGTCTCACAGCGTCCAATTTCTGTTCAGTTCTTATTACAACATGTTTTCGTTTAGCCGACACTGTTTGCAGTCACCATCAAACGAAATGTTAAAACTGCACTGAAAGAAGTGCACACACACGTCAATTTGCCACTCGTCCGCACTGTCAACTTTTCACAACTAACTGACGGGAGAGGCTCAGAGGTATCTCACGGCAGACAGTTCTGGGAATCGCAGCGCTTGACAGGCGTTTCGATTAAGCGAAGTTCGGAAAACCGAGGTTCTACTGTATGTCACTCAGACCATAAATAAAGAAAAAAAGTCAGTTGGCCAGACTGGTTGCAACAGAAATCATACCACTATGGAACCAAGCTGCAAACATCTATTTACAGCGACTACCCCGATGCATACTATGGACGACGAAGTCAAACTCGCAGACTTCCACTTCAATATCCACCCAACATCCAGGACCTGAACACTACATAATATTCACTTATAAATGCAGTGTCATTAACACGTTGTTGACCAGGTGTGCAGCGCTCTGACTTCCTGCTGAAAATAAAGCAGTAAATGGAATTTGAAAATATTACCAGAATCATAAAGAGACTGACTTCTTTACACAACATTTTATAATTGTACAACACTGTGTTTAACAGTACATTTGCATTCGTATTCCAAAACCTTTGTTGGAAATTGGACCATATGTCACATCTGAGTTACATATTCTCAGAAGTGTCAGTCTTCGCAGAAATCATTAACGAGATAAAATGAAGCATTACATAACTACTGTAAGCTCCATTTTACCAAACTCTCACCAACCACGTCTCTCAGTCACAGTCCACCACTACGTTCCAACAGCCACATCTTATCTGAGTTGCTTTCAAAATTCACTATTACCGTATATTCTCGAATCTAAACCGCACCCGAATCTAATCCGCACCCAGTTTTTGGCGACTTCTTAAACGAAAAAAAGTTAGTTCGCGATTCTAATCCGCACCTTTCCTTCAACCACCCCTTGCCCACGGGGCGACTGATTGAATAATATTGGATGTTACCAATGCGTTAAAATCCGACGCTACGCCTGTGGCCGATGAGTCATACCGATAGAGGCGGGGCCTTTCTCAACAGACGTGCGCAATCTCATCTGAAGCCAGCTGATCTTTAGTTGTTGAAACATGGGAGGTGCTTGTTCCAATTTGTCGTGTACCGTAGTTATGGAAGAGGGACACCTGAAATCTAAACGACTCTCATATACGGCAAAGTTCAAACGTGAAGTTATTCGGTGCGCAGAGGAGAATGGAAACCGCAAAGCCGCTGCAATTTTTGGAGTTGATGAAAGCAACGTTCAACTATGGCGGAAACACAAGGCAGCGATCAGCGGGTGTGAGGCGTCACGAAGGAAATTCACTGGACCCAAGAAAGGACGATCTCCTGAAATTGATGATGCAGTCTTCACGTTTTTTCAAGAGAGACGCAAGACTGGACTGTTTGTGCGTTATGATCTACTCGCGAGGAGGCGATAAAGAAGGCCAGATCTTTGAACATTCCTCGAATTATGAGTGATGACGGCGAGTCTGATGAATAATAAATTATAATAATAAATTATAATAATAAATAATAAAATAATAGATTATTGTATTGTATTGTTCTTACGTTGTTTATTAATTACGTTAATTACGTTATTGTTATATTGTACAGCAGCTCAATCATTCTTCCAAAATCCAGCTCTAGACCGCGAATCTAATCCGCACGCGAATCTAATCCGCATCTGATTTTTTAGCCTCTAAAACTGTAAAAAAAGTGCGGATTAGATTCGAGAATATACGGTATATTGTGCTAGTATATCATATTTTCAATAGCTGGCAGCCTATTGCTCTTCTATCATGCTGTGAGTAAAGACTGAATTTTATTTATCAATGAACATGTGCAAACATTGAATTATAAAACAACTTTACAATATCACAGACTCGCTGCCATTAAAGGTACCTGCAAGGGTGGACAGGGTTTCATTTAAAGCACAGTTCAAGGTGTTAAAATGTATTCCGAAAAAGTCTCACATGACATGTTGGTAGTTCATGTCACAAAGATGGAACATTGAGGTGTGCTACTGTTCAAAATAAACCCAGAAAATATACTTCCATATGACAGATGCTGCCTCCAACAAAGTGCAAAATGTGTTACATTTACCTGATTCACAATTTTTCAGGGAAATACGTATACCTAACACATACATAACACATTCAACAGTACATACCGGCAGTCAAAACAAAGCTGAGCAAATGGATTCACAGGGTATCATTTCCCACACTATGACACCACATAATATGGTCAGTGCATTATTCAAATGTTCCACCAGAACACTGCCATTCGCGTACCAGACTACAAGGTGTCATAACAAAGATGGAATTGATGTCTTACTAAGAGAAAGTGAAAATCAAATAAATAAGACATTTTATTTTGTCAAAAAAACATGTTCAGTAGCACACCCTACAGATTTTTCTTTCCATCTTCATATTAGACCCACACAAAGATTCCCAGGGCCATAAAAATTAAACAAGAAGTCATTACGATGTTAAACGTACCTCATGTATTCCACTGAAGGATGGTTATTTTCAGCATAAGCCCCAAGAACACTGACACACTTGCCCCATCTTGGCACATGTTTAAAAATTCTGTTGCAGGAGAACTCGGCCTCTTACATTCACAACCATTCACAAACAGCCATTTCCACTGCCCCACTTCTGTGGAATCAGCGACCTCCCAAGTACTGCTCCAACAGCCCAAAAAACAGGGTGGATGGTCCAGAAGTTCACAGTGCGGCAATTGTAACTAGTTGTGTACGAGGTGCACTGTGAGGGGTTGCACTGTCATGCTGAAGAATCAAACATGCGACAGACACTTGTTTTCACTGCTGAAGCCACATTTTGGAGGTCATCAATTCCACAGTAATGAAGAAGTGGAAACGACTGTTCATAAATGGTTGTGAGAGCACGAGGCCAGTTTCTACTGCAACAGAATTTAAAACTCCTGCTGAGATTGAAAAAATGCATCAATGTGCTTGAGAATTATTTTGAAAATAATTACAGTTCAGTGAAATAAATGAGCTACATAATGTTGTAATCACTTCTTATTTAATTCTTATAACTAATTCTTATTTAATTCTTATAAATTTTTTTTAAAATGGCTCGACAGCCCCTTGGGGGCCTAGGCCGCCTCGTTTTTCGAGGCTTCACGATCACACACTTTTTAGACACACCACACTCAGTAGGACTCCTCTGGATGAGTGATCAGCCCGTCGCAGAGACCTCTACCTGACAACACACAACACTCACAAGAGACAGACATCCATGCCCCTGGTGGGATTCGAACCCACAATCCCAGTAAGCAAGCGGCCGTAGACCCACGCCTTAGACTGCACGGCCACTGGGATCGGCTCTTATAAATTAGGAAACCTTATTACTGAACATCCTTCATATATTATATGACAGTGGCACATCAAAACTCTCTTGACAACAATCACAATTAATACACAAACTTACCTTTGAACCTATTCCAGAAAAAAATTTATTTCATCTACGCATGTGTTCTAGAAACAGTGCAAAGATAAGTTTGTGTCTTTCTTAACATTTTTTCTGATGGCCACGCAATGTGAAGACAATGCAAGTCCTCTCAGGAAGTGTCTAGTGTTACTCCCTCAAATTTTATAAGCCATGCACATGTGTGTCGACTGGTAGGCTGTGTCATTGTTTCAATACAAATACCATTAGACTACAAGTTACAATTTGGCCACCAGCATCACAGTAGCAAGGAATTTAAATTTCCTAATTTTGAATGATTGTTAAAAATATTTAACAACCAACTAAATGCACATTCATTTGAAACTATCTTATAGTTTAATAAATTCCTCTAAATTCCCTTACATATGTTTCGGTCACTTTTAGACCATTTTCAGGGGGTCACAAACTACACTTATATCACGTCCATATGTTCAGTCAATTGCATATGCAGAGTAGATCACTTTTGTCTATTATGTAGGTTGTAATATCACTTTTAAAAAACGGATTAAATTGACTGAACATATGGACGTGATATAAGTGTAGTTTGTGACCCCCTGAAAATGGTCTAAAAGTGACCAAAACATATATAGGGGAATTTAGAGGAATTTATTAAACTATAACATAGTTTCAAATGAATGTGCATTTAGTTGGTTGTTAAATATTGAATGAAAATGCACGGTGAATGTAATATAAGATTGTTAAAAAGTTTGCCACATTACATTTTTTGTAAGTGGTGTCCATCATCTATGAAGGAGAAGAGACATGCTTGTGGAGTTTTGGTGGAGATACCTGAAGAAGCTGAAGTGACATGCTTGTGGAGTTTTGGTGGAGATACCTGAAGAAGCTGAAGTGACATGCTTGTGGAGTTTTGGTGGAGATACCTGAAGAAGCTGAAGTGACATGCTTGTGGAGTTTTGGTGGAGATACCTGAAGAAGCTGAAGTGACATGCTTGTGGAGTTTTGGTGGAGATACCTGAAGAAGCTGAAGACACACGCATATATGGCAGGATGAGGATGATGATGATGATAAAATTAATTTTAAATTAATAGGATTGGAGGTCATGGACTGGATTCATCTGGCTTATTACAGGGACAAACAGCATGGTAATGAACCTTTGGGTTCCATAAAATGTGAATTTCTTGACTAGCTGAGAACCCCATAGGTTCTCAAGAAGAACTCGGGTCTGTTCCATGAAGTTCCGGTAAAACCCCTATTTAATGAATTGCTGGGGATTAGAATATATTTCACTAAATCGAGGTTTTCATTAAATGGAGGTTTATTGTTTATATGGAGCTATTGTTGGGACATGAAAAAATCATCACTAAATCCGGGATTTCACTGAATGCGGGAACATTAAATTTACTGTCCTTGTACGAAGCGTATTCGGAAAGTAATTACCATTTGTGAATATCACCGCCGCAGCGCTGAGGTCGTGATTTCGCGCATGCGCGCTGTCTTCCCTCATTCATTGGCAAGCCACAGATGCCAATACGAGAAAAGCAGATAGTGTTTAAGTATTGTTCTGTGCGTTTAAAATGTTCAAGATGATCGAGCGCCCCGCCGACTGTGAAATACAGTCTGTTATCCGTTTTTTGAATGCAAGAAATGTGAAACCGGCTGATATTCATCGTCAGATATGTGAAGTATACGGTGAAAACACCATGAGTGATGGAATGGTGAGAAAATGGGTTAGAAAGTTCAACGAAGGTCGTGATAACGTGCATGACGAGCCGCAGAGCGGCCGGCCGTCTGTGGTCAGTGGCGGCCACGTTCTACGAGGAGGGGATACAGAAACTGGTGCCCCATTATGATAAATGCCTTAATAATGGTGGAAACTATGTAGAAAAGTAGTTTAAGTCATGGCAAATCTGATAAAAATAACATATTTTGAAAACAAATTTTAGTGTTTTTTTAATAGCCTAATGGTACTTACTTTCCAAATATGCCTCATATATTCTACTCACCAATGCTCCAGTTACACAAAGGTTATCTTGGTGCGAGCCTGGTTGATGAGCCACACATTCAGCTCCTCATACTCCTCTAAGCACTCTTCAACCTGATCAGGTTTGTAGCCCTTACTGGTACAGCGCTCCATCACGTCTGCCATCTTCACTGTCTTGCTGTCACCGGCCAGCTCGCGGATCACACTGTAGATCTTGTCCATGACGTTCTGCGCTCTGCAATCACAGCACAGTGACTGGCCGCACTTCAAGTCACAGTACCAGCAGGGACATTTCTACAAGGTTATGATACCGTACAGTCTGGTAGATGGGTACCCCAGTCTACCCAGAAGATGGAGACAGTATATTCCTTGGAAACATCTGTACCCAGCTATGAAAGTCCACAGCATCATAAACCAGACGACCACAATTTTGATTCCTCTGTCCAACACATTCACTAGTGGCTTTAGGTGCTACTGAGTCTCCTGTCAAGGAGCTCTTCTCATGACCACTCAATTACATCCACATGTGAGATGTAGAATAGGCCAATGAAGAACCTGGCAAATTTGGCGGGCAGACCTGCTGCGTTCATGAGGTGGCAAGGACTGGGTGTCAATGTACAGTAGAACCCGGATAATTAGTCCCCGCATAAGAAGTTTTCTCCTGTAAGAAGTCTGATTCTTAAAGTCCCAAAATAAAATCCATAATGCATACATTAATTTTTACCGGATATGAAGCTTACCGCTTGTTACGTTTTCCCACCTAAGAAGTCAAATCTCATGATACCAAGAGTATGATTTTTTATGAAATTTTACCCGTTTAATAAGTTTTTAAAGATATGTATAAAAAAATTTAATTTCCAAAGTTTTATTTCCTTCAAATATAAGAAATCTTAAGTTGCTGCTCATTCATCAATCACTTGCTATCTGACTATCGATATATGCTATGATGCGATCTGTACTGAGGTGCCCCTTTATTTATTGTTATTGTAGTAATCATGACCCAGAAAGGAATAAAATGCAAAGCCTTATCACTGGAAGAGAAGTTGAGGTTGTTTAATGTACTAGTTACTATCCTATTGCTTTTAATAAGCTTTCCCTCTTAATAAGTCTTCCCGCTTAAGAAGTCCCTAATCCCCTAGTCCCTTGAAATACTTCTTAACAGGGTTCTACTGTATTAGTGATACACTCCTAACCTTCCACTTCAAAAGTTTACTGGCCACAAACTAACAAATGACGTTTACCTCAATTACCTCTATACATTTTTATGACATGTACCATTTATCACAGTTATCCTCACGACTTCATACAGAAGTAAACTGAAAAACCCATGAACTAGTTTCTGATTGGTCTGTCACAACCCAATTGAACTGATGTAAAAAAAAAATGTGGTTTTACACAGCAGGGAAGCATTAGGACATGGCACAATCACACCAAATATACCAAGGCCTTGTTTTACACCCTGGTTGTGTTCCTGAAAAAGTGGGCATAAATCAAAAAATAATATACCCATAAGAAGACAAGACTTAAATAAATGGAAATAAACCAGCCAGAGAGCGCTAAACCAAAAATTAGAGGGCATAAATTAAGAAGTGGTGTAAATTGGTAAGGGGCATTAAATGAAAAACACATAAAACAAACGTGTGTAAAACAAGGCCTTCAGGTATTTAAGACATGTGGTTTATACAGCAGCGAACATCCACACTGTAGTCTTCTGGGTTGTGACACCCTGTACGCTGGTAGATGGTTACAGTACCAACATTTGTAGGAACACCCTGTACGCTGGTAGATGGTTACAGTACCAACATTTGTAGGAACACCATGTACACTGGTAGATGGTTACAGTACCAACATTTGTAGGAACACCCTGTACACTGGTAGATGGTTACAGTACCAACATTTGTAGGAACACCATGTATACTGGTAGATGGTTACAGCACTAACATTTGTAGGAACACCCTGTACACTGGTAGATGGTTACAGCACTAACATTTGTAGGAACACCTGTACACTGGTAGATGGTTACAGCACTAACATTTGTAGGAACACCCTGTACACTGGTAGATGGTTACAGCACTAACATTTGTAGGAACACCTGTACACTGGTAGATGGTTACAGCACTAACATTTGTAGGAACACCCTGTACACTGGTAGATGGTTACAATACCAACATTTGTAGGAACACCATGTACACTGGTAGATGGTTACAGCACTAACATTTGTAGGAACACCCTGTACACTGGTAGATGGTTACAGCACTAACATTTGTAGGAACACCTGTACACTGGTAGATGTTACAGCACTAACATTTGTAGGAACACCCTGTACACTGGTAGATGGTTACAATACCAACATTTGTAGGAACACCATGTACACTGGTAGATGGTTACAGCACTAACATTTGTAGGAACACCCTGTACACTGGTAGATGGTTACAGCACTAACATTTGTAGGAACACCCTGTACACTGGTAGATGGTTACAGCACTAACATTTGTAGGAACACCCTGTACACTGGTAGATGGTTACAGCACTAACATTTGTAGGAACACCTGTACACTGGTAGATGGTTACAGCACTAACATTTGTAGGAACACCCTGTACACTGGTAGATGGTTACAATACCAACATTTGTAGGCAAAACCTGTATGCTGGCAGATGGTTACAGTACGAACATTTGTACGAACACACTGCCCCTATCTTCAGGGTACACAAAAGACAACACAAACGCAGTATATTAGATGATTCAGTTCTTCTGGGATACGACGGTGTCACTGCACGTCTAGTTGCCATTCTTTCAACGGATCACAGTGCCTTCAAAGTCAGGGTCAAGGAATCCAAGGAAATGAAGACATTATGATCACGAGTAACATCAGGAACAACACACCCAATGACACACCATGGCATCCCAGAAGGCTTGTATCTTCAGCAAGAGTGCTGGCAGAACCTCGCATATTAAAGTACAGTAAAACCCCTATTTAATGACTTGCTGGGGGACTAGAATATATTTCACTAAATCGAGGTTTTCATTACATGGAGGTTATATTGTTTATATGGAGCTATTGTTGGGACATGAAAAAATCATCACTAAATCCGGGATTTCACTAAATGCGGGAACATTAAATCGGGGTTTTACTGTATATTCAGTTTTTATAAATTTCTGATTCTTTACTTCAGCACAGACATGTCACTGTAACATACAGGTTTGTGACAATGGCTGTACATGAGTCATATCGCAGCATTTACAAGAACTTTTTCCATTGTTACAAACGTTTCTGAAGCAAACTGCTTCCTTCTTCAGGTGAAACCATTAATCCTAAAACACACACATCAACATAATTCACGTGAGAGAAACAGGAAACCAATACATCTAAAAATATGAATTCCAAAGAGGCAAACCCTAAAAAAATTGTTTATAAACAACAAAGATAAATTATAAAAATCTAAAAAATTAAGATACCGATAATTAACAATAAACAAGATTCAACACAAATGAAATACCGTATATTCTCGAATCTAAACCGCACCCGAATCTAATCCGCACCCAGTTTTTGGCGACTTCTTAAACGAAAAAAAGTTAGTTCGCGATTCTAATCCGCACCTTTCCTTCAACCACCCCTTGCCCACGGGGCGACTGATTGAATAATATTGGATGTTACCAATGCGTTAAAATCCGACGCTACGCCTGTGGCCGATGAGTCATACCGATAGAGGCGGGGCCTTTCTCAACAGACGTGCGCAATCTCGTCTGAAGCCAGCTGATCTTTAGTTGTTGAAACGTGGGAGGTGCTTGTTCCAATTTGTCGTGTACCGTAGTTATGGAAGAGGGACACCTGAAATCTAAACGACTCTCATATACGGCAAAGTTCAAACGTGAAGTTATTCGGTGCGCAGAGGAGAATGGAAACCGCAAAGCCGCTGCAATTTTTGGAGTTGATGAAAGCAACCTTCGACTATGGCGGAAACACAAGGCAGCGATCAGCGGGTGTGAGGCGTCACGAAGGAAATTCACTGGACCCAAGAAAGGACGATTTCCTGAAATTGATGATGCAGTCTTCACGTTTTTTCAAGAGAGACGCAAGACTGGACTGTTTGTGAGTTATGATCTACTCGCGAGGAGGCGATAAAGAAGGCCAGATCTTTGAACATTCCTCGAATTATGAGTGATGACGGCGAGTCTGATGAATAATAAATTATAATAATAAATAATAAAATAATAGATTATTTTATTGTATTGTTCTTACGTTGTTTATTAATTACGTTATTGTTATATTGTACAGCAGCTCAATCATTTTTCCAAAATCCAGCTCTAGACCGCGAATCTAATCCGCACGCGAATCTAATCCGCATCTGATTTTTTAGCCCTCTAAAACTGTAAAAAAAGTGCGGATTAGATTCGAGAATATACGGTAGTCAAATACAAAAACAACCAACACTCTGTAGGTGGAAGTAAAAACCAACACACGAAAACACACAACACAAGAAAAACAAAAGACCTAACCTACGCCACATTTGAGTTCTTCCCCTGTCAAAGGGAACCAAATAGGGGATATCTCCAAACTGGGCTGACTAATAGGGCTCTTGGAACATAGCATTTGTATTTTCTACAAGTAGCACTGGGCTCAGGTCATAGAATATTTTATCTCTATTGTTTAAAAAAAATTTTTTGGGGTTTGCATATTTGGAATTCATATTTTTAGATGTATTGGTTGCCTATTTCTCCCGTGTGAATTATGTTGATGTGTCTTACATTTTTGGTCAATTGTGTTTTAGGATTAGTGGTTTCACCTGAAGCAGGAAGCAGTTTGCTTCTGAAATGTAGTGTATTGTTTTGAGCATTTTTATGACAACGGAAGAAGTTCTTGTACAAGCTGCTGATATTGCTCAGACATTTCTGTTATTCAAGTAGCTCTTTTAGATAAAGAGATCTAACAGGGCCAGTTTAAAATGTAAAGTTCACCCCAGAATAGGCCATGAAGGCCCAGAGGGGGAGTAGAGGTATAGCTCTACCCTTTCTTTAACCCTGGCACTAGATGGGGGTGGGTGGTCAACTCCACACCCCGGCCACTTTACCCCCGGGAAAGAGACCCGGTACCCATTATATAGGAGGCTGGGTGGGCCCTAGGGCCAGTCTGGACGGCTGCGGAAAATCTCGCCTACACCGGGATACAATCCCTGGACCATCCAGTCCGTAGCGAGTCGCTATACCGACTGAGCTATCCCGGCCCACGGGCCAGTTTAATGTTGTACTGTTATATTCTATTCTATTCCAGTCTCACACAAACCTCAAATTCCTAGATCTACACACAGTTTACAGACAGTAATACATAAAGCAATGACAGATACACTTACCTTCCATATCGTTCATCTGTGTGTTTAAGCGAGTCTTTAGACATCTCTGTAAGGCGAATGGCTTCCTTCACATCTTCTTTCTCAACTTGTTCGGACAGCCGTAGGCGAGCCTGAAACATACACAACATTGAACGATGTTAAATAACATATTTACCCAAATATGTATAATACAACCCCCCTCCCACCCACCCAAAGTCACTTGGTTTCAGGAAAACACCCGTGTGTGTGTGTGTGTGTGTGTGTGTGTGGGTGACAGAGAGAGAGAGAGAGAGAGGTATTACAAGTTGACCCCAGTTTTCAATAAAAAAAAACATATTGCATGTGTTTTCCAGAATAACATATTTATGTGTGTCAGCACAGGTGATTACGAACGCCACATACTAATGCAGACTGGAGTACTGAACAATAGGATCACCAGCGAATAATGAAGTGCAATGAACACGCAAGGAAGCCATTGTGGCTCAACTCCAAGTATCATACTGGGACAACTGAGGAAAATCACAAAAACCCAGTCAAGATGGCTCGTCTCTGGGCTGATATTTGAAGCCAGGACCTGCCAAATACAAACCCGGGCTACCAACTCGATCACAACATTCAGTAGCATAGAAACAGCTAACAGAGACCACAAAAAACATGCTGGAAGAATGAGGTTACAATATGTGCGTTAAATGGGGTGAGTGTTGGGCTCTGTGCGCAGTGCTGTGTTTAATTGCTCACACGTCACCAGCCTCTGTGCAGTGTGCTAAGTGAGTGCATTTTTGGGCGATTTAAATTTAAAACTCCTCTGTCATGGGCAGTAGTTGGAATTTAAACCCCAGTGTTGTCGAACAGGTGTCGATACATTTAACAGTGCAGGCTCACAACTGCACAAAGCATTTGTGGTAGCAGTGTTCAATAAACACCAATTCTTTCCCTACACATCAAAAACCAGTTGGTCTTTGTAATGCAGATACTGTAAGTATATTCTGAAGATTCAGTTCTTCTGGGATGTTACACTGTGTCGTTCGGTATGTAGCTCTGACACTTCAAAGGATCATAGTAACTTGGTCTCCAGGGTCAAGCGGTCCAAGGACAATGACTATTGACTATAAAGATGAACGCACTATGATGCCTTGCGACATCAGAACTACTTGCTCAGTGACAACATAACATCCCAGAAGAATCGAATCTTCAACAACACTGCTGTGACAGCCTCAAATCTTGCATATTTTATTTTCCATGAGGTATCAACTGAATTCTTAAACATTACAGTAAAACCCCTATTTAATGAATTGCTGGGGGATTACAATATATTTCACTAAATCGAGGTTTTCATTAAATGGAGGTTTTCAATTTATATGGAGCTATTGTCGGGACACGAAAAAATCATCACTAAATCCGGGATTTCACTAAATGCGGGAACATTAAATCAGGGTTTTACTGTATTTACATGAACTTCAAACTTCAAAGCATTAACATTATTTATGTCACAATGCAGTGCTCAGCCGCACTGATACGTTACAACACCATGACCAACTGGCACGCGGTGGCGCAGTTGGTTGAGGTACTGCGCTACAAGCCGGAACGTCGCAGGTTCAATTCCCGATGGTGTCATTGGAATTTTTCATTGACATAATCCTTCCGGTCGCACTATGGCCCTGGGGTCGACTCAGCCTCTAATAGAAATAAGAACCAGGAGTATTTCCTGGGGGTAAAGGCGGCCAGTGCGTAGGGCTGACAACCTTAACACCTTCATGTGCAGATTGTCTATAAATCTGGGAGCCTCAACCTCCTGGAACCCTAAGGGTCTGTCCAGGCCTGTAATGGCATTGCTGTACCTTTTTACCGTGACCAAATGGTATTCACACTACTACGTACTTACTAAAGCAGTTGACAGACGCAGAATGGCCAAAAGGTTCCTTGCTGATGTGAATGTCATATCTCTCTCATTCCGTGCTTCCTTGCGTATTTCCACATAAGAATCTGAAAGTGATAACACAGATTTGTGTACAGCCAGAGACACATTATACTAAGCACACAATATGTACCTCTTCAGGAAGTTTTCAAGAGACTTACTGTCTTAACAAGGGAACACAGTGAAGTCTCTGTGCCTGAGAGTTCTACCTTTTGTGATCAGCCATTTTAATATCACTGTTTGAGTATGATTTTTTATGAAATTTTACCCATTTAATAAGTTTTTAAAAATATGTATAAAAAAAATTCATTTCCAAAGTTTTATTTCCTTCAAATACGAGAAATCTTAAGTTGCTGTTGATTCATCAACCACTTGCTATCTGACTATCGATATATGCGATATATAGTATGTTGTGCCTTGTTCAGTGCAAACTATTGAACAAATATGTGAGGGGGACAAAAATGTGTCAGAGAGTGAAGAAGAGGAGGAAGATAGTGTAGTGCCGTCTTACAATGAGGCTCTAAATGCCCTAGCCACATTTCGAGCATTTATTGACAATGTTCCTGAAACTATTCTTAAAAGCATTAGAGAAGTAGAATTGTTTTCTGTGGCACTAAGAAGAAACTTCACAAAACAATCCACTCTGGATTCCTGTTTTGTAAAAGAACTGTATGTTTAATGTTCCAGTTACTATCCTATTGCTTTTAATAAGCTTTCCACTTAAGAAGTCCCTAATCCTCTGGTCCCTTGAAAGACTTCTTAACAGGGTTCTACTGTACTTTTAAATTACCTCTATGCCTTCGTGCAGAAAAATCCCTCAACTGGTATCATCTGAACAACCATCACAGAAGAAGATACACAAGACAGAACAGACGCAGGTACCACGTTGGGGCACTTACCCACAATATAGTCCGTAAGATCTTCTGGAATGACAGGCTGTTGCTTCTTGCACAGCGCAATGTAGCGCCTCATCAGCTGCATGTCCAGTGCTTGTACAGTAGCAGGAGGCTGCTTACAGTGCTGATGCACGTACGTGATGTGCTGGGCCAATCGTAGGTCATTTTCCCGGTCCGGTTTGTCCTGTATCAACCACAACAGGTCAAAACGAGACAGAAGAGCCGCAGGAAGCTGAATGTTCTGTTCTATAGTGCGACGTGGGTTGTACCGTCCGAACGCTGGATTTGCAGCTGCCAGGATGCTAACTCGTGCATTTAAACTAGTCATAATTCCTGCCTGAAACAGAATATCAAATTGTGTACATGTAAGCAGGACAAATTCAAACTGTGAACAACTCGAAACACTGCAACCTCAAATTGTGCAAACAGCTTGCAATAATTTTCTAATGCTTATGTATTTGTTATCTTCCTCAGACACATTCTGACATCAGGAAGTCTTACAACTGTGATTCCACTGACTGAGTTGTCCAGTGATTGAGACTAGCTTGATCAACAGGACCTGAAGACGGAAAGAAGACCATCTTCCGAAACGTAGTAAATTTTAGATTTTTATAGTTTTATATGTTACATTTTATATTTTATTCACAATAAAGACGATGGGCAAAGTCCAACAAACAAGCGGTTCACAATGTTATATACCACGTCAAAACCATTTAGAATTCAAGAGAAACTCGTATCTGTCATTCCTTTATTCATCATTTTCCTGCAAGTATCTTTCATGTCTTGTTCTGAAACTGAAAACTGCCCAAATAAACAATGTATAACTGTAGCAAATGCATCACTTGTCTAAGTGTCATTTTACCACGGCAGTCATTCAGTCACTAGTCACGACCCACAATATTCCTTGAATGATCATCTGTGAGAAAAAACAGCGAAAGTAATGTAATCTTCTGTAATGCAAAATAGCAGTAACACACCATAATTGTAATTATCATTACAGCCATAAGGGTAATTATGAAATACTGCCACACCTTTGCTAAGACAGAAAGAACGCTGGAGCAATGAAGATAATGGGCACACACCGAGAAGGATTTTAATAAATGTGTAAATGCAATTTCATAGTAAGAAGTAAAATGGACTTTATGTACTGGAGGGAATGCGGCAAACGACAATCACCTTTTCTGCAGAACGTACTGTCCTCATCTTCACGGTTGGTACAGCGTCAAAAACTGGAGTTAGATTGTTAACTTGTAACACAATTATTGCACCCAGTATCAAAACACATTTTTACAAATCTGTGATTATAACCAGTAAATTAAAAATATACAGTAAAACCCCTATTTAATGAATTGCTGGGTGATCAGAATATATTTCACTAAATCGAGGTTTTCATTAAATGGAGGTTTATTTGTTTATATGGAGCTACTGTCGGGACATGAAAAAATCATCACTAAATCCGGGATTTCACTGTATGCGGGAACATGAAATCGGGGTTTTACTGTACTGCCATGTTTTTTTATGATTTACAGGTTATTTTTATTATTTTTATTTCAAACGTCTTGGAACCAATGGGGTGTTTACATTTAGAAAGGATTGCAGTGTTGTGACAGTTTACTGTCAATTAATGAACATCAAGACTGCTCTGTACAGCATCCTACAATTTTCTGCATGGAGATCAATTTGTAAAATAAATGACAGTTCGCCACACTATACTTTAGCACTGACACTCGCCCCTAACTCACACTTCTCACCTTAGCAATCGAAATTGTCTGCTGCTCCATAACTTCATGTATAGCAGTTCTATCAGAGTCAGCCATCTTGTCAAACTCATCAATACAACAAATTCCCTGGTCAGCCAAGACAAGAGCTCCGCCCTCCAACATCATCTCGCCAGTCAGCGGATCCTTCATGACAGCCGCAGTGAGACCAACTCCTGACGAACCTCTACCAGTTGTATACTGACTGCGGGTTGCCAACCGATCAATGTAAGACAAAAGCTGAGACTTGGCAACTCCTGGGTCACCCATGAGGCAGATGTTGATGTTTCCTGGGGCCAAGACAGACAAGCTGTTTACACAGAATAATACAGGTGGTGCAAAAGTGACTTTACAGAATAATACAGGGTGGGGCAAAAGTGACTTGACAGAATAATACAGGTGGGGCAAAAGTGACTTGACAGAATAATACAGAGTGGGGCAAAAGTGACTTGACAGAATAATACAGAGTGGGGCAAATGTGACTTGACAGAATACAGGGTGAGGCAAAAGTGACTTGACAGAATAATACAGGGTGGGGCAAAAGTGACTTGACAGAATAATACAGGGTGGGGCAAAAGTGACTTGACAGAATAATACAGAGTGGGGCAAAAGTGACTTGACAGAAATACAGGGTGGGGCAAAAGTGACTTGACAGAATAATACAGGTGGGGCAAAAGTGACTTGACAGAATAATACAGGGGTGGTGCAAAAGTGACTTGACAGAATAATACAGGTGGGGCAAAAGTGACTTGACAGATAATACAGGTGGGGCAAAAGTGACTTGACAGAATAATACAGAGTGGGGCAAAAGTGACTTGACAGAAATACAGGAGTGGGCAAAAGTGACTTGACAGAATAATACAGGGTGGGGCAAAAGTGACTTGACAGAATAATACAGAGTGGGGCAAAAGTGACTTGACAGAAATACAGAGTGGGGCAAAAGTGACTTGACAGAATAATACAGAGTGGGGCAAAAGTGACTTGACAGAATACAGGTGGGGCAAAAGTGACTTGACAGAATACAGGGGGGGCAAAAGTGACTTGACAGAATAATACAGGGTGGGGCAAAAGTGACTTGACAGAATAATACAGAGTGGGGCAAAAGTGACTTGACAGAAATACAGAGTGGGGCAAAAGTGACTTGACAGAATACAGAGTGGGGCAAAAGTGACTTGACAGAATAATACAGGTGGGCAAAAGTGACTTGACAGATAATACAGGGTGGGGCAAAAGTGACTTGACAGAATAATACAGAGGTGGGGCAAAAGTGACTTGACAGAATAATACAGAGTGGGGCAAAAGTGACTTGACAGAATAATACAGAGTGGGGCAAAAGTGACTTGACAGAATAATACAGAGTGGGGCAAAAGTGACTTGACAGAATACAGGGTGGGGCAAAAGTGACTTGACAGAATACAGGTGGGGCAAAAGTGACTTGACAGAATAATACAGAGTGGGGCAAAAGTGACTTGACAGAATAATACAGAGTGGGGCAAAAGTGACTTGACAGAATAATACAGGGTGGGGCAAAAGTGACTTGACAGAATACAGGTGGGGCAAAAGTGACTTGACAGAACACAGGGTGGGGCAAAAGTGACTTGACAGAATACAGGGGGGGGGGCAAA
The DNA here is from genome assembly GCA_021186555.1 of Reticulitermes speratus. Classification (NCBI taxonomy): domain Eukaryota; kingdom Metazoa; phylum Arthropoda; class Insecta; order Blattodea; family Rhinotermitidae; genus Reticulitermes; species Reticulitermes speratus. Next base: position 44,290,943 of record JAJKFL010000039.1, on the reverse strand, counting down.
ACTAGCCCGACGCTCAAAGCAACACGTTAAGCGCTAAGTGTCAAGTGACTTTGTGCCACCTTGCGTGGAATCAGATACAGTAACCAGGACACTATATATTGTCCACAGCTTCCAACAGACAATAATGCAAAGCTGTCCTAGCACAAGCTGAACACATAAAAAAGAGTTAAGTAATTTCTTATTTTGGAATTCCAAATACAGTAAAACCCTGATTTAATGTTCCCGCATTTAGTGAAATCCCGGATTTAGCGATGATTTTTTCATGTCCCGACAATAGTCCATATAAACAATAAACCTCCATTTAATGAAAACCTCAGTTTAATGAAATATATTCTAATCCTCCAGCAATTCATTAAAAATGGGTTGTACTGTATTGCAACTGTGAGACTCGACAGCACTATGATAATTAAATAATTACATAGTGCTGTCAAGTCTCACAGTTGTACTGTATTACAACTGTGAGACTCGACAGCACTATGTAAGGGTACTTACACAGCACATCATACACAGAGTTATCTGATTCACTTGTATAACACTAAGAAACTTGAAAATACAAGTTTCCTGGGATATGATGCTGTGTTGTTGACAAGTATTTAGCAATGTTTTGGATGCACTACAATCCTTCGCAATGTTGGAAACTACTCACCCCATGACACAGTATCACTCCCCAGAAGACCTGAATCTTCAAAACGTGGAACTTGTACATTTCTGCAACAAATATTACATAATTTGTTCACCTCGTATCCTCATTCCCCTCGGTTGGCGGTCCACCCCACCCACAAGCAACAGGAGTAAAGCTTTCTTCACATCCTCGTGTCCATAGATTTCAGGTGCAAGAGAACTTGCCAGAAGGCTATAGAAATCCTCGCGCGTTAACTGTTCCACTTCCTCTGGTGTCAGGTCTGCAGATGGGGCCTCATCTAATTCTGTCTTGTTCAGACGCACCACACGCTACACATGACAGAATTGCTGAAGACACAGACTCTCATGGCACTAAATAAACCACAGTTTACTTCATCACATCATGTATCACCTTAATGTATCTCTGGTTTGCAAGATAGATGCACTATGTTCCTCCTCTACCCACACTACACAGCATCACATTCCAGAAAGCAGTAATATTATTGTAAAGCTGTGTATGTGCGCTACAGACCACTGCATATAACCTATGCTCCTGTGTCTACCTTATATAGTACCTCTGATGTGAGCAACTAATTGAGTGAAGACTGTAGCCAGCCGCTCTACTGATTAACACAATCACTGCCAACGTCGACCGTGGTCGACTTAAGTATGTAGGTTTTAATTTGCCAGCATCGACTTTAGTCGATCTAAATTTTACTCTGCTCTTTTGCCTTAAATAGGCCACGCACACAATAATTTCTGTCAGGAAACACATTTTACATCTTTATTAATCCCTAGCTGACAACTAGAAAAAATATATGCATTTTATATATAATTTTATATATAATTATATTTTATAATTTATAATACGACGCACTAGTTGTTTAACATTCAAAAAATCGCTGGCAATTTAACACCGTCGGGGATTTAAATGCCCGGCAGTGAACGTGTTAAGCTATCACTGTTGCCATGGCCAGTTCTGTGTGAGCCTGAGAGCGGCTACATCCATCCTAAACTGTGTACAGTCAGCACGTAAATGTTATGCACAGTTTTATAGCTGACAGGAATTAAAAGGGTAATCACAATGGAAAAAAAACACACAAAAGTACAAAACAAGGACCAAATAAAGGACTGAAGATATTAAGGGACAGGGCATGTTCTGAAAATGAGGAAAGTCCAAGACAGGAAAATTTTGTCTATTTAAAAGTTCATGCATGGACCTGACATCAGTAGACTAATGGTAACCTGAGACGAGATTTGTTAGTAGTATGGAAGGGAAAAGGAAGAGGGAATATCATATGGTAAATAAAAACACTGGAAATTCAGTTAATAAAGAATAGAACGCAATGGTACAGACAGGTTTCAACAAGGAACACAAAAAACAACATAAATGTGTTAAATATGAAACTAAAAGGAAAACACAAAAGAGGAAGATCAAGACCATGATGGGAACAACAGGTCAGGAAAGATGTCACAGAGAAGGAAGGAAGGTAGAAAATGGAAGGAAAATGAGGAGGAGGAGATTTTGGAACAAGATTGATGGAGAGGCTTGGTTGCGGGGTTACAAACACAAAGTAGAAATACTGACAGAGAAAGAAGATAGGTTCTTATTATGTTCATAGACTTACGTGTGCATCCACAAATGTCTCCGAGAGTAGACCCTGGGATATCTGTTGGAATCCAGTGCGCAAGAGGGGAAGGAAGATGCCCGACACAGAGACATGGTCTCCTGGTAGGGCCTGGCGAGTCGTCTCACCACGACACAGCACAGTCAGACTGCGAGGGATATTCCCAACGGGAACTGCATCACTCTGCCATACAAAAGATCGCACAAAAAAGCACCATTCAGATATCCTCATGTCATAAGAGAATTTCATAAGTGTTCTGCTCACTGTATTGGCTGTTCAAATTTTTCTTAGCACTTCAAAGCACAGTGGTAACTATACATACCACCAGCTCCAATATTAAAACAAACTACATTTTGCCTACAGTGTATTGTGTGCTTTGAATGATTTTCACCATAAACAGTGACTACTTCACTACACAGCACTATGTGGCAGCTCCTTGTAAACAGAGACGCAGCTGGTTTCTGTGAGGTGGAAGCTGACTTTTTACTGTTAACTAGATCAACTGCAAATGCTTAACTGCACTTTTAAAATTTATACTATTTTTAAATCCTGTTGGCTGAATGATCCAAGGTTCAATCCCCAGTACAGGCAACAGATTCTCTCCCTCTGAAATGTCCAGACAAATTCAATGGCCCACTCAGCCTCCTATTCAATGACTTTTCCCCAGAGGTGAAGTAGCTGGGGACTGAAAGTGTGCACCTTTGTGTGAAGCACGCGGTAACATTATGTTTCATCAATTCAACTCAAATCCTTTTAAGTTTTTGTGTGAGTGTGTAATGTTCTGACACTCATAATGTGGTTTACTTTAAAACCATCATCCACCACAAATACTTGTGTTCATTACATGGAACAAGTGACGAGCTTGCTCACTGCTGACGCAAGGTCGTCAAGACAAAGGACTCACATGCTCTTGAATACGCAGTTCCTGGAACTTGATAAACTTGGAGCCGCGCGTCTGCAAGTACAGACGGCCACCTGCCTTGTTCACTCTGCAGTCCTCGCTTGGACACATCACCAGCGGCATGAATGTGAGGGAATTTACCTGTCAAAGGGAATATCATATTTGACTTGGAATACTCTTCAAAGACCTGACTGTAGACTGTAAGACAGTATTACAATTTGTGTTAAGGACATGCAGTGCGAAGCAGACTGATTCTTCTGGCTCAGGATAGGGCCCAGTGGCAGGCTCTTGTGAACACAGTAATGAATACGGATGTTGAGCAAACAGGGTGTGAACTGGATGCACTGGACACAGGGTACAGTCCAGTGGCAGGCTCTTGTGAACATGGTAATGAATACGGATGTTGAGCAAACAGGGTGTGAACTGGATGCACTGGACACGGTACAGCCCAGTGGCAGGCTCTTGTGAACACGGTAATGAATACGGATGTTGAGGAAACAGGGTGTGAACTGGATGCACTGGACACAGGGTACAGTCCAGTGGCAGGCTCTTGTGAACATGGTAATGAATACGGATGTTGAGCAAACAGGGTGTGAACTGGATGCACTGGACACAGAGTACAGTCCAGTGGCAGGCTCTTGTGAACATGGTAATGAATACGGATGTTGAGCAAACAGGGTGTGAACTGGATGCACTGGACACAGGGTACAGTCCAGTGGCAGGCTCTTGTGAACATGGTAATGAATACGGATGTTGAGCAAACAGGGTGTGAACTGGATGCACTGGACACAGGGTACAGTCCAGTGGCAGGCTCTTGTGAACACGGTAATGAATACGGATGTTGAGCAAACAGGGTGTGAACTGGATGCACTGGACACAGGGTACAGTCCAGTGGCAGGCTCTTGTGAACATGGTAATGAATACGGATGTTGAGGAAACAGGGTGTGAACTGGATGAACTGGACACAGGGTACAGCCCAGTGGCAGGCTCTTGTGAACATGGTAATGAATACGGATGTTGAGGCAAACAGGGTGTGAACTGGATGCACTGGACACAGGGTACAGTCCAGTGGCAGGCTCTTGTGAACACGGTAATGAATACGGATGTTGAGAAACAGGGTGTGAACTGGATGCACTGGACACAGGGTACAGTCCAGTGGCAGGCTCTTGTGAACACGGTAATGAATACGGATGTTGAGCAAACAGGGTGTGAACTGGATGCACTGGACACAGGGTACAGTCCAGTGGCAGGCTCTTGTGAACACGGTAATGAATACGGATGTTGAGGAAACAGGGTGTGAACTGGATGCACTGGGACACAGGGTACAGTCCAGTGGCAGGCTCTTGTGAACAGGTAATGAATACGGATGTTGAGCAAACAGGGTGTGAACTGGATGCACTGGACACAGGGTACAGTCCAGTGGCAGGCTCTTGTGAACATGGTAATGAATACGGATGTTGAGGAAACAGGGTGTGAACTGGATGCACTGGACACAGGGTACAGTCCAGTGGCAGGCTCTTGTGAACATGGTAATGAATACGGATGTTGAGGAAACAGGGTTGTGAACTGGATGCACTGGACACAGGGTACAGTCCAGTGGCAGGCTCTTGTGAACACTGGTAATGAATAAGGATGTTGAGCAAACAGGGTTGTGAACTGGATGCACTGGACACAGGGTACAGTCCAGTGGCAGGCTCTTGTGAACATGGTAATGAATACGGATGTTGAGCAAACAGGGTGTGAACTGGATGCACTGGACACAGGGTACAGTCCAGTGGCAGGCTCTTGTGAACATGGTAATGAATACGGATGTTGAGCAAACAGGGTGTGAACTGGATGCACTGGACACAGGGTACAGTCCAGTGGCAGGCTCTTGTGAACATGGTAATGAATACGGATGTTGAGAAACAGGGTGTGAACTGGATGCACTGGACACAGGGTACAGTCCAGTGGCAGGCTCTTGTGAACACGGTAATGAATACGGATGTTGAGCAACAGGGTGTGAACTGGATGCACTGGACACAGGGTACAGTCCAGTGGCAGGCTCTTGTGAACACGGTAATGAATACGGATGTTGAGCAAACAGGGTGTGAACTGGATGCACTGGACACAGGGTACAGTCCAGTGGCAGGCTCTTGTGACACGGTAATGAATACGGATGTTGAGAAACAGGGTGTGAACTGGATGCACTGGACACAGGGTACAGTCCAGTGGCAGGCTCTTGTGAACACTGGTAATGAATACGGATGTTGAGCAAACAGGGTGTGAACTGGATGCACTGGACACAGGGTACAGTCCAGTGGCAGGCTCTTGTGAACACTGGTAATGAATACGGATGTTGAGGAAACAGGGTGTGAACTGGATGCACTGGACACAGGGTACAGTCCAGTGGCAGGCTCTTGTGAACACGGTAATGAATACGGATGTTGAGAAACAGGGTGTGAACTGGATGCACTGGACACAGGGTACAGTCCAGTGGCAGGCTCTTGTGAACACGGTAATGAATACGGATGTTGAGCAAACAGGGTGTGAACTGGATGCACTGGACACAGGGTACAGTCCAGTGGCAGGCTCTTGTGAACATGGTAATGAATACGGATGTTGAGGAAACAGGGTGTGAACTGGATGCACTGGACACAGGGTACAGTCCAGTGGCAGGCTCTTGTGAACATGGTAATGAATACGGATGTTGGGGAAACAGGGTGTGAACTGGATGCACTGGACACAGGGTACAGTCCAGTGGCAGGCTCTTGTGAACATGGTAATGAATCGGATGTTGAGGAAACAGGGTGTGAACTGGATGCACTGGACACAGGGTACAGTCCAGTGGCAGGCTCTTGTGAACACGGTAATGAATACGGATGTTGAGGAAACAGGGTTGAACTGGATGCACTGGACACAGGGTACAGTCCAGTGGCAGGCTCTTGTGAACATGGTAATGAATACGGATGTTGAGCAAAACAGGGTGTGAACTGGATGCACTGGACACAGGGTACAGTCCAGTGGCAGGCTCTTGTGAACATGGTAATGAATATGGATGTTGAGCAAACAGGGTGTGAACTGGATGGATGCACTGGACACAGGGTACAGTCCAGTGGCAGGCTCTTGTGAACATGGTAATGAATACGGATGTTGAGGAAACAGGGTGTGAACTGGATGCACTGGACACAGGGTACAGTCCAGTGGCAGGCTCTTGTGAACATGGTAATGAATACGGATGTTGAGCAAACAGGGTGTGAACTGGATGCACTGGACACAGGGTACAGTCCAGTGGCAGGCTCTTGTGAACATGGTAATGAATACGATGTTGAGCAAACAGGGTTTGAACTGGATGCACTGGACACAGGGTACAGTCCAGTGGCAGGCTCTTGTGAACATGGTAATGAATACGGATGTTGAGCAAACAGGGTGTGAACTGGATGCACTGGACACAGGGTACAGTCCAGTGGCAGGCTCTTGTGAACATGGTAATGAATATGGATGTTGAGGCAAACAGGGTGTGAACTGGATGCACTGGACACAGGGTACAGTCCAGTGGCAGGCTCTTGTGAACATGGTAATGAATACGGATGTTGAGGAAACAGGGTGTGAACTGGATGCACTGGACACAGGGTACAGTCCAGTGGCAGGCTCTTGTGAACATGGTAATGAATACGGATGTTGAGAAACGGGTGTGAACTGGATGCACTGGACACAGGGTACAGTCCAGTGGCAGGCTCTTGTGAACATGGTAATGAATACGGATGTTGAGCAAACAGGGTGTGAACTGGATGCACTGGACACAGGGTACAGTCCAGTGGCAGGCTCTTGTGAACACGGTAATGAATACGGATGTTGAGCAAACAGGGTGTGAACTGGATGCACTGGACACAGGGTACAGTCCAGTGGCAGGCTCTTGTGAACATGGTAATGAATACGGATGTTGAGCAAACAGGGTGTGAACTGGATGCACTGGACACAGGGTACAGTCCAGTGGCAGGCTCTTGTGAACATGGTAATGAATACGGATGTTGAGGAAACAGGGTGTGAACTGGATGCACTGGACACAGGGTACAGTCCAGTGGCAGGCTCTTGTGAACACGGTAATGAATACGGATGTTGAGCAAACAGGGTGTGAACTGGATGCACTGGACACAGGGTACAGTCCAGTGGCAGGCTCTTGTGAACACGGTAATGAATACGGATGTTGAGCAAACAGGGTGTGAACTGGATGCACTGGACACAGGGTACAGTCCAGTGGCAGGCTCTTGTGAACACGGTAATGAATACGGATGTTGAGCAAACAGGGTGTGAACTGGATGCACTGGACACAGGTACAGTCCAGTGGCAGGCTCTTGTGAACATGGTAATGAATACGGATGTTGAGGAAACAGGGTGTGAACTGGATGCACTGGACACAGGGTACAGTCCAGTGGCAGGCTCTTGTGAACATGGTAATGAATATGGATGTTGAGCAAACAGGGTGTGAACTGGATGCACTGGACACAGGGTACAGTCCAGTGGCAGGCTCTTGTGAACATGGTAATGAATACGGATGTTGAGGAAACAGGGTGTGAACTGGATGCACTGGACACAGGGTACAGTCCAGTGGCAGGCTCTTGTGAACATGGTAATGAATACGGATGTTGAGCAAACAGGGTGTGAACTGGATGCACTGGACACAGGGTACAGTCCAGTGGCAGGCTCTTGTGAACATGGTAATGAATACGGATGTTGAGCAAACAGGGTGTGAACTGGATGCACTGGACACAGGGTACAGTCCAGTGGCAGGCTCTTGTGAACATGGTAATGAATACGGATGTTGAGCAAACAGGGTGTGAACTGGATGCACTGGACACGGTACAGTCCAGTGGCAGGCTCTTGTGAACACGGTAATGAATACGGATGTTGAGGAAACAGGGTGTGAACTGGATGCACTGGACACAGGGTACAGTCCAGTGGCAGGCTCTTGTGAACACGGTAATGAATACGGATGTTGAGGAAACAGGGTGTGAACTGGATGCACTGGACACAGGGTACAGTCCAGTGGCAGGCTCTTGTGAACATGGTAATGAATACGGATGTTGAGGAAAAAGGGTGTGAACTGGATGCACTGGACACAGGGTACAGTCCAGTGGCAGGCTCTTGTGAACATGGTAATGAATATGGATGTTGAGCAAACAGGGTGTGAACTGGATGCACTGGACACAGGGTACAGTCCAGTGGCAGGCTCTTGTGAACATGGTAATGAATACGGATGTTGAGGAAACAGGGTGTGAACTGGATGCACTGGACACAGGGTACAGTCCAGTGGCAGGCTCTTGTGAACATGGTAATGAATACGGATGTTGAGCAAACAGGGTGTGAACTGGATGCACTGGACACAGGGTACAGTCCAGTGGCAGGCTCTTGTGAACATGGTAATGAATACAGATGTTGAGCAAACAGGGTTTGAACTGGATGCACTGGACACAGGGTACAGTCCAGTGGCAGGCTCTTGTGAACATGGTAATGAATACGGATGTTGAGCAAACAGGGTGTGAACTGGATGCACTGGACACAGGGTACAGTCCAGTGGCAGGCTCTTGTGAACATGGTAATGAATATGGATGTTGAGCAAACAGGGTGTGAACTGGATGCACTGGACACAGGGTACAGTCCAGTGGCAGGCTCTTGTGAACATGGTAATGAATACGGATGTTGAGGAAACAGGGTGTGAACTGGATGCACTGGACACAGGGTACAGTCCAGTGGCAGGCTCTTGTGAACATGGTAATGAATACGGATGTTGAGGAAACGGTGTGAACTGGATGCACTGGACACAGGGTACAGTCCAGTGGCAGGCTCTTGTGAACATGGTAATGAATACGGATGTTGAGCAAACAGGGTGTGAACTGGATGCACTGGACACAGGGTACAGTCCAGTGGCAGGCTCTTGTGAACACAGTAATGAATATGGATGTTGAGGAAACAGGGTGTGAACTGGATGCACTGGACACAGGGTACAGTCCAGTGGCAGGCTCTTGTGAACATGGTAATGAATACGGATGTTGAGCAAACAGGGTGTGAACTGGATGCACTGGACACAGGGTACAGTCCAGTGGCAGGCTCTTGTGAACATGGTAATGAATACGGATGTTGAGCAAACAGGGTGTGAACTGGATGCACTGGACACAGGGTACAGTCCAGTGGCAGGCACTTGTGAACACGGCAATGACCACTCAGGTTCTATAAAAGGTAGGAATTTCTTGATGATCACATAAACTATCAGCTTCTCAAAAAGACTCATAATTTTAGGTGGTGTATTGCTCAGGCCTGGTGGTTATGTTTCATAGTGTGACTTTTCCCACTTTTCACAAGTTTTACTTAGATTATAATTTTATTTGGACTTCACTGAGATTACTTGGTCAGCTTTTGATTAGATTCCTGTTAGTATTTGCTTCACTGGGACAATACCTAATAGTGATCCAAACTTTCATCATGCGTTGACATCAGATGATGCTGATAGGTAGAATGGTGCATCATTTGCTATTTTACTTTAACAACTTCCTTGCATTATTCCCTACATTTTTACCAAAAAAAAAAATATCGTGCAGCTCATCAACACAAAATTTAATGGAAGTCTGTCCTTTCACAGGTTCTCTCATTACTTAGAGACAGACATAGTAAAGCTAACAGGTCCACTTTTCATTAACGCTTGTTTGCACAAATGCCATTCAACCAAATTATATTTCTTGTAACAAATGAGTTATCCACATCACTCTATAAACTTCCAATAATTCCACACATAAATGCCGTACCGGCTGATAGGTTTCCGCACCGCACTGGTCGCATGTGTATGTAGCAACCACCATCATGGGTTTCACTTCAGTGCATCGTGTGACTATGCCCCGCACCGTCACCAACTTGCCAATGTGTTCTGCTTTGACATCTCTGACTGGAATTGGTTTGTTCAGGCTCATATCTTTGAAATAGACTTCACTGCAATAACAACAGAGAGCAAAATGAAACAGATGACAGGTGACTGTCATAGCTTTTTTAAAATTCATGTTTCATGCAGTAAGACAGGTCGCAGTATATATACCAAGAACTGCACTATAATTAGATACAATAACATACAACTTGTGGTAGTCCTCCTACACGTTTTGGACTTTTTCGGCCATATTTAGGGAGGTACTTGACCAATAATGGCTAGTTATGTCATAGATGTGCAATAGTAAAGTTAAAATGCAATTGTTAAAATGGTTAGAATGAATGAAAAGCATAGTACAGAAAGTGTATCATAACAGTTGTTGCTTGCAAACAAACATCTATTGCAGAAATTGATCTTTATTTTCAGAGATATGTCCCTGTAGTTGTTTAAGTCACCGTGGACTAACGAGCAGTGCTCATTCATCCACGGTGACTATTATGATACACATTCTGTACTATGCTTTTTATTATTTTTAACCATTATAACATTTGTATTTTAACATCACTATTGCACATCTATGATATAACTAGCCATTACTGTATTTTTTCTTTGTCGAGTACTTCCCTGAAGATGGCCAAAAAAGGTTGAAATATGTACGAGGACTACCACAAGTTTGTACATTATTGTATCAAATTATAGTGCAGTTGTTGGAATATATACTGTGACCTGACACAGCTTGTCAAGCATATTTGGAAAACAGAAAATGTATACTAAATTGTTGTTGCAATACCTTATAGGAAGAGTCCATTTGGGACATGTTGCTGCAAATGGGAGGATAATATTAAAGCAGGTGATAATATGAAGATTCATAAGAAAAAATACAACATAGCAGTAATGACAAATGATTATGTATCTTTGGACAGCAAAACAATGCCACCCTTAGAAAATACAACTCTGTGGGCACAACATTATTCCTACTAGCATAATGACTAGGCTGTCGGCTGGACAACCGATAAATTGTGGTTCATTTCCCAAAGAAGCAAGTATTTTTATCTTCTCCAAAGCAACTCCCTGACTCTGGGCCCCATCACACCTCTTATTCAATGGATACCAGAGACTGCTTTCCGCCCCGGGGGAGACATACAACCAGGTGTGAGCTGATCACTCAACTCCATCTACTGCCAAGGTTAAGAATGGATAGAACTTTACCTCCAGTCTCCATGCCTCTTCACAGCATGCAAGGAAAAACTTTACCTTCATAACAGGTGGGTGGACCAGAGCTGTGCTATAAATGGAGCTAAATTCAAACATTCCACCTAAGAGTCAAGACCATTACAATACACAACTTAGTACCATTAGTGTTCAGACATATGTACTCTGGTTTATTGTAGCTAAGAGACAGCACTGAATGCTAAAATAATTAGTGAATGATGGATTATGAAGTACGTGGAAGGAAGAGGTCATGGTCATGGCTGATGTTGAGGAACTACACCAAAATTTGCCTGCTGAGACAGGGCAACCACAATAACTGCAGTCTGGTAGCTGCCTCATAAATATAAGTTCACAAAATTTTCCAAAAATCCAGAAACCACCTCAAAATTCTAACCACAAAAAGGGTGACAGGAAACCAGTTCCACACTAAGGACCCACAAATATCAGGCACCACAGTACAAAAATTAGTCGCCTGAACAATTTGATGCCTGGAATATGTGCACCCCTGGTCACAAGCATTACCGCTTGCACCAATTAACTCAGTGACTTCCTCTGGTGACAGTGTCAATCTCTGTTCACACATTCTTTGCACAACAAACAGTACCACTTTCCACACAACAGTCTAAAGAAGTCCCAAAAAATACGTGACTTCAGGCATCCGCCGCAGTGTAAAAGAGATCTTCGCTTTTCTGTGATTTTACACAGTGTAAAATCCCAGAAAAATGAAGATCTCAACTTACAAGCGTCTCATCAGCTCTGGCGGGTACTTGTTACGAGGGTCTCTCTGTTCACCAGGCTGATGTAGACGCTGCTCCATCAGCAGGCGATGTTCTATGTACACATCAAGCGAGTCCTTGGCTGTCACCTGCCAACAAAATATTAATAAAGTACAAGTTCACTTGTCCAGCACTTTGTTTAGCAGCAAGTTTGCTCTGTCACATTTATATTTTTATGTACAGTCTACTGCAATTTAAGACGCCCAGAGAAACAAGATAACAACGTATCAGCTCCTAGAACACTTGGGACGCTGTGACCACTGTGCTGTACACTTTATTGTTTGTAATGTTTTGTAAATACTGTATGTTTTACTTTAGTTTTGCAACACAGCCCACATTAAAATTGCTTTTCATAAGTCACCATTTTATCTACTGGCACACCCTATTTCCCAGCCGTGCTGTATAAACAAACTTTTACTGTAATCATCTTCAAAATGCAGGAAGCAATAATTATAGAGTTCCCACTTACCCAACTGAACTGCATTGTAAAATCTCTCTGACTTTCCAACTTCTTCCAAGTTGTTTGTCAGTTGTTATACTGCAAACACCAAATTTGTTCACTGCTCTTCACTGCCAGGCAACCACAGGCATAAAGCAACCCACTGATTTAGAATTTACAAGCTTCACCACACCACAACTTCAAAACAGCAAACAACAGCACATATGTGTGATGTCAGAGCATTCATTTTTGGAAGCTGGATGAAAAATGTAACACACTTAATGAACATCTGCTTAATTATGGTCTAATGATGGCCTGTAATTCAGAGGCTTATTGGATTCAAAGACTGATAGAGGCAAAGTTTTAGACTAAAATAAATCATAATGTTCTTTGGAGATGGTAATGCATGACACTGCACCAACTGCCGATTATAGCAAAACTGTGCAGAATTTTCTTAAAGACTGCTGACCACCATAAAAAAAAGCATTTTAATTAAGATCATTAGTGTGTATTTAGCTGACTAAAAGGTACAGACAAGAGGTTTTGTCAGTACACAGCCCTTACATAACCAAGGACGTTTACGAAGCTGTTCTTTCTCCACTACTCCTATTACAACATCACACTCTCCGCCCCATCTTCCAGGACTATTTTTTCCATTTTGTACTCCTGCTTACACCTCAACCTATACAGAAACTTCCATAAGTTTCTCATTTCTATAATCTTAGTGCAATTTAATCTTTCTTATATGCGACCTCCTCATTCATAATTAGCCATTTACTGTTCAGAAATTGCTTTCGACACCTCTGCATTTTTAAAATATGTGAATGGCATTGTACACTTTACAACACTGAGGAAATTTTGAAAAAAATGTAGAAAAAAGCAGTCATTACTTAATTTAAGGTACTTTCCTGGTGTTTGTGTCAAAGGACTGAGGCAAAACATGAAGACTGTCAGCCAGGAAAGTAAAAGCTTATCAAGGATGTTTAATATAAGAAGCATTAGGCTTGGTAACTGAAATCAAAAGCCATCTTCCACATTCTGTCAGCCATCTCGGCACATAGTACAGTTAATACAGGGTCATTTTATCTATCATTTGTCACTTCATGCTTCTACTCTGATATGTGTGTGGGTGGTCAAGATGAGTCGGCTATGTTAATATAATAAATGGCAAAAATGGCAACCGATAGTTGTCAGGTAGTACATATTTCCCCCCCCCCCCAATGGCTCCACAGCCCCTTGGGGGCCCAGGCTGCCTCATTTTTCGAGGCTTCACACTCACACACTTTAGACATACCACACTCAGTAGGACTCCTCTGGACGAGGGACCAGCTCGTCGCAGAGACCTCTACGTGACAAAACACAACACTCACAAGAGACAGACATCCATGCCCTAGGCAGGATTCAAACCCACAATCCCAGTAAGCGAGCAGCCGTAGACCCATGCCTTAGACCGCGCGGCCACTGGGATCGGCATGACCATATATACCGTATTAAATAAGAACAATAAGCCATCTGTAAAACTCTTAATCCCAAAACCTCTTGAGTGCATAAGCCTTATCACAGTTTAGTATTTAATAATGAACACAATTCAGGCCAGTCAGTCCAGCTGTTCATACGACATGCTCAGACACTGTGACAGCTCATCTCACCTCTCGATCCTTGTAGTCTGGCAACATCTCGTAGACGACTTCAGCTGCGATGCTGACATAGCGACGCATGTTGCTCGCAATGGCCTTGGCCAACCCAGAATCAAAATCTTGCACATCATCCAGTTCAATGACAAAAGCCACCTGACAGAACACGCAACGTACACTTCAGTTTGTTGGACACAGGACTACACACTCATTTACACACAAAAAAAAAATTACTCAACTGCAGGAATAATGGGGCAAAAGCCTGGACAGCACGTGCGATACAGGAGTTCAAAAACAACTTTTTGATACAAATGATGAGGGAGAAGGGACCTTGGATCAAGAGCTTGCATATTATCGGAGATTATCCTAGGGGAACTCCCATCTCCCATCTGCACGACTCCCTTCATATTGAATCCCTTAAAGACTTCATTCACCACCTGTCGGCCAAATTTTATACAAAATGCCCATTTCATCCTAATCCTCTAGTCCAACAGATAGGTAATTACACATTAGCCGCCCTAAACTCCGCATATAAAATCTATAAACACAAACGACCAAAACATATACTATTGTAATCCACTTCACCATCCAACATAGTGGTTTTTTTTGTAGTTTTTTCAATAATACTATGTTCATATTTCTTTTTTCCCTATTTATAACTTTAAGATTCATGTACTCATTTTAGTTAAACTGGTTACAGGTACAAATTTTGTTACGTTCCTTGTACATTGTTCATGCTGTTAATTGTAATCTCCAATAAATAATTTAAAAAAAAGGGACCTTGGATGACTGAAAAAATGGTGGGCATTCTGAAGACAGAACAAGACAATTATTTTCTACCATGAGGAGAAGAACAAGTAGGAGTGGAGAAGAAGAGAATACTGGAAGAAGCTAAATGATGTGACGCGGAGGGTAAGATGGAGGAAGAGAAACAGTCTTTTTCAAGCAGCTCAGAATTAGTCAGCTCTTGTGAGCTTGCCACTTATGAAATCCAGAAGTTCATTACTATCAACCCAGAAAGCCTACTCCTGGAACCGATCCATAGATCCTGTTGCTTAGATTGTGCCACCAACCTGAACGGAATGGACTACTTGTAACATACACACACAGATGGAATGTTACAGTTAACACATTCACTGCCAAAGTCGACCATGGTCGATTTAAGTATTCGTGTTTTAATTTGCCAGCATCGACTTTAGTTGATCTAAAATTTACTCCGCTTTTTTGCCTTAAATAGGCCACGCACACAATAAGATCTTTCAGGAAACATATTTTACATCCTTATTAATCCCTAGCTGACAACTACAAAAAATAAATGCATTTTATATATAATTATATTTTATAATTTATAAGATGACGCACTAGTTGTTTGACATTCAAAAAATCGCTGACAATTTAACACCGTCGGGGATTTAAATGCCCGGCAGTGAACGTGTTAAAACAAATTGTAAAGAAACAGCGTTGAAGTGTCTGGACAGGATTGATCTGGCACACAACATGGACTGGTGAATATGGCAATGAAAGGAAATTTGAATCATCAACAACGGCGTAAGAACCTGAAATCTCACACAGTAATGAAACAGTACGACAGGTCATTTGTTAGTAGCCGATCAAACACAAGCTTATCAAGACAGACTCCACTCCATAAAGTTAGTTTGGCAATGATCCATGCCTTGACATGCAGAAATTTCATCCTTCAACATCAAATACCTTGCACATGTTCCCAGTCTGAAGCTACCAACCATAGAACATAAACAAACATAAATGATACTGCAGTTTAAAACACACCAATATGTTGCATGTCATGTGGAAGATTCAAGTCTTCAGGGATGTGATCCTGTGTCAATGGGATAGTGATTCCTGACATTTTGAAGGCTCATAATGCCTTCCTTTTCAGGGTCAGGCAGTCCAAGAATATCCAAATGGGATAATAAGTGGTATTACACAGGTGTTGGTGATGAGGAAGGTGGATGGCCAGAGAGGGTGACACATCAACAGGGGTGAAAGTGAGAGAGGCCTCAGTGTACTGGCTGGGAGGTTGAGAGTGGGAGTTAAGATGCAGAAAGCAAACAAACTAAAAAGAAAAGTACTTGTTACATGTTTCATTAATTTCCATAGATCCAAAATGGCTAACAAAGCCATCAGATGTAGAACATGTCAAGTATAGTGACGCAGAAATAAAATAAATTAGCCATTAAACATTCTGATAAAATGAAAACATAAAAACAAATAAAACTAAACTATAAAATAAAAAAGGAATGAAAAGGTGTGTGGGCCCTTAAAAGAACTGAGGTAAGATGGGTTTGTCCATGCTTCATTATCTGCTATACCCATTAACACGCTATTTTCCTGCATGACCATTCTTATTGGACTGCTTGACTCTGAAGACGGAGGAATTACGATCCTTCAGAGCGCTGGGAACTACTTGTCCAACAGCAACACCACTGTCAGATCCTCAAATCTTGCATTTCTGAGAAGTCAGTAACATTACATACAAGTCAGATTCAGGAACTGAGTGGAGGGTTAGGTCGATTAGAACTGCATCAGTTCTGGCAGATACGGGTACAGGTATAGCACACATTACCTGCTCTCGATGCGCTAATTTCACCAACTGATGTACATACTTAAGGTCCTTGTTTCCATCCATGTCCATGGTAGCAAACTCCATTAAGAACTGCTTAAGTTTCTCTGAAAATTAATTAAAGTTTCTTAGATAATATGTGTCTGGAATTGCAAGAATCTGAGTTAACCATCCAAGGACTCGAAAATTTGACACTTTAGTATGAGACATCCCACTGTTTTTACAATAGAAGATTAAAAACAACATTAATCCAGGTATTATAGCAGTGTCAAAACACACCATTACGAGACCTTTGTTGTTCTTAGGGTTTCAGCAATGCACTCTAACAAATTAGATGTTTTTATGTTTTGTGGAAAACGTTGGCATACTAGAGGTCGCCTACATGCTTAGTAGTTAGCAGACTATTGGTGCGCAAAGAGGCAAGAGGTTACTTCCAGCAATCAGAAAACTTACAGCCCCTTATATTTTTTTTTGGTTGAATAGGGTTGACATACTTCATTTTCAAAAATAATTCAAACATTCTCACTGACATATCCATGTCTTCTGCACTAACACTATCATAACAAAACTTGGATGAGCCAAGAACATAGTTTTCACAACTGCACTGGCAATTTGGCAAGTTTTAGAAGGACAGAATAAAGAAATTACATGAATTTTGATAAGAATTTAAAAAATTAATGAGAACAAACAATTTCAACCTTTTTAAAACTAATAAAATTCACACGAGAACAGTCAACTACAAAGTCAATATATATAAAACATAATATAATATAATTAATACTATACTCTTATGGCTACTCTGAGGATAATGTTCTTTGGAAACACAATTATAAGGTTTTAGATCCCAATATCCTTTTTAAAAAACATAGTTCTTGTAATATTTTCCTCTATATATTGTTTATAAAAATAGCTTGATGATGGCCTTACTATAAGCTGAAACATGTAGGTATGTTACAAAACAAAGCAATTGCATTAGCAACAGACGTGTCGGACTGAAAAATGTGAAATGATGTACTTTCGCATCGTGCTGGGAAACAGTTCAATAAACGTGGACTATCCATTTTCCACAAGTCAAACATCTAATTCATCAGCATCCACTGCACAAAAACTAATGATGATGACATGTTGAAACACATCACAATAAGGTTGGACAGTATTATAGCATGCAACATAGACTTCTTCACCCCAACATAACACGTAACAGACATACACCTGAAGACATAAACAGGAAGTGACTATCCCCTTCAATTTTAATAAATTTGCAGCTGTTCAGTGTTAAAACTCTAACTGTGACACTGTTTGAACATAAATGTCATTTATGAATTTTAATTTTAGGGTCAGACACCGCAATGTGATGAATGGATAGATTGACAGACCATCAATCACAAGTATATTTTAGACAATATTCTTTAATGTCCAAAACGTGTTATATGTTTCAGCTTTTTCGTAAAACCATTGTCAGTCACAAGTATCAAAATGTAGCAGCACATTTTGGACAGTAAAGAATACTGCCCGAAATATAGTCGTGAATGACTGACTGTCTGTCTCTTAATCTGTCCAATGAATTTATATGTTTACATTTATGAACCGAAACTGACAGCAGTGTCTGAATGACGAAGTGTCAGACAATGGTTTTGTTTCATAAAGAAACTCAAGTGCAAGAGTTCTTTCCGATTCAACACTCACTGATATACAAGAACGCATTGCTTTGCTTGAAGGTTCCCAGACTTCAACTGTTTTCCCTTCTGGTAAGAGCAGTATTAAGATAAAGACGAGTATGCAGCATTGGTCGAATGATACCGACAGGAGAAAAGCAAAGAACTGGGAGGACCCAGGATCAAAACCAGTGCCCTGAAGTGACAGACCCGTGCCGAAGTGAACTACGTTATATATGTCATATAATATATATAACATATAATATATACAATATATAACACACATAATATATATATACAGAGAGAGATTTGGTTTCTATCTCACAGAGAACACAGAGTGCTTCCACTACAAAGAGCAATAAATGAAAGCTACACAAGAAAACATTTGTGACGAGGTGATTGACTCCACAACAAAGCTGTTAAGTGACTTTAATACCGATTAAAAAGGCCGTGGATAGCAAGTTGCAGGCAAAATTCCAATAGAAAAAGGAATAATGCAGCAACGGAAATATAGTTAAAAATATGTGATCATAACGGGACCTACACCGACGTACTTTGTAATAGACAGCTTATTACTCGAACAACAGTGGACGGTTTTAAATAACGGATTTTTAAATTATGGATGAAATAATGGATGCAAAAGCACAAAAGGAAGAGAAGTTGCATTGGCATTTTGATACTTAATTAGGAACTAGCATCCTAAATTTTTTAAATTCTTAAATGTTTTAAATTTTAACTTTTGGGTTGTACACCACATCATTCATGTTTAATGACACACCACCAAGATTGTAAAGCGATTGTAATTTATATTTTATATTTTATACATTTTATATAATTTGTGAGATCTCACAAAATTTTGCATTTTTACCTTGAATTTTAAATTTTTTTATAAACAGACACCTGACGATGAACGGCTTGATCAAAACATGTAGTGTTTGTAAAATGATAATAAATACAGGTTGTGTCAGACAGAATACATCTAATGAAGGTTGTTTACAACACCCCAATTTTGCTATAATTTGAAAGGGATTATTTTTTGCTTTTTGCTTTATCATAAAGGTACGATTTAAATCATCGTCCAACTATGCCTATAATTCCATAAACAGTTTTGATAGTTGTAGAGTATTATCTACACAATCAAATGCTTTAGCAAGATGACAAGCATTCCGCCAAAGTACACTGTATTAGTAGTGGGTAAAATATAATTTGTAAAACTGACTATGAATGTGATATTTTATAAATCGATACTATTCCCTGCAAGGATATTGTTTAAAATTAAGAACTTACTTACTGTCTTATGCATACCTTTCCCAAAGATTTTCGGAAATGCTGTTGATAATGAAATGCTCTTGTAACTGAAATAAGCCCTCCTGCATGTATGTAAAATGTCACACAAAAATGCATCTTTGATAAAAGGAATATGTTTCCATATTCTTACCTTTATCAGTAATGTAATCCTTTCCTGCCATTATGTTTATAACTATGCTCTTTTATATACTACAAACACCTCCTCCCAATCGTTCACACTCACACTACTCTGTACGTTGTGATATTTTGGCGGGCTACAGTATACGATTGCCAACATTGATAATTGTCCTTGGCGGCTGGTTGCGAGAGGTACTTTATTAAATGTCATATTGGCTGTTCTGAAATCAATGGTTATGTGTTTTTTAACCTGTGGTTGTATGAATCTGTATGTATCTTCCATGCTGTATTTTCTGTTTGCGTAACAGTTTGGGTGTCACTGTTGGAATGAACCTGTAATATTTCTTAGGCGGATTAAGCGGGATGGTATTGTATTGACATATTAAAAGAAATGTGTTACACCTAAAAATTAAAACTAAATGTTTATTATCGTACCGTAAAGGCAGCTCTGCATAAAATAAAGCCTAAATGTTGCATCACTTAATGTGAATTTGTGTTGTTTATTTCAGGCAAGTGCTGTCATCGTTACAGGCCTAGGTTTGGCAGCAGTAGGGTTTGCTGGAAGGTACATGTTACGGGCTGTACCTGGCATGTCGCAGAAAGTAAGCGACACCATGAAGTTGTTAACGAAACTCGACTCCTCAGTATGTAAGAAACAACTAGCTGCCAAAAAAAAAGTTACTTTCATTATATTAACAGCCTCGTAGATCCATCATAACAAAGTTTATTTAATTTCAGTCGTTTGCAAACAGCAAGTATTATAAGGGTGGATTTGAACCAAAAATGACTAGACGAGAGGCCAGCCTCATTTTAGGAATATCACCAACTGCAAGTAAAACTAAAGTTAAGGTAATCACATATATACAGTCTGTACGTTATGTATTGCAGTCTGCACGTGTAAACCAGCTGTGCATGATCTCGTTACATTGGTTACTCTTAATGTCAACTTATCTGCAAAATTACTACAGTAAACAGAAGTATCCATCTGAATATTAAGATCCATTAACAGTTAATATAGACACATCACACTTGATCTTTGAGTATGATCACCAGAAACAAGCAAACATGATTACTTTAACTTGATGCATTCCACTGTTTTACAAATATACAGCATAAATGGGCTTTGATGTTCCTTTCAACACAGTTGCTAATCTGCATGATAATCTAGCCTGTCATCTGGTCTGTACACTGACTGAGCTATCCCGGCTCATAAACAAGAGGTAATTGCACATCTGATTTGCATTTTTAAGACCAGTCTTCCGATGTCACGTTTCAAAACAGGGCACAAGTGTTTTGTATCATTTGTGTGGCTGCCATGATTGACACAGTAACAGAGGAACTGCACAAATTGTATCATTTTTCAGGAAGCTCACAAGAGGATCATGGCATTGAATCACCCAGACCGAGGTGGATCGCCTCTGTTAGCAGCAAAAATAAATGAAGCTAAAGACTTATTGGATAGTGGAAAGTCATAAGGATATTTGAAACAGCATAATCAAATAACATGAATGAAACCACTGGTATGTGCACCACCATCAGTACAGGCAGAATATTTGTAAATAAATATTTGCACAACAAATTATGTAGTAGTATTTTAAGTGTTTTGAAAGTAGTTTGCTAACATTATACATTATTTCTGCAGTGGTGTATTTTTATTTAATACTGTTCTGTCTAGGGCTGACATTAGCAAATATGGTGATGCTGTCTAGTCTGGTACACAGGTACCAATATTTGGAGGAACATGCCTCCATGACCACTCTGAAGGTACGAAGAGGCAGCAGGTTGCTGCAAAACGGATGTGTTTACTAGACTACACATTTTTGCACCCAATCGCACATCCTGATGCGAAGATAGTGTCTAGACTACACATTTTTGCACCCAATCGCAGTTTCTGATGTGAAGATAGTGTCTAGACTACACATTTTTGCACCCAATCGCAGATCCTGATGTGAAGATAGTGTCAAACTTTTATGTCCTTGTCCTGGAAGAGTAGCTGGGATAGCATAGTTAGTACACTGACTAGGTTATGGGCTCGATAATCCAGTGTTCAATTCCTAGCAGGGGAAAGAGTCGAAAATGTCCTGACTGGCTCTCGGGCCCACCCAGCCTCCTAATCAGTGGGAACCAGGAGTTCTTTCCCTAGAGCCAAAGTGGCCAGGGGCATGCCCATCCACTTCCATCTAGTGTCAAGGTTAAGAATGAGTAGCATTACACCTCCACTCCCCCTATATGCCTTCATGCACAGGAACTTTACCGTTTAACCTCTACCCTGTGAGAGGTTCCATAATAAAGCTGATTGTTATTTCACTAGTCTTTAATTGTACATTTTCCATAAATGAAAATCAAATTTGGGGCACGCGGTGGCGCAGTTGGTTGAGGCACTGTGCTACAAGCTGGAAGGTCACTGGTTCAATTCCCAATGGTGTCATTGGAATTTTTCATTTACGTAATACTTTCGGTCGCACTATGGCCCTGGGGTCGACTCAGCCTCTTAACAGCTGACAACCTTACCACCTTCATGTGCCGATTGTCTATAAATCTGTGAGCCTCAACCTCCTGGAACCCTAAGGGCCTGTAATGGGATTGCTTTACCTAGAAAATCAAATTTAAAAATAGATAACCTGTACCCTAGTAACCTTTTATTTCATCAAGTTTTTCACAATCACTGCTGCTGATAAACTTGATAAACAAAAACAGAAAACATGGCATTCCTGGTATAGTGTGTAAACATAAAAAAATTAAGAACTAATTAATACTTTCATAATATTAAACATACATAAACAACAAATCTGAATACGGAACATTCACCGTGATTCATAAACCAATGCTGTAACCAAACGCTTGTCAGTGTATAACTAAAAGTTCTTCACCGACATATTGACAGGCACTGAACATAATAATGAGTCAACATCAAGTAGAGCTACACAGATGGTTTAAATTAAACACTACAGTCACATCACTGAATTTTGAAAAGCAATATATACTTTAATTCGTCACAGCTCGGGATAACTTTGCAGGTAACACACCAAGTTTAGCGCATATGTATACATGTATTAAAACCTCAGGATTATATTCTTCGTGACCACAATACGTCAATCTGTGTTAAACACAGGAAGTCCCTGACTTACACAGTTAATTTGTTCTGAAGGTCCGTGCAAGCCGAAAAACAGTGCAAGTCAAACAGTGCTTAAACACGGTATATTTTTTGACATATACATTCATTTCAATGTAAACATGAACTATAACATAACTATATATGTTCAATAAAAATGAATGACAGTATACTATATTGTAATGTATTATAATATACGGTACAAACCCTGTACACCTGGTACAGTACTAATGACCACAGAAGCCAAAGTGCCTAAACTGTTTACACGAGTTTTATATTATTCATACCGTGCATTGTCGCTGATCAAACACACAACACTCAACCAACAAATGCACTCTTATTAATTTTTTAGATATATATTACAATCTCTCTAAGCTAGTCCAGCATGTTTTGATCCCCTCCTGGGACCATCATCAGGGACTCTTGCGAGGGTATGAATTACACAAACAAAACTAACAATTGAGAACTAATTGGTTTCTGGACCTTGTCCATTATCCGGAAATCTAAAATAACGACGTTTTGGAAGCTGGATCTGCTTCCGTCCTCAGGTGAAGGGAGAGGGAGACACCTACTCTGTTGGGTCCCTTAGATGAGGTCCAGTGATTGAGGTTAGCTCTATCTAAGGGGCCCAACAGAGTAGGTGTCTCCCTCCCACTTCACCTGAAGACGGAAGCAGATCCAGCTTCCGAAACGTCATTATTTTAGACTTCCGGACGATGGGCAAGGTCCAAAAAGCAATTAGTTCTCAATGTTACATACCGTCGTCAGAACCTCTTAAAACTAACAATATAAGTACATGCTAAAAATATAAAGTGTATAAAAGACAGTTAAATTGTAGCTGATCTGTCATGGTGGATCCATGGTCTACTGTGTACAGGAAATTGGTTGTTTGTATGCAGATGGACAGGACAGTGCATTTGTTGGTTGAGTGTTGTGTGTTTACACGAAATGAAAACAAAAGTGCCCGTGTATCTGTGGATCCATGTAGCTTGCACCCACGTAAGTAGGGGGACATACTATGAGAACGTAACATGTGGAAAAGACATCTAAAAGTCCACCTACATACATTAACCCTTGTATGGAACAAATACATTCCCTGATCTCTACAGAGTACAAGAAATTCACAAAGATAACCTACATAAATTGGATCTTGTATATAACAAATTTGGGTCCTCTGAATTTTGATTTAGTTTTGATAGCAGAGCACACAAAATGATTCTTCCACTGGCGACGCCATCCTGCAGCTGCAGCACTGCCAACCACCTGCACTTGTAATCAGCCAACATCTGGCAGCACAAATTAAAACTTTGTGGGCATCTCTACCATTTCCCATTTGTTTAATAATGATAATACAATGTCCTACATGGATAACTATCAACTTTGACTTTTCACAGTCCATTTTGAATAACCACGTATAACAGTTTTTGAACTTAAAAACTTATACAGTACTATTTAATCACCTACATCTAATGCCAAGGTTAAGAACGAGTGGAGCTATACCTCCACTGTCCCTATATGCTGTCATGGTGTGGACAGAGAAAACTTTACCTTTTGCATTACTGTTTAAAGATCTGCGAATATGGAAGTAAATCAAGTTTCAATTTATTCACATTCCGTGGATCGCTACAGTTACAGAACTTATGGATATAGAAATAGTCTAGTACAGCGGTATTCAACATTTTTGTTCACGTACCCCCACATATAATTTCTCTACAACTTTGTACCCCCAAAGTTGTTGGTGCATAATTCAAGTTATATACAGTCTATAATCTACATCTAAAATAAGTTAAATAAATTACATCCAAAATAATGTATTAAATAATAAGTTTTAAATGAGAAAAAGGAGAGTCAAGCTATTAAATAACAAATATATTATTGTCTATCGTATAAAAATTAATAAAGGAACAAAGGTATTTTAGCAAAGCAAAATTATATGCACTGTGTGGAATAAAATGAAACTAGCCGCCCAGATAAGAATCGCATAAAGGAGAGAGAGAGAGAGACAAAACAGCGCTCCCAAATCGCATGTCCTTACGTCCGGTCTGTTGTGGCTAACCGTAAATCTGACCCTGATTATTCAGTGTTTATCATTAAGTAATATATATTTTTTTTAATTTTACGTACCCCCTAAGATGTCTTCACGTAACCCTCGGGGTACGCGTACCCCAGGTTGAATACCATTGGTCTAGTATATAGAAATAGTCCACTACACATAGGAGGAGCTAGTGATGAGTGAACATTAAAATAAACATTTCATCACCGGTTAGGTAAATGTGAGAATTCATATGTGATCGAAGTACAGTACAGTTTGTGGTAATACTAAAACTGTCCACATTCATGTGCGATCGAAGTACAGTACAGTTTTGTGGTAATACTAAAACTGTCCACATTCATGTGCGATCGAAGTACAGTACAGTTTTGTGGTAATACTAAAACTGTCCACATTCATGTGCGATCGAAGTACAGTACAGTTTGTGGTAATACTAAAACTGTCCACATTCATGTGCGATCGAAGTACAGTACAGTTTTGTGGTAATACTAAAACTGTCCACATTCATGTGCGATCGAGTACAGTACAGTTTGTGGTAATACTAAAACTGTCACATCGTGCGATCGAAGTACAGTACGTTTGTGGTAATACTAAAACTGTCCACATTCATGTGCGATCGAAGTACAGTACAGTTTTGTGGTAATACTAAAACTGTCCACATTCATGTGCGATCGAAGTACAGTACAGTTTTGTGGTAATACTAAAACTGTCCACATTCATGTGCGATCGAAGTACAGTACAGTTTTGTGGTAATACTAAAACTGTCCACATTCATGTGCGATCGAAGTACAGTACAGTTTGTGGTAATACTAAAACTGTCCACATTCATGTGCGATCGAAGTACAGTACAGTTTTGTGTAAACAAATGTCCACATTCATGTGCATCGAAGTACAGTACAGTTTGTGGTAATACTAAAACTGTCCACATTCATGTGCGATCGAAGTACAGTACAGTTTGTGGTAATACTAAAACTGTCCACATTCATGTGCGATCCACTGACACAACACATATAATATTTGCTGCAAGTTTGAACTGCCTGCCCAAGTGACCCACTGCTTACAGCGAACAACACAGAATACTTAACCGGAACCAATCTACTGCAGTTGTTACCACCTATCAAAGTGCCCTCCAGAACACCAACCCTACATTGCGCTAAGTTATACTCAGATTTGCCACTGACCCAGTTTGTTCAATAGTTCAACTGGTCGTCCTATAAAAATCCCACTATACACTGCAATATCAGTACCAGGAAATGCAACAAATCCTACTGTCACCCATCACAGCATCAACAGCAGAGATCATGAGACTGGCAGTACACTGGAGTGATTACAACAACAACTGTACTCCACAACTGTGCTATTTCCAGTAGATATTTATTCTCTAAAAACACAGTGAAGCACAATGGCAAGTATATGTACCACCCACATTAACACACAAAAATTCTACCATTCTGCCCAAACAGTATATTTATGTTCATTTCAGGCTTCTGCCACGATGTTGTTGAAATCTGTGGTCTTCTGGGGTATTATGCGGCGTCGTGTGGTAATTATTTTTTTTTTTCTTTCCTACTCAGACTCTTGACCTGTGAGGATGGGACCGATATGTTGTCCCGAAACGTAGGTAAACAATTACCATACGACGCCGCGTAATACCCCAGAAGACTGCAGATTTCAGTATATTTATGTGTTCTGCGTCATTCACATAAGAAACACCAATTACTTCCCTTCACATCATTAACCAGTTGGTCCCTGTAGTGCAAGCAGACTGTGTTTACTACATCGTACGAACACAAATTTTAAATGTGTTCTCTATGACATTTGAGCTTTCAAGAGTTAAGTAAAATCTTCATGTTACAGATCTCTCTGTAATGATCTCAATCTAAGAAATGGCAAGATCCCAGCAATGGTGTTTTATACAGACTGCAACTTGTGCATAAAAATTCACAACAAAATCAAGAAACTGAAGTACTTGAAACCTGTCTTGCATCATATCTGTCACACAGATCACGTTACTTTGTGAGTTAACTTCCCAAAGACAATGTGCATTCAGGTTTCCACATAACGTAAAACATTTTCATAAATTATCTTCAATACCTGTTTTTTTTTTTATTATACATGGTGAAGGGCCCCGCAGCAGATGCTACGGACGCACCACAGCCTTAAGGCTTTTTGTGCAACCCTGTGATGAAGATGAGCAGTTTTTTTTTTTTACCAAGTTTTACAAGTAATGGAGCACCAGTGGAATGAAATTGACGGGAAAACCGACAACTCGGAGAAAAACCTGTCCCAGTGCCACTTTGAACACCACAAACCCCACATGGACTGACCCGGGATCGAACCCGGGACTCCGCAGTGAGAGGCCAGTGACTAACCGCCTGAACCATGGCACAGCCTTCAATATCTATTACTCTTTAACGCACTCAGGGCGGGCAGCTCCTGGCCATCAGAAAATACAGTAGAACCCAGTATCCGCGGTTTCAGTTATCCACGGTTTACCGCGGCCCGAAAATATTAACACATTCACTGCCGAAGTCAACCATGGTCGATTTCAGTATTTATGTTTTAATTTGCCAGTGTCGACTTTAGTCGATCTAAAGTTTACTCTGCGCTTTTATATACATGGTACGCTACTATCCGCGGTTTCAGGCATCCGCGATAGGTCTTGGAACGTATCACCGGCGGATACGGGGGGACTACTGTATATTGCGTGCCTTGTGATGTACATACATGTTACGCTTTCACAAGACTCCAAATGCAGTATGGGTACACTGACGCATCATAACTTGCATGCTGGGCTCCACCCTGTTACATCACACGAAATGTATGATGTACCGGTATGGCACAAGCCTGCAAGTTGCAAAATCATGGTGCATGGGTATGGTATTTGGAGGTTTACATGTGGAAAAAGAAATGTACATATACGTCACTTGGCAGAGAATTATGAAATAATACTGTAACATGAACTGCAGCTGCCCTGACCAGTTGCAACTGGTATGGCACCAGTCCATGAACACCGCCTTCAGTAAAATTTCAATATGTGGCAAAAATGGTTAAAAGATAAGTGCAGTATATCTTCTACAAACAGTGAATTTCTACATTTTATCAGGAAAATGTCTGGGTTCTTGAGCACAACAAGAATTATGACATTCTAGATTCTTAAACAAGACTGTGGGTTCTGAAACATGTATAAAGACTGACATTCTAAGTTCCTGAACATTTAAAAAACACATAATTCTCAAAATTAAAATATGTAGTAACCCTATAACCATTTTACATGTTTCACACATGTGGGTTCTATAGATGAAAATGTAAAACTGGAGCCAACAGAATGGATCATCACAGCCTGCGCAGTTTACCTGCCGCAGGAATGCCGTTCCTCCTGACTAGAACATGTCCAACATAATGTTATAGCTTCACTTCTCAACCAGCCAGCCGTTAGTTACCGTTGAGGGCGTGTCTGATTGCGTCTCTGCTGGGCCAGCCTCATTCTCAGCTTCACTATCATGTTTTGGGGCAATGAACCAGGCACCTTAAATATGCTCTGAGAATAAAAAGTAAAGATGGTGAATTTATAACACAAGTCTGCTGCTACAGAAGTAGATTACTTCATTTACGATCAACAACTAATTAACTAATGCAATTGAGCTAACCTCACATAACCAATCAACTGATCAAACCAACATAAACCAACCAAAAAATCAATTAAATAATCAACCAACCAAACCTGACCTATCCATCCAACCTCACCAACCAACAAACTAATGAAATAACTCCACGAAGCAAAGTCGTTCTTAAGATGCTAATAGTTACGCAGCTGGACAAGCAATTCTCTATATTTTATGGAGCCCAGAGGTTCACCTGTGTACACAGCAGCCTGCCACTTGACCCTAATCTGAGCCAGACCACTGCAAAAGCCATAATGCTCACTACTCCTCACGAAATATTATTTGGGTGATCAAATCATGAAGAATGAGATGGGAGGGACATGTGGCATGTATGGGGGACAGAAAAGGAGCATATAGGGTTTTGCTGGGGACACCTCATGGAAAGAGACCACTTGGAAGACCTAGGCATAGATGGGTAGGTACTAATAAAACGGATCTTCAAGAAGTAGGATGGGAAGGCATGGAGTGGATTGCTCTGGCTAAGGATAGAGACACGTGGCAAGCACTTGTGAATGCAGTAATGAACCTTTGAGTCCCATAAAGTGCGGGAAATTTCTTGAATAGCCGAGAACTTGTTAGCTTCTCAGGAAAGACTCTGCTCCGTGGAGTTAGTTAGTTATATGTATGGTCACCACAGCTGTTAACAAGTGAACAAGAAATGAAGTACAGTTTTTGGGTGTGATTCAAACCCACACTCCCAATGTTTTCGTTTTTTATCACAGAACTAAAATTAATTTCTTAATTTATGTGCCACTACTTGTTCCAAATTCTAGCTACTATATAATGTGATATTTGACAAGGAAATTGTGTGTCTACTTAGTAAGGATAGCAGAGTAATAAGGCTGTCACCTGCATAAAATCATGGCACCTGATGACTAGCGAATCTCTGGTAATTTCCTTAAAACACTCAGCAAGTGACGTCAAGTCATTACATTGAAGAAGAGAAACTTCGTTCCTCTTTATCAGAGTCAAACAAACGCGGAAGATGATCTTGGAGCCTTCAAAGAACAAGCAATCCCATATCCTTAAGACAGTCTGAAACACAATCAATGACATTCAGATTCATTTACTTAAATTCCAGTGTTAAAGATCACAGTCCTGTAGAATGTGATGCCACACTACACAGCATCACATCACAGAAAACTGTCAGCTTGATACACACCAACATGAGAAATTCAAGTCTCACACCAAGTCAAACATTTCCTTATATAACATTAATTCTTGCTCTGGAACTGTTCGTTTTGTCTGCAGGTAAGTTGAAAATGGCACAGCTGTCACCTTTACTAGGATCAAAGTGTCATCACCATTACAACAAAATTATACCACAAAATCCTATCTTCGACCAACATGCAGCACAGCATTTACATGTGCAAAATGGTACACTTTTATTTCCAGTGGAGTATTACCTACGTAAAGGTATAGGTACAGCTGCCCCTGTGCAGGCCATGTAGTCACACACAAAGAGCAGAGGTATAGCTCCACTCATTCGCAACCTTGCTACTAGATGGCGAGTGGTCAGCTTCAGACATCAGCCCCTCTATGACTGGGGGAAAGAACCCCTGGTACCCACTGAATAGAAGGAAATAAGGTCTGTCATTGTAAGGAAGCCTAAAATAGTTTGCCTCTGCCAGGAATTGAACCCTGGATCATCCATCCCCTAGCCCAATCACTATGGATGTGACCTACCAACAGTTCATGTTACAACTGCAGGCACCCAACTTTCTACACAGCTCAAAAGTTTCTATGACCATCCAACAGACATGATGCTGACAGAACCGTTACTGTTCATGTAAACATATTTCAACCACTTGCAGCATAGCGGTTAGAACATGAAATGCAAGGTTTCACATCAAAATCTCTGAATTTTGACTACACGGTGCACTTATGTGTTCCACGTGATATTTCCCAACACAACTGCTCTCTGTACAAGAATCAGACTGTATTGTCTGTGAGATATGAACTGGATACTTACACATAACGTAGATTAATTCGTCTTCAAAGGGCTAATGACATTTCAAAGGGATTAATTAAGAAAGTTATTTTGCAACACAAGAGACTCGTTAGTGACATTACTGGTGTCAAACCAGAAAGGAACCTATCCAGTAACATATGACAACACAATAAAAAAGTTCATACATGAATGTGAAGCTCAATAACAAGTAATACTTTACTGCACAGAGTGGAGTTTGTCTTAAGAAACTGTCGCTCAACTGACCAAGGGACTTCTTGCACTCAGAAAGTTCATTACCACATTCAAAACAGCCTAAACTGTACCGTTTGAGCCAGACAAATATAATCCCAACTTTCAAACACTATTTCCACTATTGCCATGCAATGTACATGTAGACACATCAAGTGGTCTTAATTTTGTCTGTAAACATGCTCATCTGCCTCATGCATGCTACACATCCTGCCCATCAATAAATTACCAACTTGACACAACTGCAAAGGAAAATCATACAATAATCAACTGTCAAATTATTATATGTGATGGCAAATCTATAAAGTATTAGGATCAGTTTTCTTGATGTCTTTTGACACAGACAAGCACGCCATCTTGAGAGGGCTGGATGACAATTACAGCTTACCAGACTCCACAGATTCAACAATGCTTTCCTAAAAGTCATGACATAAGCCTCACAAGATCTTGCAAAGAACCACATCTGGACCCCCACATGTTCCTTTTAATGTTAATGCACTATGAAAGTATAAGCATACCCAAGTTACAACATAATATGTTCAATACTTTCTTAACAAGCCACCTGTCCATAACTCGATTCCACCAACACACCGCACTGCAAATCATAGAAGCACCTCTTTTTCTGCAATCGGTCACAATACCAAATTGTACTGTTTGTGACCCACACAAGATCCTTATATTACATGCAGCTTCATGTTGGTAAAGAAAATAAATGTCACCTTGGAGAGACAAAACAAGCATTTATTTATTTCTTCTAGTTCAAAAATTAGGCATTCAGAAAAACCCAAAGTAGTGCTGTTGGTAGAATGCACAGTAAATCCACTGTTCTTCTGTGCCATACAACTTCAGTGCTTGGAAAACCCCAAACCTGTATGTTGCTAGAATAAAGGAAAACCCCAGACTTGTATGTTGCTAGAATACAGGAAAACCCCAAACCTGTATGTTGCTAGAATACAGGAAAACCCCAGACTTGTATGTTGCTAGAATACAGGAAAACCCCAAACCTGTATGTTGCTAGAATAAAGGAAAACCCCAGACTTGTATGTTGCTAGAATACAGGAAAACCCCAAACCTGTATGTTGCTAGAATACAGGAAAACCCCAGACTTGTATGTTGCTAGAATACAGGAAAACCCCAAACCTGTATGTTGCTAGAATACAGGAAAACCCCAAACTTGTATGTTGCTAGAATAAAGGAAAACCCCAGACTTGTATGTTGCTAGAATACAGGAAAACCCCAAACTTGTATGTTGCTAGAATACAGGAAAACCCCAGACTTGTATGTTGCTAGAATACAGGAAACCCCCAAACCTGTATGTTGCTAGAATACAGGAAAACCCCAGACTTGTATGTTGCTAGAATACAGGAAAACCCCAAACCTGTATGTTGCTAGAATACAGGAAAACCCCAAACTTGTATGTTGCTAGAATACAGGAAAATCCCAGACTTGTATGTTGCTAGAATACAGGAAAACCCCAAACTTGTATGTTGCTAGAATACAGGAAAACCCCAAACCTGTATGTTGCTAGAATAAAGGAAAACCCCAGACTTGTATGTTGCTAGAATACAGGAAAACCCCAAACCTGTATGTTGCTAGAATACAGGAAAACCCCAGACTTGTATGTTGCTAGAATACAGGAAAACCCCAAACCTGTATGTTGCTAGAATACAGGAAAACCCCAAACTTGTATGTTGCTAGAATACAGGAAAACCCAAGACTTATGTTGCTAGAATACAGGAAAACCCCAAACCTGTATGTTGCTAGAATACAGGAAAACCCCAAACCTGTATGTTGCTAGAATACAGGAAAACCCCAAACTTGTATGTTGCTAGAATACAGGAAAACCCCAAACTTGTATGTTGCTAGAATACAGGAAAACCCCAAACTTGTATGTTGCTAGAATACAGGAAAACCCCAGACTTGTATGTTGCTAGAATACAGGAAAACCCCAAACTTGTATGTTGTCAGAATACAGGAAAACCCCAAACTTGTATGTTGCTAGAATACAGGAAACCCCCAGACTTGTATGTTGCTATAATACAGGAAAACCCCAGACTTGTATGTTGCTAGAATACAGGAAAACCCCAAACTTGTATGTTGTCAGAATACAGGAAAACCCCAAACTTGTATGTTGCTAGAATACAGGAAACCCCCAAACCTGTATGTTGCTAGAATACAGGAAAACCCCAAACTTGTATGTTGCTAGAATACAGGAAACCCCCAAACCTGTATGTTGCTAGAATACAGGAAAACCCCAGACTTGTATGTTGCTAGAATACAGGAAAACCCCAAACTTGTATGTTGTCAGAATACAGGAAAACCCCAAACTTGTATGTTGCTAGAATACAGGAAACCCCCAGACTTGTATGTTGCTATAATACAGGAAAACCCCAGACTTGTATGTTGCTAGAATACAGGAAAACCCCAAACTTGTATGTTGTCAGAATATAGGAAAACCCCAAACTTGTATGTTGCTAGAATACAGGAAACCCCCAAACCTGTATGTTGCTAGAATACAGGAAAACCCCAAACTTGTATGTTGCTAGAATACAGGAAAACCCCAGACTTGTATGTTGCTAGAATACAGGAAACCCCCAAACTTGTATGTTGCTAGAATACAGGAAAACCCCAGACTTGTATGTTGCTAGAATACAGGAAAACCCCAGACTTGTATGTTGCTAGAATACAGGAAACCCCCACACTTGTATGTTGCTAGAATACAGGAAAACCCCAAACCTGTATATTGCTAGAATACAGGAAAAACCCAAACTTGTATGTTGCTAGAATACAGGAAAACCCCCAACTTGTATGTTGCTAGAATACAGGAAAACCCCAAACCTGTATGTTGCTAGAATACAGGAAAAACCCAAACTTGTATGTTGCTAGAATACAGGAAAACCCCGAACTTGTATGTTGCTAGAATACAGGAAAACCCACCGATTTCCATGTGGTAGAAAGTCAGTGCCTGGGAGAAACATTACACCTGGGTGGCACAGCTACAAGAGGCAAAGAAACTTGAAGCACATTTGCCAAGCCATCTTGTTCTATATCTAAGTTTCAATCAAATTACCAAGCGAGGTCCTTGTCAAAACACACACACACCTCAATCGGGAGGACCTCTGCAAACAGACAGATGAACCACTTTGTGGTAATCACAGCCCACGGCAAGCCAATGGATGAAACATGTCTGTGTACCTCAGGAACCTTCAGTCTGAAAATGAACATCACTGTCTATACTAGAAATCAAGGAAGAAATCCAGCTAAATTAACAGTTATTTAAAGTTTGGAAGTTAAACACAGTCACTATCATAATACAGGAAATAAAGTATGATGAAATTAATTACTTCACAAATAAAAAATTTTATGAAATAACCCTACTGCAAGACACTGCCTCTGTGTCAAGAAAAATGTCAAACAGAACAAACACAGATAAGAATTGTCAAAGCATATTTTGTATACTGGCTGCATGTATGGCAAAACAAAGTATGGTTTGTAAGTTACAGACATTTTACTGGCTGCATGTATGGCAAAACAAAGTATGGTTTGTAAGTTACAGACATTTTACTGGCTGCATGTATGGCAAAACAAAGTATGGTTTGTAAGTTACAGACATTTACTCAAAAAGCAGTATTCCTGGATGCTCATAAACAGTGTGCACAAACAAACTTCACTGCAGGCAGTACACTACAGGCAGTACACTGCAGGCAGTACAGACTTCATCAAGGCATTCTTTACTTTCAAAATTACATGCAGTTTCACAGTACATCAACGTGATTTCATTTAAACCCATAAGAAAAGTAGGGCCTTCTCTGTACCAATTTTCATGAAACTCATTAATGCTCTGCAGCATTACATGCACATCTCTAATACCAAATTTTACCCAAAAAATGTCGAATTTAGGTATATAAATTCATTGACACCTTTAAGTAAAGTACAGCATTCACTGTGCCCATTTTCATAAAACTCACGAAGTGGTCAAAGGCATTACATCAAGCTCTATAACCAAAGGCATTACATCAAGCTCTATAACCAAAGGCATTACATCAAGCTCTATAACCAAAGGCATTACATCAAGCTCTATAACCAAAGGCATTACATCAAGCTCTATAACCAAAGGCATTACATCAAGCTCTATAACCAAAGGCATTACATCAAGCTCTATAACCAAAGGCATTACATCAAGCTCTATAACCAAAGGCATTACATCAAGCTCTATAACCAAAGGCATTACATCAAGCTCTATAATCAATTTCACCCAAACTAGATAGCAACTATGGAAAACAGGCAGAAATCAAATTATAACCTTAAGCTAGGTACGACTGTCCCTGAACCAAATATTCACAAAACTCATTCTCGTTTGATATCTTGTCAAGAAAACCTCATAAATAGTTCTGTCAACAATACTAGTCCACAGACAGACGGATGGACAAAGTCACCAAATAGGACCTTCTTTTTTCACTTCATAAAGAATGCCTAAAGATGCGATAAACAGAACTACTTATGGATCCATGATACAATAAACAATCATACCTGATTAGCTCATCAAGTACGTCAATGTCTGTGATGACGCCATCCATTGTACGAGTGTAATAGTTCGGAACTATGCGTTCCACCAGACCTTTCAGCAGCCAGAAACTTGTATCTTCACTCTTTGTAACAAGCAGCAGCAGGCCAGCTATATAGTTCAGACCCTGTTGCGAACAACGACCAAACACCTTCGTTTCAACGGTACGTACATTCCATTGCACAAACACAAATCACAGCAACTCACAAGGTTATTCCCTAGTATTACAAACCCATGAACACCGCATAAAAAACTTAGTTCATGACACACAACATTTATTTATTATTACACATTATATTTTACATGCGATTACCGTACTTATTTCATACATTTTATTTTATTACCACTGCTATTAATAAATACTGTTATTGTTTTAATATGACACATGCTTTCTAGACATATATATTTTATACTGTTTATTATATGTATATGGAGACTAATTCCACATCCGTCAGGTTTTTTTACCTACAAGGATCGTGTGAGAAATGAAGAAGTATTACACAGAGTCAAGGAGGAGAGGAATATCGTACATACAATAAAAAGAAGAAAGGCTAACTGGATTGGTCACATCTTGCGTAGAAACTGCCTTCTGAAACATGTGATTGAAGGAAAGTTAGAGGGAAGGATAGAAATGACAGGAAGACGAGGGAGAAGACGTAAGCAGCTACTGGATGACCTTAGCGAAAAGAGAAGATACTGGAAATTGAAAGAGGAAGCACTAGATCGCACTGTGTGGAGAACTCGCTTTGGAAGAGGCTACGGACCTGTCGTAAGATAGACTGCAGAATGAAGAGGCTACGGACCTGTCGTAAGATAGACTGCAGAATGAAGAGGCTACGGACCTGTCGTAAGATAGACTGCAGAATGAAGAGGCTACGGACCTGTCGTAAGACAGACTGCAGAAGAAGAGGCTACGGACCTGTCATAAGACAGACTGCAGAATGAAGAGGCTACGGACCTGTCGTAAGACAGACTGCAGAATGAAGAGGCTACGGACCTGTCATAAGACAGACTGCAGAATGAAGAGGCTACGGACCTGTCGTAAGACAGACTGCAGAATGAAGAGGCTACGGACCTGTCGTAAGACAGACTGCAGAATGAAGAGGCTACGGACCTGTCGTAAGACAGACTGCAGAATGAATGAATTAATTAATGAAGGATCCATGGAATGTAAAATGAATGAATAAATAAAAAGCACACTTGCAGTTGTAATATAAGCAATATTTCAGGGTAATCATAACAACAGGAACATCATATATAACTGACATTATGACCGATACTCAATGACAATTGCCAACACGCACACACAAAACTGACATACTTAACCTTAGCTACTACACAGAAACATGTCACTGAATTACTTACTCTGCTCTGTTTACGTATGTTGGCAACTGTGACTTGGGCTTTTTGGACCAGCAACTAACATGGTGAGCCTTGTACAGGATGTGGGATGAAAGGAACACGGGTACAAAGACACATATTATGATTACATTACCATATTCAGTTACAAATATTCCTTTCCTTAAAAACAAAACATATGTAATGATGAGAGAATGAGTGCAATCAGCTTAGTACTACAACAAACCACACAACACTATTACACATCAACAGACACATTTAGTGATATCAATGTGAAATATATCAACAAATAATCAGTTTCAGCAAATTTAACTTTATCTTAATTAGATTTCCTCATATGCTTGACTCTCATCTGATTAATAATAAAGACTTACACAGAACTATAATTGGTTGTTTGTGTAGAAGAAGAATCTACTCTATACAAGCACATAATTTTATGCACAACACTGCTTGTTTCATTGTGTTTAATTCATTTTATATACATGCTGCTCATTCCATTGTGTTTAGTTCATTTCTCTTTACATCTAATCATATTTTCCATGCTGCAAATTTTAAACATAATGGAATGTCCATTAAATGCCTTAAATGCCATTCTGATACCCTATGAAAGTACAGTAATAAAAAAGGATCACACAATGTGTAAGGCCGCAAATTGAAACACTGGTGATTAATGGTATTGATTTACTACTAATTCAGTACTTACAGTACCTGTAAATTCACTGTTATAACATACCTGACAATACCCAACTTGATGGTTGTCATGAGCATAAGCAACTAGTATATTATATAGCTGCTGTTGATGATGCCCTCCTGTACTGAAGAAAATATTATCAGGGAACGTTCGAGGAAGGTCTGTTTTCACAATGTCCACAATATCTTGATTCATTGGTCCATTTAGTAATCTCTGATAAAAATCTGAACCCCATTCCTCTCTCAGAGCTTCTGCACCACTCACTGTTAGCCATACCTGGACGTACACAAAGTTCGTAATCACAAAACCCTGGAATGAAATCAGGCAGATATGCTCTGATAATTATAGTACTTACAAGGCCTCTATGTTCTCCAGGGATACCTTTCCTAACGTATCTCTTCACAGTCAAACTCCTCTTCATAGATTTCCCTTCGCCTATCAGCTTGGCCCATTTTTTAGCTCTTTCAGCAAGTACTATCAGATATTGTGACATGAAATCCTCATACGTTTCATAATCGAAATCACCCGGACGCTCAAAACCATATTCATCAACCTTGCTGAAAATATACACCTATATTAATAACCTTCAAAACAATTAGCAAAACAGCAGCAACAAAAATAAACGTAATTCTCAATTCATTGAGCAGAAAGCTCTTTTGAGATTTTAATTTACTATGTAGATAACATTCTGATGGGATGCAACACCGTGTACTCGGAAGAAATGAACCCGGACACACTCGTACCAGACCGCACGGTGTCGCCAGAAACTCGTCGGAATTTTTTACTGCTAAACAAGACAATGACTATTTCGTTCAGCTTAAGCTAAACATCGGTACCTCCAGTTCAACAAAACATTATATGAACACTACCTGAAGCACGACCTTGCCATAACTCCTCATTACTCCTCCTACTTCAACACATCTTCGTCACACAAAGATAATCTGCCCCACAACACTCTGCACACTAGCTAATCTGTGCTAGCTACCATAGATTAGATACAGCGTAGCCAATGACTGAATGCTGTTGTCCACTCTGTTACATCGAGAGGTTATTTTAATTTACTATGTTGTTTACATGGACGAGACACAGATGCATTATGTGCGGAGCACAGATTACTACCTCGGTGCAGAGAATCCATGGTGCAGAGTTCGCATCGTTGCGTACGTTCCAGATGAGGCGCCAAACCACAGATGATCTACTATGCGCCAAACGTTTAACACTTCAAGTAATCGATCTAATTCTGCAGTATCTTTAACGTCTGTGCTGTCGTCAATTGCAGTTAAAGATGCCACAAAATTTGTATAGATTCTGTGTGATCTTCATTCTTCTGGGATGTGGCACTGTGTCAGTCAGTAATTGGTTCCAACTACGTTTTCTCGCTCGAAACGTCAGGAACCAATTACCCAGCGACATAGCACGGCATGCCAGAAGAATACAGAACTCACACTGCCGTGAAAGTCATAAATCCAAGACATTGTTTTAAAACTTTCGCAGCGACATGATTCAATATAGTTTTCTCGGGCGCACAGCCGCGTCAATTCGTTTGAATACAACGTTGAAATCAGTTTTGCCTGAGGATGGGGACGGAGCTAGTCCCCGAAACGTTGTATTCAAACGAATTGACGCGGCTGTGCGCCCGAGAAAACTATATTGAACCAAGACATTGTGTTGTTGGACTGTGTTGTACGGTCCCTTGGATTCTTCTCAATCACCATGTCCAAAACGGTGTGGCCCTAAAATCAGATGGTAAATTTGATTAAACAGTGCCAAGGTTAATCTTTGGCCCCCATCATTTAGCAGTAAGGAAAATGTAACTACTTTCGTCATATCGCAGCTTGTGATGGAAGGAATGGCTAGAGGAGACTGGGACATAGACATACAACATGGTATAGGCTGGGCAGTAATGCAACACTATTGTGTAAATTTTTTTGTGAGACGCACAAATTAAGATCAGACCTATGAGTAGTAAGATTTGGTCAAGAAAATGGCTGTCTGTTTTAAATCGATCACAGTTTATATACCTAACTAAACATAACCCTGTTAAAATTACATTACACAACAAGCCAACTAATGTGTGACAGCTCAGCAATTGAGCTTTAAACTCGCAGGCTATTATGAAACACATTTAATACAACATACATTCTTCTGCTGAATAAATGTATGTTGTAACAGAAAGGATCTCAACTCCGTTTTAATAAAACTTATCAAATTCTTTTACATAATTACGTACTTTATCAGAATTTAATGCCCATATTCACTACATTTTTTAGCAATCTGTGTTACAGAACTGAACATAGAGAGCCAATGTTTTTCATTTATTATAATTGTGAAACTCTACATTCTGCTGCATACTTCGTTATAATATAGCACACTATTACAATTGTGTGTATACACTACGGGCTGGACGGTCCGGGAATCGAATCCCGGTGGGGACGAGATATTTCGCAGCCGTCCAGACCGGCCCTGGGGCACACCCAGCTTCCTAGACAATGGATACCGGGTCCCTTTCCCGGGGGTAAAGCGGCCGGGGCGTGGATTTGACCACCCACCCCCATCTAGTGCCAGGGTTAAAGAAAGAGTAGAGCTATACCTCTACTCCCTCTCTGGGCCTTCATGGCCTGTTCTAGGGAGAACTTTACTTTACTAGCTACTCCTAGCATATTCAAATCTAATCATCCATTTAGTCACCAAAAATGCGACATTGGACATGTCAAATCCAGTGTACAATATAAATTACAAAACAACTTATAATACATCTACATCAATACAATATGTAACAAATAAAAATGCCATCTTAAAACAGACAACTTATAAGACTCACATAGTCATATAAAACACATGTAACCAGAATGACATACATTCATCAACTAAATAAAATGCCTGTTGTAACAGATAGATATAGCCTAGGAAACTCACATAGTCCCATAATACACATGAAATTAGAAGGACATATATTCATCCAATGAATAAAATGCCTGTTGTAACAGAAAGGATCTCAACTCTCTTTTAATATCTTTGTTTTTTTCCAGTTTTTTTATGTAATCTGGAGCCTTTTGTTATACAGTCTAATTCCTCTGTTTACGACACTTTTCCTAAAAGAAATCTGTATTGCAGAAATGAACATGTAGATCCAATCTTCTTTGTGTATCATATTTGAAAATTTGTGCATTTTGTTCGAGAGATTGTTTATGTTGTTCAATGTAATATACCGTATCAAGTATATATAAACAAGCAACTGTGAGTATACTGCAGTCCTTAAATATCTGTCTACAGGATGTACGTTTACTAACACAACTCATTATTCGCAGAACCCTTTTTTGCAATTTAAATATTTTAATACTTTCTTTATCCCCACACACAAAAAATTATGCCATGTCTCAGGAGTACTGAAAATTTTCATGATAAATGCTTTTTATATTCTGGCTCATTACATTCTTTAGAGATGTAATAATACAGCATACTTTACTCAATTTTTGGCTTAAATGCCTTACCTGAACATTCTGTTTCAGATATTCTGTGATATGCCTACACATTTTAATTCTGACTTATAGCCAATATCCGTCTTATTAAAAGTAACTTTTGGTTATAAGGGATTTTGATTTTGTTTAGTATGGAATGACACTGCTATTGTTTTTTCAGTGTTTATGAAAAGGTTGTTTTTGTAAAACCATGACTCTAATTCCATTATTACATTTTTAACTTTATGTTGAAGAGCACTTTCATCCTTTTCAGTGACCAGCAAGTTGATATTGTCTGCAAATAATACCAATTTTTCCCCCTGAATATTTACTGGGAGATCATTTATATATAGTAGACACAACAGCGGTCCAAGAATTGAGCCTTGCGGTACTCCATGTTTTATTTCCCTGCACAAAGAAATATATTTATTCTGAACAGAGATTCTGCTATCACTTTGGTTAATTTCAACGTATTGTTTCCACTTCCCTAGGTATGATGTAATCCACAAGTTTGATTTGCCTCGTATACCATGTGAATTTAGTTTATCATTTAGTATGTCATGATTTATGACATCATATGCTTTTGTTAAATCACAAAATATTCCAATAACATGTACACCTTTATCAATAGCCTCCTGGATACTTTCAAGGAAAGACTGGGTAGCTGTTTCTGTGGATTTATTCTCCCTTAAACCATTCTGGGCTTCCGTTAATATGTTGTTTTTTGTTATAAAAGATATTAACCTGTTATACATTAATGTTTCCAATATTTAAAAAAAACTGACAGAAGTGATATTGGTCTATAATTCTGTATATCATGAATGTCCCTTTTTAGAAAGAGGTTTCACTTTAGCTATTTTCAACCTATCTGGAAGAATACCAGATTCACAAGAAGCATTGTGAATATGAAACAAGGTTTTTTAATGAATTTTATGCACTGTTTGACTAAAAGGTCTGGAATTTCATCATAACCTGCCGAGAAAATGCCTTTCAAATTTTTTATCACACATTCCACTTCATTTTCAGTTACTGGACAAATAAATATGGTATCAGCACAACAATTTATCTTTTGTTTTGACATATGGCAGCTGAAGTTTCTGTTATTTTGATTTAACAGTTCATCTGCAATTCCTGAAGAAAAAAGTAGTTTAGATTTTTTGCTAAACTGTGTGGATTTGTTATTTTTTCTGTACCATTTTTAGTTCAATTTTTTGTTTGTATTGAGGGATTTTCCAATTTCTTTACTCATTATTTGCCACATTGCCTTAGTTTTATTCTGTGCATTTGCAACATACGTGACATTTACTCTCTTTTTAGCTCCCCTTATTACTCTTTTGTATATTACTCGATATCTGGTAACACAATCTTGTGTGTCCTTTGTCAGATTTGTGTTTTTCCTCAAACTATTTAGAAAATGCATTCTTTTACTGGAAATTTTTAATCCTTGTGTAATCCATCTATTTCTGTTTGGTTCCCTCACATAATATGATTTTAGTGGAAATGCTATATTAAAATCATAAAGGATTGTATCCATGAAAACATTAAATTTGGAATTTACACCACAGTTCGACAGAACCTCCGCCATGATACTTTAAGCAGTAAATACTTAAATTCCTCTATACCTTCTTCAGTAAACTGTCTTTTCCTGACCTTTACAAGTCCTCTTTTTGGGTTTTCAACACGAATGCACAATATTTGTGCTTGGTGATCCGAGAAACCTAGTCTAATGCTGTTGCTAGATTTATGTGATTTTCCTTATTTATTATAATTACATCTAATAATTATTTAGTATTCTCTGTAATTCTAGTTGGGGTCATTACTGTATTTACCAAATGGTACATGAATAGTATGTTTTTTACTTCATGTAATGCACTCTCTTTCATAAAGTTTATATTCCAGTCACCACACAAAATTAACTTTTTTCTTTTAGAATGTATTTTCTGAATTACCAATTACAAATTTCTTAAAAATATATGAAAGTCATCCGGTGATCTATATACACACAATAATAATTTTATAATCCAGTAATTCTACTACAGTCATTTCAAAATCTTTCTCCCTGCTCTTTTTTTGGGATTGTTGATCATTTCTAGCCCAAGTCAGGATCCAGAATTTATCTCAGGATCCAAAAAATCGGGTAGAGACATATAGGTCATTTGTTAGTTTTTGGCCATTGAAATTTTCAAGCAGAAGATATGGAGCAAATCACTTCTACACTGATGGTGACAGCAGATTGATGGACGAAACAAACAAACACCCTTCGCTTGACTCCTCACATACAAAGTACACCTGTCCGCCAGCACTGCTATGTTCTTCACGGGCCAAGAACTAACCAATGGTCTATAGCTTATATTATAGAAGACAACAATCAGACCAGCTAGAGACCTTCTATCTTTATGTTGTTCATCCCGTTCTGTATTTATAC
The DNA here is from genome assembly GCA_021186555.1 of Reticulitermes speratus. NCBI lineage: Eukaryota > Metazoa > Arthropoda > Insecta > Blattodea > Rhinotermitidae > Reticulitermes > Reticulitermes speratus. Next base: position 44,247,655 of record JAJKFL010000039.1, on the reverse strand, counting down.
ATCAACGATAAGAATAACAATGCTCGACTGTACTGTTTACATATAAATGCACAACAGGATGAACAACATCAAGGTAATTTTTGCTAGTCAAGAACATTTTCAAACAAATTCATCTATACACAATATAGACACCAGCAATAAGCACCACCTGCATAGACCAAATGCCAACCTATCTTGTTTTCAAAAAAGTACATTCTATGCCGGTATCAGAATTTTCAACAGACTCCCTCTGAGTCTCATAAGTCTTAAGAATGAAAAGACAAAATTTAAAGTAGCATTAAGAAAATACTTAAATACACACTGCTTTTACTGAGTAGATGAATTTGTTATGTATAAAGACGGTTCATAGTGAGGTATGTAACATTTTTATAGTGTTTTAGTGTATAGTGTTCAAATGTAAAATTGTATAGTCTGTATAGCTGTGTATTTGTATATTATGACTTATTGCACATCCAGTTGTCACTTCGACAGACCTATGGATCCATGGAATGTATGTATGTGTGATGTATGTATTCACCAATATGTATTTGTTATTGTTATTCGTTCATCCAGTTAGAGACGTCTGCGCGGACTACAAGATTCCCTTTCATATGTATTACTCCGAACATTTAACCCAGTGCACTAATTAAATGATGCTGCTACTGCTTGTAATAAGAGAGTTGTGATTGGCAACGTACGGGTATAATTTGAACTGTCATAAACCTGTTCTACTTGAGTGAGCCGACTACGGTCGCCAGGGTTAATGTACGTATAAAACATATTTTAGCACAATAAGCCTAAGGCTGCGGTGCATCCGGAGCGAATGCCGACGGGCCCATAGAAAGAAGAAGAAGAAACATATTTTAGTCGCATAAGCTGAAACATGATTCCTACCTTCTCATGGTCTTCCTGTGACTCATTTTGAAAAGGATGTAACGCATCACACAGTTAGTGCTGCGGCCTGCCAACATTCATTGCTGTATGTCCCAACAGGATGTTCTGTCCAAAGGACAGCAGCAAGTAATTAGGAACTTCCCATTAACAACTATAAAAATGTCCTGTTATATAGCTTTACTGATAAGGTGTTCTACCCTGAAGGAGGCGGCAGGTTCCTCTGATACGTCAGTAACTGTATAGTACACAACACAGCGTCAGACCCTCTGAAGATCATAATCCTTACATAAAAACCTCAAATCTCACATTTTGAACCTGCTAAGTGCCATCTTGTCCTCATGTGAGTCTTACTTCATATAACTCAACAGATACTCATTTAGTACACTTAACACTTTCACTGCCGGGTATTTAAATCCTCGAGGGTGTTAAATTGTCAGGAATTTATTGAATGTTAAACAACTAGTGCGTCGTCTTATAAATTATAAAATACAATTATATATAAAATTATATATAAAATGCATATATGTTTTCTAGTTGTCAGCTAGGGATTAATAAAGATGTAAAATGTGTTTCCTGAAAGAACTTACTGTGTGCGTGGCCTATTTAAGGCAAAAGAACAGAGTAAATTTTAGATCGACTAAAGTTGATGCTGACAAATTAAAACGTAAATACTTAAATCGACCGTGGTCAATTTTGGCAGTGAAAGTGTTAAGTGCCAATCGCTGTTTCTTCCTTCAAAAGTCACCGATTCTGCCGCCCAGTTGGAACACTGCCGAAGCCTTCTCTGCTACTTCAACTTACGATTTATGCAATTGAGAATCTTTTGTTCATACAGCAGATGGAGCAAAATAAGGGTTGTCATGGGAACAAATACTTTACAGAACAATTTAAATAATTTCTAAATTGATCCAATTCTCTTTTAGTATGATGTATGGAAGAAGCATAAATTTTAATTATGTGAAACTTTTATTTAAATAAAAAGAAACAAACTCGCTAGCTTGTTTGATGGTATAGTACTTTTAAAAATTTATTGTTATTATGGTTACATAACCACATTCACCTGTCTTCATAGTGCTCACATGGTTAAAGCTACAAAATTATGAACTAAACTTCTAAAGCGTTTCTTATAATTGTGTCTGTGCTCGTAGCACTGTCAGAGTAAAGTAACGATATTAAATGAGCCTACAGTGAATACTATATACACCATACACCTAAAATATACAGTTTTGTCTTGAAAACACTAAAATTTATGTTACAGTATTCAAACTCACTGAACATTTAAAAAGTGACAGATAAATATATATTTCATACAACTGGAGTAGGGAATTAAAATTCTGTGAAATGATCAAATTGACAATATTATGTTTCCCATGACTGAGATCAGCACACAACTGAACAGTTTCACCATAATCACAGGCACTATACTTTTAAGACACTGTTATGTTGACAGATCATCATCACATGAGGCAGGGTCTGAAGGAGGCTCAGATGGCAGCACAGTACTGCTAGCGTGACTACTAGGACCATAAAACTGAACGTTACTTCTGACTGTTCCTGCAGATTCAGGAGTAACTGAAGCTCTGTGAGTTTGTTTTGATTCATTAACATCAGATCTGCATAAATATGCACCAGGACAGTCCAACCCAAGCCTTTGGAAAGCTGCTTGCAGATCTTCAGGAGATGAATCCAAGCCCAACCCAACGAACGATTCCAGAACCTGTTGCCTGAATTCTTCGCTTGCAGGATCAAGGCCCTCTTTGGAAATTACAGGATTTACATACTGATCCCTCCCACGTACTTTCCACTTCAAACCCAGATTTTTAAAAGCATTGGTCACATCTGTCCTCGATGGATTCTTGCCAAGTTTTGCAAACGTTTCTGCAACCTGCTGTGAAAATCCCATTTTTCTATCTGCAATGCTCTGACGATCCCTAAAGCTTTCAGGGGATCCTGTCCCTTTCCCTACATAGCTCTCAAGGACGGCTTGCTTAAATTTCTCGTGTTCAGTATGTTGGGGCGATGAAGCTGTGAAGTTTCTGCTTTCAGTATCATGTGACAATTCTGGGATCAAAACTTCAGAAACCGAAGTTTCATCATCTGACTGTGGAGCTACTTTTGTCCATGCCAGAGGGCTTGTGATTAGCCCCCTCCGCAACATTTCTGTCATAACGTCAGGTATGTCTTCGTCACCCAAAATCTGACGGCTTTCACTGTTCTTAGACTTTTCTCCAGTAACACTCTTTGCTTGCTCAGTATTACAAGACAAAGAGCATGGGGATTGTACAGATGCTCCTTCAATAATTGTTGACAGCTCCTTGATTGGTTCTGTATTTACAGCACTGGAAAAGATATAGAAATCTAACATTAACATAAGTGCAGTAGGGTCTTGATGTCTGTGATTAGTTGGGACCCATAAAACCGTCACGACCACTGGAGATCAGTTGCAATGTAAAATGCCTATTTTATTACAAGAATGTATGCAATACCAAAAGTATATTGTACTGTTATCAGCAGTACAGTCACAACCAACACACACACCTTCAACACATAATCACGCTACCAGTTTCAGCTCAAAGAGCCATCATCAGGCCTTTGACAGAAAACTGTGAAAATCAAACTCAGTACATTTGATAAGAGGAAAAACTCCCCCCTTTTTTACAATTACATATATAAAATGTATATCGATATATAAAAGTGCTGCCTAAGAAAAGTAGATGTTAAGATGTAAATGTAAAAGATGTAAAATATAAAAAACACGTAAATATAAAAATGTGAGCACAAAAATATAAAAAATGGCGTCAGACCGTAAGATGTGGATGTAAGTGCTGCAGTACTATTGTAAAGAACTAGTGTCAAACTGTACATTACATACGGATCTTTGTGCGACCGGATAGATTGGTCCTTAGGGTAGATAACTTGTGTACACTTTTCTTGCAGTACCAGTATGTTGTGTAGTATCCACACATGTACGGAATTCCAGGTTTTCATTTTGTGTGGATACATTACAGGAGTTTGCGTATTAGGCACGTATTTTCATTGGTTTCTTATGTTGTTTCAACAGTACTGCTGACATTCGGCCTGTTAAAAGCAACATAAAAAGCCAGTGAAAATACATGCCTAGAATTCCGTACATGTGTGGATACTACACAACATACTGGTACTGCAAGAAAAGTGTACACAAGTTATCTACCCTAAGGACCAATCTATCCGGTCGCACAAAGATCCGTATGTAATGTACAGTTTGACACTAGTTCTTTACAATAGTACTGCAGCACTTACATCCACATCTTACGGTCTGACGCCATTTTTTATATTTTTGTGCTCACATTTTTATATTTACGTGTTTTTTATATTTTACATCTTTTACATTTACATCTTAACATCTACTTTTCTTAGGCAGCACTTTTATATATCGATATACATTTTATATATGTAATTGTAAAAAAGGGGGGAGTTTTTCCTCTTATCAAATGTACTGAGTTTGATTTTCACAGTTTTCTGTCGTAGGCCTGATGATGGCTCTTTGAGCTGAAACTGGTAGCGTGATTACGTGTTGAAGGTGTGTGTGTGTTGGTTGTGACTGTACTGCTGATAACAGTACAATATACTTTTACATGTACATACCAACGGGGATGTCTAATATTAAAATTAAGCAATACCAGTAATAAAAATACCAAATATCCTCAAAACGCATTCAAGCATTGAAGTTTGTTTTTCATAAATACAAACACTTTTTAGAACCATAAAAAACACTTCACAGTTGAAGGAAAGTCTTATTCTGTAAAGCACAAATACAATCAACCTCACCTAATGAAACATAGAACTTGAACGAACGGACAGTGATCTACACAATAGCAAGCCAGCTCAGCAGCCACATGGTCTCACCATTATTCATGAAATCCAGTCACAAAAGGCCAAAACAATGGTATTACAGGGCGTGACGGTGAAAGGTCGAAGTCCTGAATATCAAAGTTCGCAATCGCTGAGACTCCACCGTAATAATTTGAGGAAGAAATGAAGAATGAAATGACAAAGGGGATGAGCTCACACACTGAACATCTTAACACTAAAGTGACATCAATTGAGGATCATTGCTTAACTGTGAAGTTAGAAGAGATGTCGATCAATTTGGCACCTGAGGGTTTGTTATAAGGACAGAAGATCAAACATGCAAGTGCTAGGTAAAGTGCACTGAAGCTCAAACTGTCTTTGCTTTAAAACTTAAAAGAAATAATTTCTTGCCACACTCTTGGACCACTGCTGCAGCTCGTAGGGTTTACTTTGTGCAGAGGACTGTGAAATAAGTCACGAAATTATGATAGAACTACATATGTTACAAAGAACACAGAAGGCGAGAATTGAGGTTCTCACAGTGGTACTGGGATGTGACACTGTCCATGGGCAAGTAGCTACTGATATATCAAAGAATCATGGTGCCTTAATCATCAGGGTCGGACTGCTTGATCCTGAACAAGGCACTGCCATCATTCAAAATGTTGGGAACCACTCACTCAATAACACAGTGCCACATTCCAGAAGACTGGAAACTTCAGAATGCTGGAGAATTGGAAAGAACACGGTAGCAGGATGAACTGTGACAGAATTGTGAAAAAATCTGTTCTACAATATCAACCAAATGGCAAAAGATGTTTGTGAATGCCCCTGAAATGATAGAAAATTTCTCGTTACAATATACGAGGGTTATCCAGAAAGTAAAGATACAACACGGGTGGGAGGGGAAGGTAAATCACTTCAGACCAACCTGGTCACAGCCCAGACCTCGCTCCCAGCGATTTCCATTTGTTTTTGCATTTAAAGGAACATCTGGCCGGCCAGAAGTTTCAAGAAGACGAAGAGGTGAAAAACAAAGTCACTACGTGGTTGCCTGCACAGGCGGCGGAGTTCTGTGACATCGGAATACAAAAACTCGTACCCAGGCTAAACAAACGCCTTGACAAAGGTGGTGGTTATGTTGAAAAATAGCTAACTGTATGTGTTAAGAGTTTTTTCACTCGATTTTGTTAATAAATATTTTTAAAAAACTTTATTGCTTTTGTATCTTTACTTTCTGGATAACCCTCGTACATAACAGGTCTCTGTAGGCCTAAAACTGGGAAGTCTGATGATGACCTCTAGAAAAAGTTTCTGGAAAACCTCACAGTACCTCTTACGGTTGAGAGAATATGCCTTATTAATTATTAATAGACAGGAGTCAGTGTGGATGGGACATCAGGCAATCTGCCAGATGCAAAAACCTGTTGCTGGCATGACATAAAGAATATTACATTGTTACAAGGGCAAGTCAAATGAAAACCTTAGAAGTGTAAACAAATCGGGACCACACAGGCACAGCTAGTTATCAGCATGTACTGTATGTATGGTAGATCTGGCAATGATAAATAAGAAGTCCTGTCTGCTGGCATGTGGTGCCGCCATCAACATTTTGCTGCATCTCAAAGGGTCAAGAAGTCCATAAAGAATGCCAAAATAGATTATGTGGCAGGGATATATAGGGTCATTCAAAAAAGAATGCCGGGATTATAAAAACCTATCACTCAAAAACTGTTAAACATATCGAAATGATTCAAGTGTTACAATGTGGCAAAAGAACGTAAGTTTTGGACATGCTCAGTTAATGGGTGGAGGTAGCGAGCGACCTTCAGATGCGCAGAGCCATGAATGAGAAGTTCCCCATCGCCTGGATTGGGAGGGGCGGACCAATTCCCTGGCCTCCCAGAAGCCCAGATCTTACCCCGATGGATTTCTTTTTTGTGGGGATACCTCAAGAACTGTGTATGGTGAAAAGATTGAGGATCTCCAGCACCTACGGGATAGGATCACAACAGCCATCGCAACGGTAACTCCAGACATAATTCAGCGGACTTGGCATGAGGTCGAATACCGTCTTGATGTCTGCCGAGCGACAAATGGAGCACATATCGAAACATACTAAGGTAAGACAGAAACTTCAGACATTACTTAGCATTTTAACACTTGAATCATTTCGATATGTTCAACAGTTTTTGAGTGACACGTTTTTATAATCCCGGCATTCTTTTTCGATGACCCTGTATAGGCCAGGTCTGACCAGTTAGTAGCCGGAAAATAAAGATGATGAGCCAATAGGCAGGTTGAGTTTGAGGGGGGGGCTGGGTGTAGAAATGGGCTTGTCCATCCAGCTACTAACTGGTCACACTCCCCCCCACGCATAACCGCTTTTGGCATTCTTCATGGACCACTCAATCCTTGGAGACAGGGGCAACACATTCCTTTGAAACATCCAGCGATGCGGGGTCATAGTCCAGAAGACCGGACTGCTCGGTTACAATGCTGTGAAAACCTCAAACACGCAAGAAGCAAAACGAGATACATCATAAAGCTGTACCAAACCAATATGCACTAAATCAACTGGTAAAAAATGTTTAAAAGGTTTTCACTTGACTTACCTTTGTATATTAACATTTGATGCTGTGAGGATCCCAGATGCTCGTAGGAATGTGTGTCAAGTGTTTCTGTAGATGACACCATGTAGAACTGTCTTCACGTAAGTAAGAGAATGACAGAGAGGCATATCTTATCTACATGTTACAAGCTAGCAGCTTGCAAAGATAACATTGACATAATGGAGATTTAACACATTTCATTGATAAGAAACTGATTTCTGTAGATGATACATGCTCAGCTTGTCAAGAAATTCCCTGCCTCTGACAGAATGTGAAGGTTTCTTATCAATTTCAAAGCAACCCACCACTGGACTCTATCCTGATCCTGATTAATCCAGCCTGCACCACCACACCCTGCTGCTTTATGATCAATTTTAATATTATCCTCACATCTTGGCATTCAGTATTGTCTCGTCCCTTCAGGTTCTCCTACAAAAACTCTATGCAATTCCAGCATTCTCCCACGCATCTCATTATCCTTAACTTGATAATACAATTAATAATACCCGACGAAAAGTACAAATCATGAAGCTGCTCATTATACAGTTTTATCCATCCTCCTGTCACTTCCTTCTCTCAGCTCCACATATTCCCCTGAGGACTGTGTTATCATGTCTATGTCCTTCCCTTAATGACAAACCAATTGAGGATTTATTTTACCAACTTATGCACAATATTACAATAGTGTCATTTACCCCTATACGTATTTCGGCTTATTTTTAGCCATCCTCAGGGGGTCATAGAAATATAGCATAGACTATACATCCGTTGTACAGGTAGTTACATCCATGTGAGTAAACCAATATAATATTACTCTGTGGTTTTCAAAAGTTCCACTTTGAGCTCTCAAAATATATGTACATTAAGATATTAAAATTTTTGTTAAAATTGTTACATATTTTAAAGTTTCAGGAAATTAATGGCAGACTGGTCTTGTATCACCTCAGTATCGCGGTGATGCAGTAGGTTTCTGTAGAGATATAAGTTATAATTAGTATCATATTACCCAACTCCAATTCAAGTATTATTTATAAGGGAGTATGGATTTTATGGAGACATACCTGTATTATGTTGTTGTGTTACGCCTGTCTGCTCTGTCCGGTGGCTGTGTGGTGACTGGTATTGATTTTTCTCTGTACCTAGGTCGTGTTTGTCGGCGTAGAGATATGCGCATGCATGTGTTGTGTAGTGGGTTTTATGATCTTAAGTAACATGTTTTCCTCCCCTGGTTGCTGTTCCTTGATCATTGTTCCATTTTGAAAATATTGTTGTATATAGAAGTTTTCTAAAATGTTCATATGCCATCCCTTTCTGCAGGTTTTTATTAGTGTCATTGTAGACTGTATTGGACCATATTCATGTTTGTTATTAAGGATGTGCATGGCGAAAGCAGATTTTGGATCGTTGGTTTTTATGTATCTACAGTGTTCTATGTAACGTGTTTTGAAACTTTAAAATATGTAACAATTTTAACAAAAATTTTAATATCTTAATGTACATATATTTTAAGAGCTCAAAGTGGAACTTTTGAAAACCACACAGTAATATTTTATTGGTTTACTCACACGGATGTAACTATCTGTACAATATCTGTGCTATATTTCTACGACCCCCTGAGGATGGCTAAAAATAAGCTGAAATACGTATAGGGGTAAATGACACTATTGTAATATTGTGCATAAGTTGGTGAAATAAATCCTCAATTGTGATATGATGCATGATCAATACAACGTGATATGATGCACGGTCAATACAACGTGATATGATGCACGGTCAATACAACGTGATATGATGCACGGTCAATACAACGTGATATGACACACCAAGTTCCACACTCATATAAAACAACAGTTAAATTAGTCCAGTTGTAACTAACACGGGACATAAATCTTTCAAGCTCTGACATGGCACTATGAATGAACTTAGCAGTGCAGATCGTGGTTGTGCGTGTTATGATGTTCTACAGTTGTACGAAGAATTGCGTAACATCTGCATCACTCGACAGGTGTGCGTTACTTGAACTGCAGACAACTGCGACTGGTACTAAAAATTGTAAATAAATTCCAATTCTGTTTGAAATCTGACAATGACACATTCCATTAGGACCTATAAGCGTTTCTGCATGCATCTTCACCATAACTTGCTAAATATGTATGTGTAAAAAATGTTCTGGATGAAAGCCATAGAAAAAGCACGGACACACATCCAGTGTTCATTACAGTTTTTCTGTAAGTCTCACACTGTTCGACATAATTTAACAAAAGAAAACAAACTTGCAGAATGTGCTACGCTATGGAACTATTTCCTAACTTGTTACACGATTCTTTCTGCAGTACACTATCAAGATATGTGCGTTGTTTAACAAAACTATCAATTGATCAGATTGCATAGCGTCGGTGATAGATGAATGAATAAGTATGTAGCACTGGTGGAATGATGCTGACAGGGGAAAACCAAAGTACTTGGAGAATGGACAGTCCCACTGCCACTTCGTTCACCACAAACATCACATGGACTGGGCTGCGATTGCACCTAGCCCTCTGTGGTGGGAGGCTGACATATAAGCACATGAGCCACGGCATGGCCTACTGTCAAGACGTGTAACATTACCACTTCAATAAGCAAGAACTTACAACTACTTCTTTAAAAGACTTCAACCTATATCATAACACTAATTGTAGCACTAAGTGGGCGGTACCAATACTTCATATTTGGGATATCCAGGGTTCACAGCTCAGCCTCCACACCAGCTACCCTCACTGAGGCATTTCATGTTTTTCCTCAGTTCCTCCAGGCAAAGGATGGGATAGTACCTCAAATCAGACTGGGAGAGCACTTTAAATCAGGATGAGACAGTACTTCAAATCAGGCTATCACCACTTTCTCCCACATGCTTTCCAATTAATTAACCACTAACCAACTAAAACGAGGAAGGACACTATGTTGAAATGTTATAAGACAATGGCGACACCTGTTTTAACGTATGGATGTGAATCCCGGGTACCCTCTCAGAAAGACAACAGCAGATTCCAAGCCACTGAAATGAAATTCTTACGCCGTGTGAAAGGAATTACAAAACTAGATTGAGTCAGGAATGAAGACGTGAGAAAAGAATTGGGAATATATGCAATGAATGATAAGATAAAACAAAAAAGAACAGATTGGCGACAACACATAGATAGAATGAACAACGAAAGATTAACTAAACAAATAACAGAATACAACCCACGAGGAAGACGAAGTATAGGTCGCCCCTGTCGTAGATGGAGTGAACTTGAGGACTGAAGTATAAGTTCAGAACAGGCATTAATGCCTAATGCATGAAGCGAAGAAGAAGACCACCGTATCACACAACACTTTACGATCTGAACTTGAGGACTGAAGTATATGTTCAGAACAGGCATTAATGCCTAATGCATGAAGCGAAGAAGAAGATCACCGTATCACACAACACTTACGATCTGAACTACCAACAGCAACAGTAAATAAAAATAAAGAAATAAACAGAAATACATAGTGAGATCAGTTCATCTATAAATTAGTAACCACATAATTCAGTAATTAATTTTACTACATAATTTATGATAATACACTGTAATTACATTAAGTCTGCAAAATATAACCTCCAATTTAAAACCGGCTCTGTGGCCCACCAGCCTTACATTCAATGGGTACCACAGCTCTTTCCCGCGGGTAAAGCAGCCGAGGTGTGAAACTGAACACTCACCTCCATCCAGAACCGAAGTTAAGAACAAGTGGAGCTATAACTCTATTCCCCCTATATGCCTTCATGGCGTGCACAGGGACAACCTATATTTTTACCTTTACAAATTTCCACTTTAGCCAGTGGTACAGCAAAATTCAACACAATCAGTTTCACGCAACATTAAATGTGTCCAATCGTCTATTGCACCTTTTATTTCAATAGCCCTTATGTGTTCTACTACCAAGACTATGGTATCTCAGAGTTAGAAGTACATGTGCACTGACACTGACACCCACATGTATATGTTATCATGTACAGAAGCTGTTCTTAGTACCACCAAAGTACCAACTGCTCTTCAAATTGTGGTCATCTAGGGTTTCTATACCATGCAGTAAACATCTGTTCCATGATTCAGAGGAACGTACCGCCTTCGTCTTCAGTGTGACTGAATTGGTTCAAATGGATGATAAGTAACTGGGAGGAAGGAATTTGTTGGTTTATAGAAGGCTGGGGGTAATTTTGCCATTCAGAGCTACAGAAGGGAACAGGGTATAGGGCTTGTCAGAGCCAATGGGTGTTGAGCTGAGATTCCTCAACTCCACTAGACCTAAAGGGTCATTACTGTGTTCACTACAACTTCCCACCGGTACCTATCCTGCAGAATTTCAATCCAGTCACAACTTATCATCCCATTTTAAACTATTTAATATTATCCTTCCATCTAAACCTACATCTTCCAAGTGGTCACGCCCCTCAGTGACATGCATGTTACATGCCTTGCCCACCTCATGCTCCTTATTTCATCACCCTAATAACAGTTTGTGAAGAAAACAAATTATGAAGTGTCCAGACTGGCCCACGGGGCCCACCCAGCCTCCTGGGGCTTCTTCTCCAGAGGTAAAGCAGCTGGGACATGAGGCTTACCACTCATGCCCATCTAGTGCCATGATTAGGAATGCATGAAGCTATACCTCCACTCCCTCAATTGCCTTCATTATGTAACAGGTGCAATGTTATCTGTACTTCATTACAGAATTCTCTCCAGCCTACTGTTACTTAATTCCTGCCAAGTCCAAATATCCCCCTCAGCACCATATTCTCAAACTTCTTCAGTCAACGTTCTTGTCTTCATAAAAAAAACGTAAAGTTCTCCCACAACAGGCCACAAAGGCCCAGAGGGGGAGTAGAGGTATAGCTCTACTCTTTCTTTAACCCTGGCACTAGATGGGGATGGGTGGTCAACTCCACGCCCCGGCCGCTTTACCCCCGGGAAAGAGACCTGGTACCCATTGTATAGGAGGCTGGGTAGGCCCCAGGGCCGGTCTGGACGGCTGCAAAAAATCTCGCCCCCAATGGGATCCGATCCCCGACCGTCCAGCCCATAGCGAGTCACTATACCGACTGCGCTATCCCGGCCCATAAAGAGACTAAGTCTCACGCCACTATAAAGCAGCAGGTAAAATTACACTTCTGTATATTTAAATTCTTAAGCTTTTAGACAGCAAAGAGGAAGATAAAGAGCACTAAAATGCAGTAGTACCAACCGTTCTAATTTGTGTCTCCAGAGGCAAGGTGGCGGATGAAAACGAGTATGGTTCCGTCGAGAATGCTGCCGCTCTACCCTGGTTTCATTTCCATCACTCAGTTTCATGACGGATGTGCTTTTCGGGAGCTCCTTATTTTGAAACATTTGTTGCTGATTGCCTGCATCACAGACAAAAGGAACATCGCCAGCTTCTTGATCTGAAACGTTAACCCTGACAGGTCCTTTGTCTTTACTTGGAATATGTGTCATCACAACAGACAACTCAGGTGGACTCAAATATTTTGTTGAGTCAAACCCATTAATGCTGGTACTGGCATGGCTACTACTGGCACTGCTGCTACGGCTTTCCGATGATTCTATAAGCTTCTTTCTCTCACCACGAATTTGCTCTATTTTCTTAGCAAGATGTGAAATTCTTTCTGAGCATTTCTCCAAATAATCTGAAAATATTTCTGGAAATTTAAATGCTTTATATTCGTCAAGACTCATGTGTGAAATAACTGAGGTAAATGGTGGTGTGTTTGTATCAGATTCACGTGAATTATCATCATACCTACATGAGCTACGTGGTTGTTTCTGAATGATTGCATGTTTCTTTACATCATCTTCAAGCCTACCCATTTTTTCATGTAATTCTGTGTCTGTAATTTCACATGAATTCTGCATCTTTTCTGGAGTCGAGGTACTTTGTATGTTGGTGTCACAGTGTCTAAATTCATTGTAAGAATGTGGTCCAGCCACCTGCAGTACTGACGTAATATGACAGCCCTGTCTGCTGTCAGTTGCAGCTTCGTGATCCACTGGAACTTCATCTGTTATAACGTTTGTCTTGTCTTTAACAACATTTATCAGTTGTTTTCGAGTACATACTTCAGGTCTCAGATCATTATATGTTTTATTTTCTGTTGTTCCTTTCATTTCTGTTTTTTCTTTTGTACTTTGTTTAACTGTTTCATGAAGCGTCTTGCTGTCAATACGCTCAGTCCGACTTGTTTCTGTATCAGGTGTAGAGATGTCACTTGTGCTCACATACAGATCCTTAACACCTTCCCTGCTCATTGCCAGGAGACGCATAATATAACCTGCTAACCAATGGTTAATTTTGCATATTTCAGAATCTCCTGTATTCTGATACTCATGCCAAGCTGCCAGTAGTTTTTCAAGATGTTGTATGTTGGAAGCATCAAGTTGGTCTGGCAGACTCATGTAAGAAGTACTTCCGTCTGACAAGGCCTTATCTCTAACAGCATTAGCGCTCATCATACCCTGCCAGTTTGTTCTTCTATCTAACTTCATATCCTTCTCTTCTCTTGTCTTACTTTCCTTTCTCTCAATCACCAAATCTGTTTTGAGTTTTCCTTCACCAGACCCTTCTATTTCATCTTCTGCTCTCATAGTTCCCTTTTCCTTGACACGTCTATTGCCTGTATCACGTTGCTTGTGTTTACATTTGCCAATCTTGCTGTCCACAACATGATGCTTCTCTACTTCCTGTGGAGAATTTTCATGTGAAATTACTGCGCCATTTCTAGGAGTTGACTGGTGATTTCTTCTGTGTCAGTTCAGAGACACTTACTACAACTTTCACTCCTTCGTAAGATGTCGAGCTGCTCGTCTCTGAGCTCAACTCTACACCGTGTTCTCTGGTTTTGGAGACTGATATGTCAAAATTGTATTCACTGAGAACTGTTACAGAATCATCGTTTCTCATGATCTCAATTTCACCTCTATCAGTTGGATCTATTTCAGAAATCAGATTCTGTTCTTTAACAATTTTACCTTCAACCCTCTCTTTCCTATGTTTTCTACATCGTTTACCACCTGCCTTCACAATTAAAGTACCACTCTCTCTGTTTTCTTTACAATCTCTATGTTTTTCACATTCCACTGGTAAGCGAATTATTTGTTCTTCATGAATTTTATGATCATCATTGTTTTTCCTTCCACCAAGCAACACTTTGTCATCTTTGAGTCCCTTGGTTGATTGTGTAACTTTCGGTTCATGATGCGTAAACTCTATTTCATGGCTGATTTGATCATGTCCTTCATGTAAATCATTTCAGCTGATTGTCATTCCTTCAGTAAGAGCCCTTCTTCATGGCTGAATGTCATCATTTCCTTCATGTAAAGAGCGCTGCTCCCTGTCTTCATGGATGATGTCATCATGTCCTTCATGTAAAGACGGCCCTTCTTCATGGATGATGTCATCATGTCCTTCATGTAAAGACGGCCCTTCTTCATGGCTAACAACATCATGTCCTTCATGTAAAGACGGCCCTTCTTCATGGCTAACAACATCATGTACTTCCTGTAAAGATGACTTTACCTCATTTGAACTTCTGTCAACAGAAGACAGGTCAGTGCTGCCAACAATACCCATGTTCTCCTTCTTAGGGGCTGAAGCGTGCATTACCAAGTGGTTCTTGTGGTACACTGCCATGTATTTTCATCTCATCCATTAGCATTGAATGCTGGAAGTTGACCCGCTCTACCAAGTCTTCTAATGTTAAGACTTTCTTCTCAGAATACACAGGCCCACTTGTGATGCGTGTGTCAGTGCTGGTTGCTGCTACATTGATAGTATTTACAGGTGAAGTGGCCTTCTGTCGTGGTACTGACAGCATCTGATATTTGGCAACATTCAACCTGGCTGGACTGTCCTGTGCCATTTCCCAGTGGTGTGAACTGTGTGACTCTGAAACAAAATCATCTTGAATGTGTAAGTACAACTTTTACTGTCCAGAAATGGTGAATTTTAAATCTTTCTGTAGAGTAAATCATACAGCTGGGAGATTTGAGGTTCTCACAGCAGTGCTCCTGAACATTCAAGTCTTCTAGCATATAACACTGCGCCAATGGCGGACTAGTTACCAATGTTTCAATCAATCACAGTCACTTCATCTTCAAAATAAAGCAGTCCAACAAAAATAGCTACCGGTATGCTTCTTGAGCTATTCCTCTTGGAAAATCTAATCCTTTGAAATGTTGGCAAGTACTCAGGCAACAACCAAACCCCATAACAACTGCCTATTGAGTGTAAATGATGCCAAGGTGGCTGGCAACACTGAGCAAATACATTTGACTGCAGCACCTCAGTTGACTCAGTCTGCAGCTGTGCCTACAGTGAGTGCAGCGTTTTGCATGCTTGTCACTCTTCTCTGTCAATTTCTTCAAATTTTACAAGTTTTTTGCCTTTCACTATGTCTGAGAAGTAGACATTTGATGCAGAGAACGTTAAATCAACAAAGTGTCAAGAAAAGCCATCACTTTGGAAGCAAAGTATGAACTTTTGAGTGAACGGAAGTCAGAAATGAAAGTGAATGGGTTGGTGGTCAATTTCTTTTATATTTCCAGGAACTAAATCCCAATTTATAACACTGTACTTGCGTGAAATAAGGGTCTGACATACGATGGCTCAGTTTGCAACCATCATTCAGGAACCAATGAGGTTGCAGTGTCATGTATTCGAATATGACAACTTTCCCTGTCCTTATCAAAACTCTATGTACAAGTACCTGCTATAGATGAGGGATGTGACACCGAGTGTTGCTGTACACTGTGGTATACACTTTCAAACACTGAGTCCATGTTCTTCTGCCGTTCTCTACACAACTCTTTACGTCGGTAATCCTCTTGAAATATCTCTGTCTGCAAAAGCAGTAAAAACATCACACAGAAATACAACCATGGCTAACACTCATATGGCCACTACATACACATGCACACATGTGCCCTACATCAACTTGCACCTCATGTGGCCACTACATCACAACATTGCACACTCCAATTGTGGCCATACATCACAATTTCACATGTGCCATACATCACAACATTGCACACTCATGTGGCCACTACATCACAACATTGCACACTCATGTGGCCACTACATCACAACATTGCACACTCATGTGGCCACTACATCACAACATTGCACACTCATGTGGCCCCACACTCACATCACAACATTGCACACTCATGTGGCCACTACATCACAACATTGCCACACTCATGTGGCCACATGCACATCATGTACAATCAAACAACACCCGTATTGCACATCACATCATGGATGCCCAGGTGGACACCTCATAGTAACAATAAAACCCAAGCCACATCACTCTGCCTCATCTGAGCTACCTTATTATTACCCAATTACAACCCTTTTCAGGGTTAATACATCTCTTTCATAATCAAAGTTATTCTTGCAAGATTTGATGTTTCCAGTGTTGATGTTGAGAATTTTGGTCTTCTGGGATGTTACGCTGTGTAGCAGGTAATTAAACATATCTGGATGTTCTGAAGGCACACTGATCCTTCAAAACGTTGGGAAATGTACAATCAACAACCGTCACATCTCAGGAGATTTTCATCTTCAGCCACACCACTGTGAGACGCTCAAATAAAGTTCATCGTCTGCCACACTGTCTCAAGTTTCATAAGTCTTTACACTGTCCCATACACAAAGCGTCCTAGAAGGTGCTTTACTGAGCTCACATTCACATTCCAGGACAACACTACTTTATTTACAACCAAGATGCAAATTGAGTATGTACACCAATAACACAACAGTATGTACACCAATAACACAACAGTATGTACACCAATAACACAACAGCTGACAGAAACAAGAGCTAGTGTAAACACAATGTTGTCAACTGCTGCAAATAAAAAAGCTGAAAGCAAAGTGAAAATAAATATAGGTATGTACTTCACCATCTGGGTAAACCAAATCTTAGGTCACCTGGTTATATAAATAAAGCACAACAAGACAGCTCAATTACTTTCCAGGGGATACCATCGTATGGTGGCCAGCTGGGGGGGGATCTTGCCAAAACAGCAACAGCTAAACAAAATATCGACACACAATCCTTCAATTGTTACAAAATTACCAAAAAGAAGAAAAACAAATAGCAGTGGGGGAAATACATTGCACATCACTTAACACAGCCTGGAGACTTAACTGAACAGGGCTGATAGTATTAATACTGCATATTGTTGGTGATGAGTCCCTGGATAAAATTTTACACGAAGCTTTTCTTTTACAACAAATATATTGCTGCTGTGTGAAAGGGATGGAGAGCTCAAAGATGAGATTTTTAAGTACTGTAATTCATCACCTGAACAATGGTGGGGTCACCTTTAAGAACACACCAATGAAATAGGTTCCATATTGGTATTTTCCGGCAAACTGAAGATTGTGAAGTGGGGTCATGTTACGTGCAAGTTCATCTTATATTCAAGTACATATAATATATTACATATCAGGGGTGCACAAATACTGGGCACCAGCTCACCTGGGTGACTAAATTTTGTGTGGAGGTGCGTAATATTAGTGGGTCCTCAGTATGGAACTTGCTTCATGTCACCCGTCTGGCACCTAGAATTTTGAGGTAGCTCCAAAACTTTTGGAAAATTTGTGGACCCATGTTATATATGCTACTTGACAAACACAATTCCATATAAACATGAATATCCCCAGATTAGGGACTCACGCTCTTTCAAAATAGATTATTCATTTATGATCCTCGTAAGTTCATGCAACCAATGCTAACTCACTGGAAGACTGTACGCCCGGGTGCATCGTACGAGCCTCTCCTCTCGGGCAAGTACATGCAACTCGTCCAACATCTGCCTGTAATCTTGACACAGTCGCTCCCTTACAAGAGCTTGCTGGCCCCTACCATGTAACACATTGCTGGTTGTTGTGTTGCTAGAAGTGCAGTTCTGACATTCAACCTCAGCTGCCTGAGTGGCATCCAACTAGAACATTAGACATCAGTGCAGCTATATGAAAGATGTTCAATAAGTAATATTCCCTAGGCCATACAAATTAAACAAACAGTCATTACAGTGCTAAATGTACGTCATTTATTCCAATGAAGTATCATTATTTTCCAACACAATACCCAAGCACATTCATGCATTTGCCCCATCTTGGTACGAGTTTAAAAATTCCAACGTGGTAAGAATTGGACTCTTACAGTTGTGGACAATATTATATACAGTTCTGACGGATAATTCCTTTGCAGCAGATAAATCTCGAGTTGTGACGCGTCAGTTTTCAAAAATCAGTTCCTCCACTCATGCTGTGTTCACATCCATCATTGACATGTTTGACTGACTGGCAAGATCATAATGACGGATGTCTGTTTGACCATTGTCTAACTCTCTGCACCGTTTGCTGACATGCTGCACTCTCACCACATCATCATCGTACACATCTATGAACTGGTGGCGAATGTCAATGGGGGAAACATGTTTCACACACAAAAACCAAATCACAGTACAAACTTTGTTGAAGGACAAAGTTTCCAGTGCTGTTATAGCATCTGACTGCTGACTCTTGTGCCACCTTTTACATGTTACCTTAACACAAGTGCTACCTGCTGACTGCTGACTCTTGTGCCACCTTTTACATGTTACCTTAACACAAGTGCTACCTGCTGACTGCTGACTCTTGTGCCACCTTTACATGTTACCTTAACACAAGTGCTACCTGCTGACTCTTGTGCCACCTTTTACATGTTACCTTAACACAAGTGCTACCTGCTGACTGCTGACTCTTGTGCCACCTTTTACATGTTACCTTAACACAAGTGCTACCTGCTGACTGCTGACTCTTGTGCCACCTTTTACATGTTACCTTAACACAAGAGCTACCTGCTGACTGCTGACTCTTGTGCCACCTTTTACATGTTACCTTAACACAAGTGCTACCTGCTGACTGCTGACTCTTGTGCCACCTTTACATTTTACCTTAACACAAGTGCTACCTGCTGACTGCTGACTCTTGTGCCACCTTTACATGTTACCTTAACACAAGTGCTACCTGCTGACTGCTGACTCTTGTGCCACCTTTACATGTTACCTTAACACAAGTGCTACCTCTGACTGCTGACTCTTGTGCCACCTTTACATTTTACCTTAACACAAGTGCTACCTGCTGACTGCTGACTCTTGTGCCACCTTTACATGTTACCTTAACACAAGTGCTACCTGCTGACTGCTGACTCTTGTGCCACCTTTACATGTTACCTTAACACAAGTGCTACCTGCTGACTGCTGACTCTTGTGCCACCTTTACATGTTACCTTAACACAAGTGCTACCTGCTGACTGCTGACTCTTGTGCCACCTTTACATGTTACCTTAACACAAGTGCTACCTGCTGACTGCTGACTCTTGTGCCACCTTTACATGTTACCTTAACACAAGTGCTACCTGCTGACTGCTGACTCTTGTGCCACCTTTACATGTTACCTTAACACAAGTGCTACCTGCTGACTGCTGACTCTTGTGCCACCTTTACATGTTACCTTAACACAAGTGCTACCTGCTACCAAAAATTAAAATGCTTCATTAATTCAAAACTCACAGACTACGGTACCTTACTTATAGAGAACGCCCTGTAGCATGCAGTTGTGCCACACTGCAGCGGGCATGTTAAACACTGCCTACCTCTCGTGTCATCAGTCACACCAACTGCTGCACTCCTGCTTCATAAACAGGAAGTCCCTGGTTCAATCTTGCACTGGATACCACTATTTTGAATGTAGAATTTCAAGTTTTCCCTAGTCCACTCAGGCAAGCACCAGGATAATACAATAAACTCCCCCCCCACACACACACACACACACCCTTTACAACTAAAAGTCCTACGAACTAACAGTGTATAGCATGGACTGCTAAAAGCACTGTTAAGTAAACTATAAATAAATGGACTGCTAAAAGCACTGTTAAGTAAACTATAAATAAATGGACTGCTAAAAGCACTGTTAAGTAAACTATAAATAAATAAAATATTTTCATTGCAATAAAGTTCCTACCAGCCTAACCCTTTAAAGACTAAAATTAACCTGAATTATATTTAAACATTCAATTCATACCACGCAGTAAACACACCGAGTCTCAGTTATAAAACCAGTCAGTTAATGTTGTAGAGAAAAATGGTGAGAGTTATCATCAAGCCCACGGTCTGCTCACTATACTAACTGAGCTATCCTGGCTCCCACATCATGACCACAAACAATATATAAATATGCATACATACTAAGGCTCACCTCATTTGCATGTGGCAATATATGTTCCACCCTTATCTGAAGTTCGTGGTTGCCCACAAATCTGTTAACATGATCATAGAACTGCACCCTAGGGCTGGTTGATGTCGATGACGTTGGGCGAGTCTGAAGCCTCGATTCAGCTGAAGAACTGCTCTCACTCAAAGTATCAGATGTATCCAAACTCCATATCCTGATAACAACAAGATCCAATTTAAAGTTATCTTCCCATCTACACTTAGGTTTCTCAAGTAGTCTCTTCCTTTCATATTTTCTAACTAAAATATGTGATATGTATTTCTCACGGATTCTGGTGTCACATTCTGGAAGACCAGAATCCTTGATTACACCTCTGTGAAAACCTCAAAACTCACATACATTCTCATCTCTCCTGTGACAGGTATCCGAGAAGCCAATTTTCGTGTCTCTCCACCCCCCCCCCCCCCCCACTGTTTTGATTCTTTATTATTCTAATTTATTCATTTGCATTTTTAATTTTTACTGTTGGTTTATTTGTAATTTATTTATCTAGCTTTATCCCTATATTTTCCTCCTTTACTGTTACTCTATTCCATATATGTTTTTCCAGCTGTCTTAGCTGTTTGCAATCTCGGTACCCCTAGCAGCTTTATGTTGTTTGTATCCACCCCTCTCTCAACCTGTTTCTACCCTATTGGCTGTCATCACAGCACACGTTCTGCTACCCCGCCGTACTTTCCAGAATCTATGTTATAGGCTTTCTTTCCTACTTGGACTCTTGACCTGTGAGGATGGGACCGATACGTTGTCCCGAAACGTCGGTAAATAATTATCACACGACGCCGCGTAATACCCCAGAAGACCGCAAATTTCATCAACATCGTGGCGGAAGCCTGAAATCAAAGTCTCCTTGAATGTACTAATGTGTCACTAGGTTAGTGGTTCCTGGAGATCCTAGGGATCTTAGTGCTTTCAAAACATTGGTACACAATGACACATCATCATATCTCTGAAGACTTCACTCTTCATTGGAACAGCTTCAACACACAATCCAGCTAAACTCCAAAAAGCATAAATTATACATTTAAAATTTCTGTCTTGATACTTTTTTCTTAAAAACACTCAAACATTGCACCTCTTTGCATTATAAAACTCTGTGTTTGGTTTCCTTCACCTCCGTCACATGTGAGTACAAGCATCCTGCTTTCTAGCAAACAAAATCCCATCCCTACTCCTTCAAGGATGTTACAGTATGCTTCGCTTGTTCAATATCTTACCTTTTCTTTGGTGTTTGTTTAAGTGATGTCACCACTACAGACCTCAGATCTTCAACAGCTCGCACAAAGTTTTGCTGCATTCTGGGTGCAGTCTTCTTCTGTTCCATCTCTGCCACCTTCAGTCTCAGTTTTGCAATGGCTTCTCTCCCTCTGTCCTCTGCCTGTGCCCAATTTCTCTTGTTTTCAGCTTCCAGAACAGCAGCTGGCTCTGGCTGCAAGTGTCAATTTATATTACTGTATAGTTATATTACTGTATAGTTATATTATTGTATAGTTATTCAGGTTGTTCAAACAGGTTGGCATGCTATGCAGCGATTAAATGGGGAAATAGTCACAGTGAAGAAAGCCACCTATGAGCTCTGCATACACCTTGATCCATGCCCCATGGAATTCCAGCTTACCCTGGAGTGCAGAGAAGAGCAATTGCAACAGGCTAATGGCAAATGGAGGGTACATCTCCAATTGACTGCCAGCCACATTAGAACACTGTGCAGCGAGAAGGCTGATACCCTGGCAAAAATGGGAACAAACAAGCCACAACCAGCAGTCAACACAATGCTCACTTCTGCGAAGAACAGTGACACCACAGTAAAGAAGAGCCTCCAAGCCCACTACAAACAGGTTTAGCACAGGCAAATCATGGGAATGCTTTGCCATACCGCACAACCTGCCAAGGCAAATCACTGTGGCCGCTTTTAAGCTAGCCACAGGCCAAAATTACCGGTACCTACAAACACACACTTACAAGACTGGCGCTGACACAGATCAATACTCCCTATGTAACACGGAAGGATGGATGCAAAGCATCTTAACATGTGCACAGCCCTCAAGCACCCCACAGAGAGTACAAAAGCTACAAAACATCAACAGCAAACATCTATCTACAAGGACAGTATGGCGCATGGTGGCAGAACTGTCACGAGTGAGCACTGCATGAAGAAGAGACGAAGAAGGCTGTTCAAATGATCATCTTGGGTTTCTACACCAGATAGTGCAGGTTTCTTCTGCTGTTTTGGAGGAACCACAAAGACAGAGTCTTCCTAAGCATATCATACAAGCCTCTCATCAATTCCCTGAAAGACAGCTGGCAGCACGCATTCTCTGAGAATGAAAGTCTTTCACACAAGAGGCCACATTGCCTCACTCTAAAACCAACGCCTTTATGAATAGAGTTTATCAGCTGCATCTGTCTGCCTGCACATCTCTCACTGCTGGCCCTGAAAAGAGTCATACTTGTAATTCTTAAATTCCATAGCTCGGTATCAGCCCCATCCCCTCTTGCCACTTACACAGCTCTTGCTGACCAAAACCCCATCAAACCTTCCTATATAACCAGCACATCCCAGTGCGTCCAGTAAACACGAATGGCAAATGCAAACCAGTGACATTGACCGCACTTCACACAAACCAGTGACATTGACCGCACTTCACACAAACCAGTGACATGACGCATTCACACAACATGCACTGACCGCACTTCACACAAACCAGTGACACTGACCGCACTTCACACAAACCAGTGACACTGACCGCACTTCACACAAACCAGTGACACTGACCGCACTTCACACAAACCAGTGACACTGACCGCACTTCACACAAACCAGTGACACTGACCGCACTTCACACAAACCAGTGACACTGACCGCACTTCACACAAACCAGTGACACTGACCGCACTTCACACAAACCAGTGACACTGACCGCACTTCACACAAACCAGTGACACTGACCCACTTCACACAAACCAGTGACACTGACCGCACTTCACACAAACCAGTGACACTGACCGCACTTCACACAAACCAGTGACACTGACCGCACTTCACACAAACCAGTGACACTGACCGCACTTCACACAAACCAGTGACACTGACCGCACTTCACACAAACCAGTGACACTGACCGCACTTCACACAAACCAGTGACACTGACCGCACTTCACACAAACCAGTGACACTGACCGCACTTCACACAAACCAGTGACACTGACCGCACTTCACACAAACCAGTGACACTGACCGCACTTCACACAAACCAGTGACACTGACCGCACTTCACACAAACCAGTGACACTGACCGCACTTCACACAAACCAGTGACACTGACCGCACTTCACACAAACCAGTGACACTGACCGCACTTCACACAAACCAGTGACACTGACCGCACTTCACACAAACCAGTGACACTGACCGCACTTCACACAAACCAGTGACACTGACCGCACTTCACACAAACCAGTGACACTGACCGCACTTCACACAAACCAGTGACACTGACCGCACTTCACACAGACATGTATGTTTAACAAAAGCAGTTGGCCACGCCATCAGTCAGGCAGTTAGTCATCAGCCTCTCAACACACAGACTTGATCTCAGGCTAGTTCATGTAGGATTTTTGCTGGGGAAAGTGGCAATGTGACAGGTTGTTCCTCCAAATACTTTGCTTTCCCCTGGCAGTATTATCCCACAATGCTGCATACTCATTCACTCATATATCAATGATGCCACATGATCTCAGCAACTGAGTGCGTAATTAAGCAACAGCAGTCAGAGACACAATGTAGACCTGCATTCAGGAGATGCCCAGTTCGAATCTCGGTTGGGACAATTGCAATCTTGACTGGGGTATTTCATGGTTATCCTCAGTCCCTCCAGACAGGACCTCAACTACACTATGATTCTTCAGGTTCCGTAAAAACAAGATAATTTGACTAGCTGAGTGACTATCAGCTTATCCAGAAGTAAGTAAGTAAGTAAGTAAGTTAGTTAGTGACAAGAAACAAAGTCTCTTTGGCTTAGTTACAATTTCATATTGGAAATAAGATGCAGGACATGGGAAAAACAACAGAAATGTCTAGCCAAGCGTGGTAAAATTCAAATCAGGTATGTTTGATGCACAAGGCAGATGCCTGACACAACTGTTCCAACACGCATACAAAAGGTGTGTTGGTGCCTTTAAAGAGTAAGAATAACCTGAATTATATTTAAAAATTCATTTCGTACCGCACAGTAAACACACTCCGTCTCAGTTATACAAACCAGTCAGTTAATGTTGTACAGTGAAATAATCGCTGTTTGTTCTGAGATCCACACAAAACACATAAATACACTGTGTGGGCAGAACGTACAATTGTTGAATGTTAAACTGGTGGTACATACAGTAACCACTGGGCTTTAGAGGGTTAATATACATTATATACAGGGCATACACAAAAGAATGGTGCGGTTTCAACGGTTATTTATATTGATACCGCACCATTCTTTTGTGTATGCCCTGTATAAATACAGTCCGTACCGCGCAGTAAACACACTCCGTCTCAGTTATACAAACCAGTCAGTTAATGTTGTACAGTGAAATAATTGCTGTTTGTTCTGAGATCCACACAAAACACATAAATACACTGTGTGGGCAGAACGTATAATTGTTGAATGTTAAACTGGTGGTACATACAGTAACCACTGGCTTTAGAGGGTTAATATACATTATATACAGGGCATACACAAAAGAATGGTGCGGTTTCAACGGTTATTTATATTGATACCGCACCATTCTTTTGTGTATGCCCTGTATAAATACAGTCCGTACCGCGCAGTAAACACACTCCGTCTCAGTTATACAAACCAGTCAGTTAATGTTGTACAGTGAAATAATCGCTGTTTGTTCTGAGATCCACACAAAACACATAAATACAGTCCGTACCGCGCAGTAAACACACTCCGTCTCAGTTATACAAACCAGTCAGTTAATGTTGTACAGTGAAATAATCGCTGTTTGTTCTGAGATCCACACAAAACACATAAATACAGTCCGTACCACGCAGTAAACACACTCCGTCTCAGTTATACAAACCAGTCAGTTAATGTTGTACAGTGAAATAATCGCTGTTTGTTCTGAGATCCACACAAAACACATAAATACAGTCCGTACCACGCAGTAAACACACTCCGTCTCAGTTATACAAACCAGTCAGTTAATGTTGTACAGTGAAATGATCGCTGTTTGTTCTGAGATCCACACAAAACACATAAATACAGTCCGTACCGCGCAGTAAACACACTCCGTCTCAGTTATACAAACCAGTCAGTTAATGTTGTACAGTGAAATAATCGCTGTTTGTTCTGAGATCCACACAAAACACATAAATACACTGTGTGGGCAGAACGTACAATTGTTGAATGTTAAACTGGTGGTACATATAGTAACCACTGGGCTTTAGAGGGTTAATATACATTATATATAAATACAGTCCGTACCGCGCAGTAAACACACTCCGTCTCAGTTATACAAACCAGTCAGTTAATGTTGTACAGTGAAATAATCGCTGTTTGTTCTGAGATCCACTCAAAACACATAAATACAGTCCGTACCGCGCAGTAAACACACTCCGTCTCAGTTATACAAACCAGTCAGTTAATGTTGTACAGTGAAATAATCGCTGTTCGTTCTGAGATCCACACAAAACACATAAATACAGTCCGTACCGCGCAGTAAACACACTCCGTCTCAGTTATACAAATCAGTCAGTTAATGTTGTACAGTGAAATAATCGCTGTTTGTTCTGAGATCCACACAAAACACATAAATACACTGTGTGGGCAGAACGTAGAATTGTGAAAGTTAAACTGGTGGTACATATAGTAACCACTGGGCTTTAGAGGGTTAATATACATTATATAGAATTCCAGTCCGTACCGCGCAGTAAACACACTCCGTCTCAGTTATACAAACCAGTCAGTTAATGCTGTACAGTGAAATAATCGCTGTTTGTTCTGACATCCACACAAAACACATAAATACACTGTGTGGGCAGAACGTAGAATTGTGAATGTTAAACTGGTGGTAAATATAGTAACCACTGGGCTTTAAAGGGTTAACAACATTCAGACTGTACAACAACACATGATATGACACAACAATCAGTGAATAATGCATTGCTAAGAATGTGGAGAGAGTGACCATGGTCTCATCTCCTAGCAGGACTAAAGAAAACCAAAACAACCCTCAGGACCCACATTTCCAGGCTAAGATTTGAACCTAATACTTCCTAGATACAAAGTAGGAGTGCTGATCATACATACACTTAAACTCTGACATGCAGTAAAGATACCAGTCTGCCAGGTGGCCAAGCTGTGTCACTCAGTGAGTAGCTCCCAACATTTTGAAGACTTACATACCTTCATCTTCAGGGTCAAGCAGCATTCTGCTCGGACTGCTGGACCCTGATGATGAAGAAATTAGGATCCCTCAGAATGTTGGCAACTACGCACTCAACAAAACAGTGTAACATCCCAGAAGAGTGGGGTCTTCAGCAGCACCACTGTGAGATCCTCATTTAAACTCACCTGCAATGCTGCTTGTGTATGTCCCATGCCCATTTCATCAAGACAATCTTGGTAATGCTGCTGCAAGAGTAGCAACCTGCGAGCTTGCAATCTCTGTAACTCTGCAGTCTGCTGTCGTTCAGAGGCACTGCCCTGCCTACCTTGCTCATGTCTGACTTTCTGACGTATGTGATGTGCTATATCTTTCGATTGCTGACGGACCTAAGGCAAGAAACACACGGTTACGCATTTACGGCCAACTTTTCATAGAAGATCCAAGTCTTCTGGAACGTGACGCTGTGTCGCTGAGCAGGTAGTTCCCAACGTTTCAAAGATTCATGGTGTTTTCATCGTCAGTGTCAAACAATGAAAGCTGTGAGAACCTCTAATCTTACAAACTTATCGTTATTCATATTGTGGTTATCTGGGCCAAACACCACACAGTGTGGCAGGTGAATACCAACATACTCTTGCTATCTAACAGCTACAACGAAGATGGAGGTAGTACAGTGCCATGAAATGTTGGTATCCATGTGTCAGAATTCACATCATACTGTTATATACAGGGTCCTTATTCTACCTGACAAATACTGTCTGTCACTTCTTGCCACTTCTCTGCCATACAGCTGACTGGGTTATGTGAGTACAATAAACAAGCCGACTGAAAGTGGCAACCAATAGTTGTCAGGTACTATAATGACCCTACTCTTGCAGGATGGGGTACAGTACAGTCCTTGGTCCTGCAGCTTCCGTTTTGTCTACTGTACTGGCCCCTGGGAAAAACTGAAGTGTTTGGAGAGAAACCTTGCCACTTTTCCCACCACAAATCCCACATGGACTACCATGATTATGAACCCATGCCTCCACAACCCAGAAGATGACATGAATCTGCACCATCATGTACACCTCAAAATTCTAATTATTGATTGTATGTGGACAGGAGAGAAATCTTTAAGCATGTATAGTAGGAACAAAATAATTTGCTATCTGAGATCCCTAACACTGCACATAGCTGCAGCTGGCACAGCATGGTCGCTGCTAGGCTCACATCAGGACAGCCATGCATTATACCTCTCAGTGTCCGATATGAATTATTAACATACGAGTACACAAACGAGAACATACGTACGTACATCCAAGACAAATCTACAAGCAGCTTACAGACGCCTAAGTTTAGTCAGAGTCATTTCCAATAGCACAAGGTCTTTAACACAGTAGGAGTGAGTCACAAAGAACTCAGTATTATTTTAAATTGTTTATTGTTCGCGGACGAACACTTAATCTTGAAAGAGGGTTTGTTACAAAATATTATCCCAACATAGTAAACGCCCTTTGATAATCTGCAAATTTGCTACTGGTCTGTGAAGATCGTCTGTGTGGAATGCATCTAACTTACCACAGTCTATCCTGCTTCGGGCCACAGGACACAGGACATGGAAAAGGTGTCCACTTATAACCTCAAAAGTATAATTTACGTTCTCATAACATCGGCATTCTAACCATATTCTACATTCCTAAGTGGTTTTATGGTGACTATCGAAAAATAAATACCTGTTCTAGTCGTAACCTTCGGCGACGACTTATTTCAGCCTTCTTTAAATTTTCAATATCTGTAATTGACATCTTTCCTCTTCGAATGCTTACGGGAATTCCATGGACCGACACGTTGACATCTTCAAGATATCGCATCCCAAGCTTCTTCACTAAGAAAACTCGCTATTCCACATTTCTAACCTCGTTCCTTTTATCACAAGTCGTAAATGAAGTACAATGCGTGAAAAAGTTCTTTAATATAAGAATATAACATTTGTTTACATTCACTTGTCAAGATTTGAACTTCAAACTACACGGTGTGTCGTTGTTGATGTTGGATGCACTGCACCTGCAACGAAGCTGTGCCTGTGGCGCACTGATTTCGAAGGGTGTGTTCCTAGGTAACTGCCTTAAATTAAAACGCAGGAGAAGACGTGTACTATTCTCTTATTGTGCTTAGTACGTAAGTTATCCTCTTTTCCACAAACTAAATAAAAAATACGGACATTAAATGTAAAATTTATTTCATATCCACATTACGGATACTGCAACACTTTCCGGTGTTTGGGAGAATTGAAACAAATGAGAAACGAAAAATCAATTAAGTTTCTCGAAGTTAGGTTAGAATTCTAATATTAATAAAGCTTATATCGTCTCAGTTGTATGCTATTCGTTCGCGACATTGTAATGTTTCTTACTGTAATTTGCTAAATGGATACATCACGCGTTATTTAGTAATTAAGGCCCAACGGATATTCATTTTCAGCAGTTGGTAAGAGCGGTCATTGCCACCGGTTGTCCTTGAGTAGTGGAAGCATTATATTGTTGTCTGATGCAAGACGAATATCGTCTCGTTCGAAGCAATCCGTATGTCTTAATAAACCATTTTCATGACTGTGACAATGAGCTTTTCCAGTGATGAAGTAAACTTCCTAGTGTACCGGTACCTACAAGAGTCGGGTAAGGCAATTTTGGTTTAAGCCGGACGTGCGTATAAAGATTTTGCGATATCGGCGACGAACACATTTGTTTACGTTTTATAAGTAAATTGTGGTGTAGGTTTATAACATCTACACCGTACCGGTTATAAGTACAGTTTTTTAAATTGAAGTTGATAGCCGGAAATAACCTATTTTCCAAGTTGGAAGTAGTCTTTGGATAGTGTTTACTTTTTCAGGCTTCCAGCATTCAGCCTACACGTTTGGTATAGAATCCCACATTTCACAGTCCAACATTAACGGAGCTCTAGTACCTCCAGCAGCACTTCTCAGTATACTTCAGAAAGGACTGCAGTATACTGAAGCAGAAATAAGCATCGGAGAAGTAACCACTAATTCATTTAAGATTCATATTGTATTCATGTATAGAATAAACAGCTCTTATCATCAGGTGGAATGTTCAAATTCTTTAAAAATATCTTTCTTAAAACCTCATGATGTTAAATTATCGTCTTTTAGGACGGAACAGAACAACGTTTGGTGGAAAGTTTGTCTCTGATTGATGCAGTGATGCCTGATGTAGTTGCAAGTCGACAAAATCAACAGAACCAACAGAAGCAACAGATAGTTAAAACTGAAATGCAGGACACAAATGGTGAAGAAGGTAACAGTTTGATGTGTACATGAGATTATTGTGGCAGTGATGTGATGCTATCCTGGTTTATAGGTACCATTGTTTCAGTGAAACCTACTTCCGCCATCTTCCTGAAACGTTAGTACCTATCTATGTATGTATATATACATGTCATTTTATTGTATTGATCAAAACAGAACTGGAACTCGTACACTTTTCAGCAGTGACATCAAATGTTACGGAGAATATGGAGGTTGATGGCAGTATTGAAATCCCACCTAGCAAGGCTACAGTACTAAGAGGCCATGAATCTGAAGTTTTCATTTGTGCTTGGAATCCAACTACTGACTTGCTGGCATCAGGGTAAGATATTGCACATTAGTTTTATCACCAGTATTGTTTGTGGAGAATTCCGTCATATATTGTCTTAATCGATCGCCCATTTTAGCAAATAGATTCAGAGATGGGAGTGTCATATTAGGTCAATTCCATTACTCCAGATGACAACATAGTTGTGAAAAAATACGATTGCAGAGGGAGCTTCAGACATTTCTGAACTTCGCATTTGAGTGGGTGGCACTCCTATGTAATACAGGGTCATTAGTTTATCTCATGTCTGTCATTTTCCACTTCTTGTTGGTTCATTTATCCTACTAATGTTTGGAAGCATAAACTATATTAAATGATTGAACGAGAGTCTAGTTCCGTGGAGCTTGAAAGTAGTCAACCTCACAAAATGGACAGAGCTTAACTCAGCTAAGGGTCAGTCATGAAAAAGTCAAAGCATTGCCATTAAAGTAGGCGATTGGGAAAGGTCAAAATGTTGACTGTAAGGTTCACAGACTTTGAGACTGTACTGTAATTTGACATAAAGTGATGGTATGCCTGTGTTTCAGGTCTGGCGATAGTACAGCACGTATTTGGGACATGAGCGATAATTCTTCGTCTCCAAATCAGCTGGTGTTAAGACACTGCATCCAAAAAGGAGGAACAGAAGTTCCAAGCAACAAAGATGTCACTTCTCTGGACTGGAATGTTGGTATTTTGACATTGGTGCTATTGCTGCAGAACACAATGAACTGTTGTGCTAATTACGTTTTTTGTTCTGTTATGAATAGTGCGATGGATCTCTACTGGCCACTGGATCATACGATGGTTATGCTCGCATTTGGACAACAGATGGACGATTGGCCAGCACACTAGGGCAGCATAAAGGACCAATTTTTGCATTAAAATGGAACAAACGAGGCAATTATATTCTTAGTGCTGGAGTTGACAAGGTAAGTGACGTAATTTAATTAGCAGAGATTCCACATGATCATTATTCATTTACCCAAATATATGACAATTATCTTTTCCCATTTCATCATCTGAAAAGTTGGGCATCACATTATTTCACACAAAGTTGGCTGTGCATGCAGTCACTAATGCTGCCAACAATGTAAAAATGTAATTGGATATTTCCTGCTTCACCCACGTCCAAATGAGCTACATTTAACATTGCAGTGACTCATGATTTCATCTTTATGGCATAGGGACCTTGCCTTTTGAACATTCTTCATGTGAAAGGAAAACAGAATATTGTATTTCAGCAAGAGCCGTAATGGTAGTGTTTATTTGAAGGCACGCAGTGGTGCAGTTGGTTGAGGCACTGCTGTACAAGCCGGAAGGTCGCGGGTTCGAATCCCGATGGTGTCATTGGAATTTTTCATTGGCATAATCCTTTCGGTTGCACTATGGCCCTGGGGTAGACTCAGCCTCTAACAGAAATGAATACCAGGAGTATTTCCTGGGGGTAAAGGTGGCTGGTGCGTAGGGCTCATAATCTTATCACCTTCATGTGCTGACTGTCATGAAATCTGGGAGCCTCAACCTCCTGGACCCTAAGGGCCTGTCCAGGCCTGTAATGGGATTGCTTTACCTTTATTTGAACAGCTCCTGGTTATTGCTCCAGACTGATGTGACCTGCGTAATTATCTTTCTGATACCGTTTAATATATCTAACTGTAATGGTTCTTGATAAGTTCTGATTCATGCCTGAGTTTGAACTATTCCTGTGACTGACAAAATGGGGAAGAGAATATTACACTATTGAAATATCTGTATTATGCTTTTTAGTTTGGCACACTGCAGTCTTGTAAGTGCTCACCAGTTCTGCGTAAACATATCGTCAAAACTGTTCCCACAGAACATTGGTACCCACCTACCAGGCTACATGATGTCATAACACAGAACACACACAGTATTAGTCTTCACTGCCATAGAGGTGTCAAATTATGTGAGATTTGAGTTTATAGTACTGTTTCTGAAACTTCAAGCCTTTGGGCTTACGATGCTGTGTGATTGGACGAGCGGTTCCTGACGATTCAAAGGATCATAGTGCTTCCATCTTTGTAGTGAAGCAGTCCAAGACAAGACTGCTTGACCCTGAATATGAAGGCACTACAATCCTTCAAAACATTGGGACCTATTTACTTAGCCTTTAATCTTAATCAAATCTTACACTTCCAATTTCTGTTTGATGCTCTCAGACCACTATAATCTGGGACGCAGCATCAGGGCAGTGTACTCAGCAGTTTTCGTTCCACTCCGCTCCTGCACTAGACGTCGACTGGCAGACCAACGCAAGCTTCGCCTCATGCAGCACTGACCAGTGTATCCATGTCTGTAAGCTGAACGTTGACAAACCCATCAAATCTTTCCAAGGCCACACAGTATGTCCTACTTTTAAGTGTTATGTATGTCCGTAGTAGATGTGTGGTTTAACCCTTCAATGAAACTGGGATTGAAATTCCAACTATGGCCCAGCATGGAGGAATTTTAAATTTTAAGTTCCTCACAATGCACTTGCTTAGTTCAGTGCACAAGGCCAGCATTGAAGGGTTAATGCCAGGTATGTCATAGCAATTGAAGGTCAGACTGTCTTGCAGTACCGTGTTTTGAAGTGAGGACCACTTGATAACATAGTTATGTTGTGAGATGAAAACAGAGGTACGGCCTAAATTTGAAGGACTGATGGTTGTCTCTTGGGTTTCTACACCATGTAAAGGTTAAATGTTCCAGTGTTTTGGAGAAACATGCTGCCTTCTTCAGGGCGATTGAATTGATTGAGATTGATGCTAACGTAACGCAGTGCAGGAAAACGCGTCAGTTGTATAGGAAGATTTGAGGGACTTACGGCCAGTTGCAGCTACGGAGGGGCGGAAGAGGGGATAGGTCTTGCTCTGAGCCAGTGGGACTTGAGAATTCCAGAAACAGCCCTTTTGAGGGCCTCAAGAAGTAGGAGATAGGAAAACACTTTGACACTGGCCAGCAGTATACTTCATTCACTCACCAGGACAGTGGAACATTTTATCACTACATGGTGCATAAACTCAAAAACAGCTGTCATAACAGAAAGTGCCACGAAAGCCTGAAAACTCTGAAGGAATGGAAGAAATGATTATAATGAATGTGTGTTGCACCATGACAGTACAAGCTGTCATGGTTCATGTTCATTGGATACTGAATGTTTTTTTTCTTGAGATACAGTATTGTCACTGCGTCAGGACATTTATATGAAGACTGGTGTTTGCTGAAGTGCCAACTATACAGGGGCAGATCTTTGCTGAGGTTTTCAGCAGTCGACCAATGCAACATCCAAGGGACGAGATGCACAAGTCCTAGCATAGGGGCTGCGATTTAAAACAATTTAAATTCTATCAAATTTGATATTTTCCCTCAAATTTGGCCCCCCCCCCCCCCCCCCCCTTACTTGGGTGCTCTAGGTTGCCACCAGTTCACATGTATGGATGGGCTGCTCCTGCACTTGTGACTGTTTGGAGCTGTGCACCAGTCTTGCACATGGATTTTGTGTTACCCCATTTGGTTTCTGAATTGAAAGTAAAGTTTGGACTGCTGGCCACGGCTGTACTCACACTCATGCCCAAACTAGGTGCACAATTTTAAATAATACTGACTTTCTTAGACCCTTCCACCACACATATAATAATACTTGAGGGTGGCGTTTTAAGCATTTTTTTTTTATATCGTCATCAAATTTAGGTGCGTTCTCTAAACAACCACAAAGTCTAGAGTTAAGGAATTTGGCACATGTGTAGGTGAGTGTTCTCGGTATCTGCTGACTTTGTCAGCGCTTCTATTTCCTAATAGAGCATTTTTAATGTACACCTAGCATTAAAATAAATCTTACTCCGACAACTGTACACTGTTTATGTTATTGAACACAATTTTTATTAAAAATGCCCGACATGTTTCGAACCAATTTATGGTTCATCTTCAGGGGCTCACCTTTCAAACATGTCGGGCATTTTTTATTAAAAATTGTGTTCAATAACATAAACAGTGTATGTTTGTCGGAGTAAGATTTATTTTAATCAAGAAGAATGTACGGAACAAGTAACGTAAAGTACACCTAGCAGTTGCATAGAAAAATGCATAAAATTTGATAAAATTAACATTGCAGTGATATAGCTTATAGTCTCCCTTAAGACAGGGAATGGATACTTTCTCCCTTAATCACCCCAGAAAGCCACCACTTTTGATTCACCCATGATGCTGTATGGCAAATTTTGACATCCCCAAATGCCATCTGAAGGGACATGAGAAATTACTCAGTTACAGAGTTTATATTTAATAGATTATTTCTTTGTACAGAATGAAGTTAATGCAATCAAATGGGATCCACAAGGAAACCTCCTAGCCTCGTGCTCAGATGATATGACATTGAAGATCTGGTCCATGAAGCAGGACACATGTGTCCATGACCTACAGGCACACAGCAAAGAGATCTACACCATTAAGTGGAGCCCGACAGGCCCGGGCACTCTCAACCCAAACATGAATCTCATATTGGCAAGGTAATTTACAAGTTTCTATTGTCGCCGATCGTTGTTAGTTTCCTTGGCACCCACAACGATCGAGGAAAACAGCTTTCAATTGATTTCAGGCTTCCGCCGCGATGTTGATGAAATCTGTGGTCATCTGGCTTATTACACTGCGTCGTGTGGTAATTGTTTACTGACGTTTCGGGACAACATATCGGTCCCATCCTCACGGGTCAAGAGTCCGAGTATGAAAGTGGGAAAGCTACTTGGACTCTTGACCCGTGAGGATGGGACCGATATGTTGTCCCAAAACGTCGGTCAACAATTACCACACGACGCCGTGTAATAACGCGGAAGACTGCAGATTTCAGCTTTCAATTGGGTTTTAACTTTATTATACAACCGTACAAACCAGAGCTGGCCACAGCGTTGTCTGCAGACTTCTTTCTCCATACGCAGGCTGTTGCCGGACGCCAGGTCCCTTCTTAGTCTTACGCCCCTTGGAGCCAACCTCTCTCCATACAAAATGAAGAGGGGTGGGGAGTGCCCAACTGCACCAACAAATGTTCGGCTACACTGTGGCACCATGGACATTGTTTTGAGCTTATGTTTGGAACAGTAGTTAGCAACATAAACAAGAGACACTGAGTGCGATTTGCAGTTCGCGCAGAGCTGCTGCTGAGAGACTGAAGTCCTGTAGGCTGTGGCACTGTCTCTGCATTGCTAGACCCTGAACATGAAGGCAGTACAGGCCTTCAAAACGAGGAGCTACATGCCCTGTGACACAGTGTTGCATCCTGCAACACGTGAATGTTCAAGAAACAGAATTTCAATGAAGGAACCACCTGCAAAACTAATGCTTAAATGGAAGTGTAATGTGTAATGCTACAGTGCATCTGCAACAGCGACACTGTGATTAATTGGTACAGAAGCAGCAACACTTCAGACTTGTATTCAAGAGGTTCACAGTTCAGATCTTGGCCACCATATTTGTTACCTTCTTGTACTGAACTGATGTTTGTCTCACCCAATTATCATATTATTATTATTATTTGTATTTATCACCTTTATGCAGGGTATTTACAGTTACAATTTATGGTACTTGTTTTGTTATTTCCCATGTTAACACTTTCACTGCCGGGTATTTAAATCCCCGATGGTGTTAAATTGCCAGCGATTTATTGAATGTCAAACAACTAGTGCGTCGTCTTATAAATTATAAAATATAATTATATATAAAATTATATATAAAATACATATATGTTTTCTAGTTGTCAGCTAGGTTTTAATAAAGATGTAAAATATGTTTCCTGAAAGAACTTATTGTGTGCATGGCCTATTTAAGGCAAAAGAACAGAGTAAATTTTAGATCGACTAAAGTCGACACTGGCAAATTAAAACGTAAATACTTAAATCGACCGTGGTCAATTTTGGCAGTGAATGTGTTAAGTATTTTGTACTCTTACATTAGTCCTTTCTGAAGTCTGTGCAGTGCCCAATATGGCTGTTTTCTGAAAGATTTTGGGATGGTTCCAGTTGCCCCTGTTATTACTGGTATCACATTGCACATGCGCTGTATTTCTGTTGTAAGGTATTTATTATTATTATCATTATTATTATAGTTATTACTATCATCATCATCATTATTTCTAGTACTGTTATTTACAGTGCGTCATTTGACTCGACTGTACGACTGTGGGATGTTGATCATGGCGCCTGTATCCACACACTCACCAAACACACAGAACCAGTGTACAGTGTGGCATTCTCTCCTGATGGCAAGTTCCTGGCGTCTGGTAGCTTCGACAAATGCGTTCACATTTGGTCCACTCAGGTAATGAGGACTGATGATCCTGTAAAAAGGAATGTTTCGGAACATACGAGATAGTCATGCAGTGCTTTCCTTTTCAGAGTGGACAACTTGTGCACAGTTACAAAGGAACAGGAGGTATTTTCGAAGTCTGCTGGAATTCCCGTGGTGACAAAGTTGGTGCCAGTGCATCTGATGGAAGTGTAAGTTTATGGTTTCCCCACATGAGTCTATTGTTTAAAATAATCGTATTGTCTGACTGTTAAAAATAATTTTAAACTGTAACACGGTATGTGCCTTACAGGCCGTCCTCGTTTAATGCTGCCTCTTTATGCTGTCACTTAATGGTGACCAAAGATTCAGTGAGTGCTGGGATGTGATGCTGTGTCCACGTGCTAGACCCTGAAGGTGAAGGCACCACACTCCTCTGAAATGTCAGGAACTGTCACCCAGTGACGTAGCATCACATCCTGGAAGACTTGGATCTGTTCACTTATTGTTTTTGAAGTTAAATTTTGTGATAATTTCTCATCTGTCATGTGCACTCACTATCTTATCCCATCTGTTTTGTCCTCCTTGAATTAACCATGTGAATATTTGGTGAAGACTATAGCTCTCAGTTCTGTAAAGGTAAAGTTCTCCCTAGAACAGGCCATGAAGGCCCAGAGGGGGAGTAGAGGAATAGCTCTACTCTTTCTTTAACCGTGGCACTAGGTGAGGGTGGGTGGTCAACTCCACGCCCCGGCTGCTTTACCCCCAGGAAAGAGACCCAGTACCCATTGTATAGGAGGCTGGGTGGGCCCCAGGACCGGTCTAGACGGCTGCGGAAAATCTCGCCCCCACCGGGATTCGATCCCCGGACGTCCAGCCCGTAGCGAGTCGCTATACTGACTGAGCTGTCGCAGCCCTCTCAGTTCTGTAAGACATTCAAAATAGAATTTTGTAAATTTTTAAAGGTACATGACATTAAATCAATTAGGGGAGGTGCTGCAGCTGTTTGCAGCTCAATGTTGATATTCATATCTGGACAGTGAAAGAGACTGTGTCATAGGTGGAACATTTCAAGGAATGTTCAGTTGATTGGTACTCACTAGTCTATAACACACTGT
Source organism: Reticulitermes speratus (assembly GCA_021186555.1). Taxonomy (NCBI): domain Eukaryota; kingdom Metazoa; phylum Arthropoda; class Insecta; order Blattodea; family Rhinotermitidae; genus Reticulitermes; species Reticulitermes speratus. The sequence continues at coordinate 44,209,597 of JAJKFL010000039.1, read as the reverse complement.
CAAAATCCAGATGAAGCTTCACCACTGTTAATGCCTCAGACCTTACACACTGGCTCTGTATGTTTTCTTTCAGGTGTTTGTATTAGATCTTCGTAAACTCTGAAGGTCAGCTACAGAAGACTGAAACATCGTAACTTGGTGTAACATACTTTACCTAATACTGGTTGCAGATGATAAACCCATGGAGAGGAAACAGCATCTTCAAATAGGCACTGCAAAATATAGACATACAGCAGGTTTATTTGAAGCTTACAACCAGTAGTTCTTAATTTGAAGAGTATTAAAATTGTTGTGAATTTGAATTAGAGGGAGTAACTTTTATATCATGTGTGCATCACTGTATAATAAACTGCTTATACAATAAGAAATATAGACTCTGATGGCAAGGCAAAATGCAAGCAGCATGCATGGCTGTGATTGGATATGTAGAGACCTTTAGCCTTCCCCACTGCCACCCTTTTCACACAATTTACAACCTGTACCCAGATTTGCTGGGACATAGTTGCAGTCGCTGTTTATAATAAGCTGTCATCAGTAAAGACTACAGTAGAGCAGTGGTATTCAACCTGGGGTACGTGTACCCCTGGGGGTAAGCGAAGACATCTTAGGGGGTACGTAAAATTTAAAAAATAAATACATTATTTCATGATAAACACTGAATAATCAGGGTCACATTTACGGTTAGCCACAACAGACCGGACGTAAGGACATGCGATTTAGGAGCGCCATCTCTCTCTCTCTCTCTCCTTCATGCGATTCTTATCTGGGCGGCTAGTTTCATTTTATTCCACACAATGCATATCATTTAGCTTTGCTAAAATACCTTTGTCCCTTTATTAATTTTTATACGATAGACAATAATATATTTGTTATTTAATAGCTTGACTCTCCTTTTTCTCATTTAAAACTTATTATTTAATACATCATTTTGGATGTAATTTATTTAACTTATTTTAGATGTAGATTATAGACTGTGTATAACTTGAATTATGCACCAACAACTTTGGGGGGGGGGGGGGGGGGTACGTGAACAAAAATGGTTGAATACCACTGCAGTAGAGAGTCAGTGTCCATTATTGAGACCGGTAAAACTGTCGCAAATGTTGGAATACATATTCAATCTAAAATGCCTACATAGTTGCGACAACATATGAAATACCATAAAAGTTTTAAATGACTGGTATGAAATACAAGTAACAGACAGCATACATAGCATGAAAGTTTATTTTGGAGAGTCTCGTATGATAAACTAGAAGAGCAGTCACAGAGCTGGACTGAGCAGTGTGGTCTGTGCAATAGCTGGACAGTGGGGAAGCTGACTTCTCAGCTATGTGGTCTCATCAGAACCAATCACGAAAGGTCAAAGCAATGATACGTGAGTGATCACAAAAAGGTTGAAATCCCATACATTGAGGCTGATGAACTTTGAGACTCTACTGTACTTCATAATGTAGTGCAATGTTAATCTTGTAGTTTACTGACTGCACATGCAGTCAGTTTATAAAATGCGATTAACTTTTAAATGACTGGGTTGGTATTTAGCACATGGTTTATGAAAAACACGAGTATTACTTGAACAGAAAAAGATAAAATTATGAAATAAATGCCAGTTATGGGAAACAAAACAGAGTTTATGCAGCATGTCTTAAAAATGCAGTAAATTTCCTTGTTGCCTGAATATATAATGTGAATTTTTAGGGGTGTATTTTTTTACATGTGTTCACATATGCGAACATAGGTCATTTAAAGGTTGATACTTTATGATATACACTAGACTTAATACAACTGATATTTGGATCGATATGAATAAAAATCAGAGGTGTCCAACAACGTTTATTAAAGTCTCACATTTTAACCTTCACAGAGCAATCTGTTCAGTGATTTAGGCATTGATTTGTAAAATATGGCCAAGAACACAGCATTTACCGCTTGAATAAGACAGGTTTTCAATTCCAACTACTGCCCAGAACAGAGGTGTTTTAAATTTAAGGTAACTTAAAATGCACCCATAGTATGATGCACAGAGGCTGGCATTGAAGGGTTAAAGTTGAGGGATGGAAACTTAAAGGCAGAAAGTGAACACCAGTACTGCATGTTACGGATGCAGGCGTGGACAGTTATTTCTGTGTCGTGTGCTTATACACAAATCAAAAATGCTTGTACATCTCCTTTATTTATGTACCAGTAGAACTACACATTTTTAATCTGTGACCAGGTAACTTGCTAGCTGAGCCCCCTAGACACTGTACATAACTGCAGTCGGCACGACGTGGTCGCTGCTAGTCTCACCATTGAACGGCCAGGCAGCGTTATACCTCTACTCTGTTGGGAATACAGTCACTGTGGACCTTTTAGAAATGGATGTAAAACTCGTTTTAGGTGTGTGTAGTGCTTACCCACTTACCAGCTTGCCTCTTCATCCCCTTGCCAACAAGTAGCAAGTAATCTGGTCAATATTGTAGACAGACGTGAGCGATTGGAATTACTCTGGCCCAGATCTGGTCTGCTAAGAGTGTGCCCAGTCTAGGAATTTAACCATGGTTCTCCAGTCACTACTAACTCAGCCATCCTGAATCATTTGTAATAATGTGTACATATTATAATAGAAACTATAAATAAAATCTTGATTACGTCTTAACGGTTTTGTTTAATTTTGGTGTCGATAACAAGTAACAAGAGAACAGGCTTCAGTAACTACTGGATGTGAAGTACTGACAGTGACCAGTTTTGGGAGAAATTCGGTATAGGTAAGGTAAGGTAAGGTAAGGTTCACCCTAGAACAGGTCATGAAGGCCCAGAGGGGGAGTAGAGGTATAGCTCTACTCTTTCTTTAACCTCAGCGCTAGATGGGGGTGGGTGGTCAACTCCACGCCCCGGCCGCTTTGCCCCCGGGAATGACCCGGCACCCATTGTACAGGAGGCTGGGTAGGCCCCAGGGCCGGTCTGGACGGGCGCTGAAAATCTCGCCCCCACCGGGATTCGATCCCCGGACCGTCCAGCCCGTAGCGAGTCGCTATACCGACTGCATAGATCTTCACATAACGCTGTTGAGAATTTGTGAGTTTCAAGAAAATTGGTGCAGGTAAAGTCGTACTTTAAAGGGTGTAAATGGAATTTTTGCCCATATTTCGTACATTTGTGTCCAATTAGGATAAAATTAGAACAGGAGATGTTCACAAAAATATATGAAGTGACAGTTTCACAAAGGTCAGCACACTGAAAGCCATATTTTACTTAAGGGCATAAAAGAATTTCCCACTTCTATTGTCTCATTTTGTTGAAATTCAGTGTAAGAGATCTGGTAGTAGGGGTTTTATGCATTTGAGAGTTTTGTGAAACTGTGCACAGATAAGGCTATACTTTTCTTACGAGTGTAAATGAAATTACACTTACATGTGTGCTGTGAAAGTGTTTTTGAAATTTTTGAAAGGAAATAATGCCCGAGTGAATTCTGTGTACCACATCATGGAGTACACCATTTGCAGTCTTGTTAACAGTGATCAGTCCTTCCATTTGCCCACATGTAACGGCTGCGGAACTGATGACTATTTTTCATTGAATTTTATGTGGTACAGTTTTATAAACCTGTCGCACATTTTCAGTTTTCATTACGATTGGACAATTTATCGACCACTTCACTTGAAGACTGTGCATTTCCAGACCTGTGTGTTTAACCAACACATAAGCAAAGCAAGAAAATGAAACTGCATCACTCAAATTCCATATGCAAAAAGTTAAGTTTTCTCTGTATCCTAGCAACAGTGCTACAATTTGGCATGATTGGAACTGTGCATTGATTGTATTGCTGTTATTAGGATATAATGCAATGTGCCATAACAGTGCACCACAGTCTAGGGAGTAAGAGGGATAAATTAAACTGCAAGCAGCAGGCACATTTCTGCTACATCTCGTGAATGTGCCAAGAAAGGAAACAAGGAGTGGCTACGAAAAATAAGAAGTCTACTCAACTTCACAGCTCTAGAAAGACTAAGCACGTCATGTGTTTGTGAATGTCACAAAACCTATTCAAATTAATACTCGTACAGTAGAACCCCATTAAGAAGTCTTTCAAGGGACCAGAGGATTAGGGACTTCTTAAGCGGGAAGACTTATTAAGAGGGAAAGCTTATTAAAAGCTATAGGATAGTAACTGGTACATTAAACATACAGTTCTTTTACAAAACAGGAATCCAGAGTGGATTGTTTTGTGAAGTTTCTTCTTAGTGCCACAGAAAACAATTCTACTTCTCTAATGCTTTTAAGAATAGTTTCAGGAACATTGTCAATAAATGCTCGAAATGTGGCTAGGGCATTTAGAGCCTCATTGTAAGACGGCACTACACTATCTTCCTCCTCTTCTTCACTCTCTGACACATTTTTGTCCCCCTCACATATTTGTTCAATAGTTTGCACTGAACAAGGCACAACATAGTATATATCGCATATATCGATAGTCAGATAGCAAGTGGTCGATGAATCAATAGCAACTTAAGATTTCTCATATTTGAAGGAAATAAAACTTTGGAAATGAATTTTTTTTATACATATTTTTAAAAACTTATTAAATGGGTAAAATTTCATAAACAATCATACTCTTGGTATCATGAGATTCGACTTCTTAGGTGGGAAAACTTAATAAGCGGGAAGCTTCCTATCTGGGAAAAATTAATGTACGCATTATGGATTTTATTTTGGGACTTTAAAAATCAGACTTCTTACAGGGGAAAACTTCTTATCCGGTTCTACTGTACTAAATAAATTACCTCTGCATCTGTCTTGTATCGTGTGGAGGCTCTTTTTCATGCATTCTCAGATCATGATAGGGTTCCCCCTGAAGAGGAGCCCCAAAACTGTGTTCTTGCAACCCAACCCATTCATCCAGCTTATGACACCTAAATACAATAAAGAAACATAGCACATAAGGTAAGGAAGAACTACTAACAATTCAAATATGCAGTTTTTGTTGTTTGTAGAAAGCAGACCTATAAGCATATCTGTTTTATATGGGTGAGGAATTTGGTTTCTCACATTAAGGGATTAATACAGGCTGGGAGTGTTCAAGAACAGGGTGCTGAGGAAGATATAAAGGGCCCAAAGTGGAGGAAGTAACATGAGAATGGAGAAGACTGCATAACGAAGGGTGTCATGATTTATACTCCTCACCAAATATCACTTGGGTAATCAAATGGAGGATGAGAGGGGCGGGGAGTGTGGCACGTATGGGGGAGGAATATATACAGGATATTGGTGGGGAAATACAAAGGAAAGAGAACAGTTACAAGACCCAGTAACTGATGGGAGGATAGTAATAAAATTGACCTTAATGATCCAGAATGGGTGTGGACTGGGTTAGGCTCAGGATATGGAAAAGTGGTGGGCTGTTGTGAATGTGGTGATGAACATGCAGGTTCCATAAAATGCAGGGAGTTTCTTGACTAGCTGAGGAACTACCAGTGCTCCCTGGAGGTAGTTTGTAGTTGCATAAAGCAGGGCTGGTGAATGATATCATCGGTGTAACTAGCGTTTAATCAGACAGAACCAAAACCAGGAAAAGATGGAACTTTTTATACACCCTGAAGCCAATATTATGTGCTGATACTGACGTCGAGGCGATGTTACACTGTCAATGGGCAAGCAATTCCCAATGTTCTGAAGGATCGCTGTGCCTCCCATCTTGAGGTTGGAGCAGTCGTAAGGTGTAGATTCACATAAATTACTCACCTGTCCCTCCCTGCTAGAATATTTCCACTGGCTCCACACCCCATTTCATCCCAACCAATGATACCCAATCCCAGTGTTCACATTGTTAATAACTGAATGCCACCTCCTCACACTCCTCAACAGCTTAGCTGTATACCAACCCCGGCCACTACAACTAGGCTCTGCCAAATACGGATCACTATTATCACTTAGTTGCTCACCACCCAACCTTTATTTTGCCACCCTTTGTAACCTACATGACTGAGTCATGTTGGGTTCAAGCTCCAGAAAGTTATGCAACTAAAGTTTTTTCCCCACCCAGGACATATTGCCACCTGCAGCACAAGTACCTAATGTGACCATGTCACAGCCTCGGCCAAGACGCAAACACGTTAGTACAGCGGTATTCAACCAGGGGTACGTGAAGACATCTTAAGGGGTACGTAAAATTTAAAAAAAATACATTATTTCATAATAAACACTGAATAATCAGGGCCAGATTTAGGGTTAGCCACAACAGACCCGGACGTAAGGACATGCGATTTGGGAGTGCCATTCTTCTCTCTCTCTCTCCTTTATGCAATTCTTATCTGGGAGGCTAGTTTCATTTTATTCCACATAGTGCATATAACTTTGCTTTGCTAAAATACCTTTGTTCCTTTATTAATTTTTATATAATAGGCAATAATATATTTGTTATTTAATAGCTTGATTCTCCTTTTTTCATTTAAAGCTTATTATTTAATACATTATTTTGGATGTAATTTATTTAACTTATTTTAGATGTAGATTAAAGACTATGTAGAACTTGAATTATGCACCAACAACTTTCGGGGTACAAAGTCGAAGAGAAATTATATGTGGGGGTACGCGAACAAAAAGGTTGAATACCACTGATCTACACCACTGGTGGAGGCCTAGATTCTATTATTAGCAGCTTACATGCAATCTCTGGTTAATACAGTCACACACGCACCATAAACAGTCATTATTTCACCTGTTACTGCCGTTCAGTCCAGAGACAGGGCTTCACATCCGAGCTGGCACTTAAAACAGCTATCTGCTACACTGAGGGCAGGTCAAGGTGCATTTCTATGTATAGCAAATAATCCAGTCATGTCTATGAACAGACATTTGTTTCATTACACAGTGAACATCATATTACCTGTGATCAAACATACATGAAAATGGAAGAGTTGACATTCTTAATAACTGCTGGTAATAGTACTTATATTACAACACCCACACACTTACCTCAAGTTCATGAACCTCGATCTTCAGGATTCGACCTTTTTGAGAGCACTCTTTCATTGTTTCGACCTTTCTTGACTGGTTCCAACAAAGCAGGAACAGATAACACGGGTGACAAACCACTTTGCCCCACTCTTCTGCTGTTGCGCACATAACTTGCAGCGCAGTTAAGCTATGTCTTCCATTATGTGTGGTTGACTGCTTTTGTGCTTTATGTAATGAGGCTCTCCTTAAGTATTTTAGACTTACAAAAGAGCATGTATTTTTATCAAAAATCAACTTCCATGCCTCTTATACTTTTTGAAGTTAAATCTGTATTTTTAATACTGGTATTGTGTAAGTTCTTGGAACCAAGCTGACAATTTAAATTGCAAATGGATTTATGTGTTTGTGACACTTTTGGTGGCCACAGCTAACCACGAACACTAAGACTCTACCATATTTTTTTTCCAAATATCTATAAAATTTAATGCCCAATTTAAGTAGATGTGGAAGAACAATCAAGAAAGTTGCTAGTACAGTAATTATGTTCCATCATACGAGAGGTAAATAAGATTTGAGCTTTTCATAACAGCTAAGATTCATACTGTGGTCTTCTGGATTATTATGGGTTACCTCTTAGTTGCTGGCCAGTGGAATTTTGAAGTCACTTGTACAACGATAACAGACTGGCATACAAACAACACAAATGCCCTGTCCTTGCGACCTCACATGCACAGTAGGCCAGTCTGCCAGCTCCACTAGGTTCAACTGTAAAAAAATGAAAGACAACCTTTAAACTGTGTAGTCTTTGGGGTAGATACATGTGTTCCCCCACAATGTTCAAAAAATACAAAGATGACCTTTACACAAAGCAGTTTTTAGGGTAGATATGTGTTTTGGTGAAATGCTGATATTCAGCGTTGACACTACACAGTGTCATAACCCATAAGAGCACAACATGAATCTTATTCACATACTATTTTCAGCAATAACTCAAAATAACATGTACAACAAAGTGTACTCAGTATAAAAACACTCAGTTTTAACATACAAAATAAATGAAAAATTACACACACACACACAAATCACAGATTATCAACAGACAAGAACAAGGCCATCTGTCTGATATTTTGGGATCTCTCCATCATCCACACTCCTTCAACTAAACTTTTTTAAACAGGTTCCATTCTCCTCTTCAGGCAGCAGGTGAGGTAAGGAATTCTACAGCCAAGATGCTGTAATCCAAAAGTACAGGGTCATTAGTTTATCTGACACCTATCAGTGGGCACTTCCCACCACTACTCTGCCACGGTGGGAGGTTGGCTGAGTGAGTTACATTAACATTACAAATCAGCTGACAGGAACTGATAGTTGTGATATAAATAATGGCCTTATACCTGTGTGTAAACCTTCAGACATGGGGGTGAAGACAATTTGGTTGGCCAACAGAAGTTGTAACCAAGGTCAAACTATGTCATCTTTGTGACCTGTGTTTTCACAGGATTTAATTATCACTTTACAGTTCAAAACTGAATAGTAAGAAAGTCACCAACTTAACAAACTTTGTGTCAAGTCTAACATATCAAAGTGAACTGAAAAAACACTGTAAAACATACAAACAAAAGAAATGGACTAACCTTTAGGATCCAAACAACTGTGTCAACAAGCAGTGTGCAGCTTACGATGCTGAAGTTATACCAATATGTCATCATGAACACATAAATTAATGGAGTCTACTTAAATCCCGTTTTTGCAAAGTACTCCTGGCCATTTAATTTGGATGCTTAAGGTTTAACAAACAGTATGTTGTCACTCTCTGAACAAAGGACTTACATGTTGCAGTGCCCAACATGTAAGTCCTTTGTTCCACTGTTCCACGCTGTTGTTGTTACTATTATTGCTTAGTTTGGTACTGAAAAATTTGCATACCCACTGAATTTATCACTTAGCACATCTGTTCCTCAAAATTTGACCTGCATGCTTAGGAGGTCACTGGTTCCACTGGAGAGGAAAGAAAAATGGCTATTAATGAATAGCTCCATATGCAAGAGCCCAATTTCTATCACGACAGAATTTTTAAACTTGTGCCAAGGTAGAACAAATACACCAATGTGCTCAGAGATCATGAAGAAACATAGCAATACCGCAGTAGAATAAAATGAGCGACATTTAATGTTGTAATGACTTGTCATTTAATTTCTATGATCTAGAGAATTTTACTTATTGAATATGCCTCATATCTCATTAAAAACACATACGAGGCTTGTTGAAATGAAACCCATTTCAGGACTGGTCGGTGTGAAGAAGCACAGGTCATTAAACAGTCCCCATGGGTGCTGAGGCAAGCATTCCACTGGCATACAAACTCCCTGGAATATTGCTTGTACCACTGTGACCCTTGACATCAAAATCAATGCACAGTGATATTGTACATGGTCATTATTTATCTGACAACTAGCACGTGCCAATTCCTGTCGGCTCATGTTGCATATTGATATAGCCCACTCAAGGAACCACCCACATCTGCACAGGAGTTTTAGCAGGAAGTGACAAAAAAACTTTTGTGAGACAAAAGACGACCATGTAGAACCCCCCAAAACCTTTGTACTGCCAACAACAACAAGGTGCTATGGCCATCTTACACTGACTGCCTCATCATGTTACATGACAACACATGCTACATTCCACTTACCAGGAGTTTCAAGTCTCTTGGTACGCACATTCAGAATGGACAAAGACGTCAAGCTGGTGGTTCAAGTCTCTTGGTACGCACATTCAAAATGGACAAAAAAATCAAGCTGATGGTGGTTCAAGTCTCTTGTTATGCACATTCAGAATGGACAAAGACATCAAGCTGATGGTGGTTCAAGACTCTTGCTACGCACATTCAGAACGGACAAAGACATCAAGCTGATGTTGGTGCAATGGTTCCAACCGCAGCCCAGAAAATCGTCTGAGTGGCCAGTGTGTCATGAGGCTGCTGCCCTCAACACCCATTAGTACTATCTGTAGTGCCCTCCATGTCTCCCAGAACAATCCCCAAACAGGTTTTGTTTAAACAGGCCTACATCTGCAGTACTAATGCCAATCAGTGATGCCAACAAAATTTCTTCTGTTCATACATACCTGCCAAAATCTTGATTTGATTCACACCGTTATAGTGATAATAATAATAAAGACACCGTCAAGCACAACTGATGATGTTTATTATATACATGTGGGAAATTTTCTTACAACACGTTTCGGCCGAAATAGGCCATCGCCAGGCAATACATATATTAAAATATTAACAATTACTGCAGTACAGGTTGTTTGAATGTAAATGAGATCTCATTTTACAAAGAACCATTTTATACTGAAAGGTAATTAGGGTATACATAGGCGTCGGTTACATTGTAGACTTTGTAGATAGTAGAATTACCATTATTGCAATGTTTCAAAATCAACAGATTGCTAAGAGAAAAATTCTCTTATCTACTTTCTACAAAGTTTAAAATATAACCAACCTCTATATACACCCTAATTACCCTTCAATATAAAATGGTTAGTTGTAAAGTGAGATCCCATTTAAATTCTAACAACTTACACCACAGTAATTCTTCTTAGTAGTATTTTAATACATGTATTACTCGCTTTGGAAGAGGCCAAGGACCTGTTGTAAGACAGACTACAGAATGAAATGAATTACCTGATGATGGCCCATTTCGGCCGAAACATGTTGTAAGCAAATGTCCCCTGTATATAATAAACATCATCAGTTGTGCCCAACAGTGTCTTTATTACTATTATAATAATAATAATAATAATTATTATTATTATTGTTGTTGTAACTGCCAAAATATGAAATGGGCCACTGACATGCATTTTACATAAGATTTTGGGTTATGATGATGGTGTAATGTGGTTTTCCAAGTTATGTCCCCATTACATTGTTCAGTCCACCTGCCAGACTACACAGGGTCATAATATCTATATACAGAGTGTTTCTTTCATTGTCACACCACGCAAGGTAGTCTTGCACAGACAGCATTAATCTGTTGGACCACCTGGCAACAGCATCCATTCAGGACAGCAATAAAAGGAACACACTATTACAGTACCTCTGTCTGTCCGAAATACGTAAAAATGTACAGCATTCAAAGCTGGAAGGCTTGCTTTTTATAACTGATTATATCACTTAATCCCTGACCATGATACAAAAATAATGCACTTGGGAACAAACCTTCAGGTACAGAGAGGTCAGTTTTACAGATTTAATTTCTCAGTATCTTACTTTGCATCGTCCATAAGGAAGTGTTATGATGGGATGTCTAAAATTAAGTTTACATCCTCCATCTTCCAGATGCAGTACACTCGAAACAAGACGCAGTACACTCAGAACAAACATCCACACACCAATTTCTAATGTAATTCTTAATCTCATAGGAATACAAGTACCCAAGAGGTACCTTCTGGTGAATTAATCTGAATTCTGCACAAATATGGTCACTGCTCCTCTAAATGCATCTGATTATCAGTTTTAAAGTGAGTGAACATAATCAGAAGCACTGGTCCGAAGCTGCTTTAAGATGGAGTGTCGCTGAAAGAATTACACTAGAGACCAAATCTCACAACAGTATATCACAATAAAAAAAATACAAACTTCCAATTAAGGGTGAGTACAAATGGGTAAGAGTCCGATCACAATGTTACAGCACCTGTGTGCGCAGACAGCTTGCATAGGAAAGGAATGCAGGTTATAGGGCAGGGGTGGCGAAACTGCGGCTAGCGAGCCACATGCAGCTCTTTGACATATAATGTGCGGCTCGCAGAACTATGTTGGCTGAGCTCCTTTTTGCATTGCAATTCATATAAAAGGTAAATAAAAAATTTTCAAGCTTTATAATTATTTACCGGTATAAACTGAGAGTCCACTGGATTAAAACGTAAGTTTAATGTTCGTGGTGAGTAAATATATTTAAGAATTTTTGTAACAAAATGTGCCGGTAACAATAAAAATGTGTGTAATATTTGTTCATATCTTGCGGCTCTCAAACATCTGAAGTTTATCGTATGTGGCTCTTACGTTAAGCAAGTTTGGCCACCCCTGTTAATAGGGCGAGCAAATATGACCGTAGCAGTGTCACTTATCTCTCTACCCACAGTGCATCATATGTTCAGTTACAGATCAACGATAATGAAGTATTTCAATATATGTTACAGGTAACTAGTTTCTTACCTTTGTGACAGCATCATAGTGTAGTGTTTTTGCTCAGTTAATGGCCACCAACACAAAAAGACCTACCCTCTATAACAGCCAGTAACCAACTAACCTGACACCTCTTTAGCCCCTTCTGTGGACAACTGCAAGCAGTGACTGAAGCGAGTTCGCTGCAATTGGGCACTAACCCATTTGTAGCCAAAAATAAATACATTGTGACCTCTTCAGTTTTAAAATCAGCCCACATGGTTACTTGGTTCAAAAATATTCAATTTCTGACATTCCTAACACACTTTCCCTCCTGCACAGCCTACAACACAACAGGCTCTGACGATACCAGACCTCATCAGCAAGGCACTATAAGGTATTAACAGCAGCAAAGTTCTGTTCTTGATTTCCAACAGACTCACTAGTCGCAGGTTTCCAGGTCTTCAAATACTAAATCAGATATGATATACATATATTAATCTTATATATAACAAATGTTACAGTATCAAAATGGGCAACTTAACATTAATACTAACTAGCAGAAACTGTAAGTGAACACATATATCACCACTATTTTGTGCGATCTTACAATCATTTTCATTCATGTCGAATACACTCACTAAATGTCTGTCACTGTCACAATGAAGAAGAGTTCTCCATTTCTTTAACCAAAAATTGTATGAAATATATACCAAAAGAGTGCTGCTATGCCATCAGACGATTTAATTCCTGAAGGCTCACCACACACTCGGTGCAACTAAGTTTTTGTTAACTATACACTGTACAATAAAAATGTTTTTGACTTGAACAGAACCCACATAGTTTTACCAAGTGGGAATATGAATACACATAATGTCAATATCATTTACAATTAAATTAATAAATGCTTTGTATTTTAAATTATTTGTCTTCAAGTAGTTAGTGAGATTACTATCCTGTACGGAGCACCAACATGATTTCGACTTACCACACCAGCAACCATTCACAAGTGATACCAACACAAAAGTTTATACACCCAGAATGGTTTCCTGTACCATTACAACATCTGTTAAGCAAAGGAAGTTGGGAACACTTACATTACTAACAACTCCCAACACGATAACCATTAGTGATTGTGTTAACATATGAGGAATATAAACAGAAACATGTTCACCATCACCATCTGGCTTCCTTTTATAATTACGAGGCATGTTCAGTAGTAAGGTTACCTAGGTCATAAAAATTACATCAGAAGTACAACGTTAAATGCAGCTCGTTTATTTCAATCAAGTATCATTTCTTTAACACACTCCCTGACAGTACTGATACACTTGTCCCTACTTGGCACTAGTTTACAAATCCTGTTGCAGCAGAAATCAGGTGTTTGGCCCCACTTCAGTCCTTACACAAAACATGCTGCAGTGCAGTTGGGCTGCCACAGCAATGCTCAAGAGGCTTCAATATAGTTTTCTCGGGCGCACAGCCGCGTCAATTCGTTTGAATACAACGTTTCGGGGACTAGCTCTGTCCCCATCCTCAGGCAAAACTGATTTAACATACAACTCGTCTGTCCCAGACGAGTTGTATGTTAAATCAGTTTTGCCTGAGATGGGGACGGAGCTAGTCCCCGAAACGTATTCAAACGAATTGACGCGGCTGTGCACCCGAGAAAACTATATTGAATCATGTCGCCGCGAAAGTTTTAAAACTTAGATCAAGAGGCTGCCGATTCCCAGTGCAGACGCTGTTCTGTTCCAACATTCATGTAACTCGGCTTTTACATATGTCAGAATTCAACTTGCTGCCCAACAAACACCAATTTTATGTTCCCGACTTCTGTGTTGTCCCAGATTTTATGCACTTTTTCTATGATCCCAGATAATGCACATAAGGTAAAGGTAAAGTTCTCCCCAGAACAGGCCACGAAGGCCCAGAGGGGGAGTAGAGGTATAGCTCTACTCTTTCTTTAACCTCGGCGCTAGATGAGGGTGGGTGGTTAACTCCACGCCCCAGCTGCTTTACCCCCAGGAAAGAGACCCGGTACCCATTGTATAGGATGCTGGGTGGGCCCCAGGGCCGGTCTGGACGGCTGCGAAAAATCTCGCCCCCACCGGGATTCGATCCCAGGACAGTCCAGCCCATAGCGAGTCGCTATACCAACTACGCTAAGGACAGTGTTACATTTTCCTGGATTTTACATTCCATGACTTTATATTTTCCAACTCCATTTTACTAGTCTCGACTACACAATTGACCTGATTTTACATTTCATAGTTCTCGTCTCAGAAATTTTATTTCCATCCGGCAAGGCATAGCTAGTGACACCTCAGTAAAATCTCCCTGAACTAAATGTTGAAGTTGTTAATACTGTTCTTGTATAGATGGAAGTAGGTTTAAGGGGAACAGATGTCAAATTCCAATTCACTGACCTTAATTGATAGTAATCAATTGTACAAGGAACTAATGCTGCGCATTTTTGTGTTGAATTGTGTATCAGTTTTGTAGACCAAATTCTAATGTGAAATGAGCATAATTTTACATATAAGGGCAAAATATGTATAAAAGAAAAGAGACATTATTTATGGTAAGGGATGGAACAGATATTTTAGCGAAAGTTTTACTCTGTGCGCGCGTGTGTTTACTGTTAACACTGTAACTTGTAATAAGATTCTAAGCAAAGTGTAATAGTGTTAAAACCTTAAAAGTGACTGTGAGTATAGTAAATAAGTCAATCGACAAAAAGTCATTCCACATATAGGAATTAAAAAACGGTTCATAAAGAATATGCAAAGTTCAGCTGATGTAAGTCAGGACTTACGCTACGTGTGGGGTGTCTGTAATGACAAAGTGGAAATGGCAGTTTGTGAATCCTAGAGCCCAGTTTGTACCATGACAGAATTTTTAAATTCATACCAAGATGGGATAAACGTGTCAATATTCCCGGAGATTGTGAAAAATAATGAATCTTCAGTACCATAAATGACCTACATTTAACGTTGCAATAACGTCTCTTTTAATTTTTATGACCTGGGAAACCTTACTTACTGAACATCTTTCATAAGCCGCACGCGCGCGCGCGCATACACACACAACACACACACACACACATATACATATATATTTCTATGTAAACATGACTAAAACTAACAGCCTAAATGAAAATGGCTGGAAAACCTCAGGTGATGTACATTGGTATCGAGTAGCAGGCTCTACAAGCACTGCAAGTGATGCTCTGAGAACTAAAACTGTCAAGAAAATGTCAATTTACAGAACATTACCCAACAGCCTCTCAAAATACATTCCTGTTATGCACTTACATTCTGCAGCAACGCAAAAACCCGCTAAGCATTACGGGCATTAACAAACACATTTATTTAAAATTTCTTTAACCTTGTCTTCCATGAACAGGGTGCTTTAAGTCTCCCAGTGCTCTAGAATTGGTAGCCATACTTAACCTGGCATAATGTTCGTGATTACAGTAAGTCCTCGCTTAACTTTATGGTCATGTTCTTGCACAACGTGAAGTTACATGAAACAACATTAGGCAGATCAAGTTTTAGTATAACAATAACTTAAGCAGATTGTGTTCTTCAGCCTTTCTTCATCCCCATAAGCATCACAATATACAAAACATGAACACGACTGCAAATTTTGTGACACATTGTGACAGTGTATGTGTGTAAATGATATAAAAATACCAAGATGTAATTTTGTTGGTATTTTTTACATCACGGCTGCAAATAAGTGCAAATTTTTGGCTATAAATACACTAAATTCTAAATTAAGATAAGGTTTATTTAAAACAAATCACACACTTTCATTGCAAGACTGATGTTTCTCTGATGCTTCTTGCTAGCAGCATTTCCATCAGAACAATTGCTGGCTGCACTGCAGCCCTTTTAATGGGCAAATTGAAAAAAAAAAAATCCTGTAACAATGTTAACACCACGTAGACACAAGACAAACAAACACCCTTACTCAGCAGGAACATAGGCCAGACAGTCACTCTGCAACAGTTTTACTGCAACACGCGGCATCTGCCGTGATGCCGCATCACTAGCCATGTCTGAACAACCTAATAATGTTAGCAGGGACAACATTAAGTGAAGACTTACTGTATTATGAAACGAAATACAGTGCAAGTCCAATGCAGTGGCAGTTCGGAACGGCATAAAAAAGTCACTTTTGCAATACTTGAAACATCCAGATCTGCATTTCGCAACATGTCGCATCAGGAATCAAACAGGTATTTGGCAACCTGTCACACATCAAGAATAAAATATGCATTTTTACAGACATCACGCCAAGTAGTGATGACACTGCAGTTTATGAAGGAATTTGGTGCACTTTCCTAACTGACCCTTCGTTCATTGACCATTTTTCCTGTCTTTAAACATGCTGCTGCATCTTGGACGTAGCAACAAACGGAGGACGGCTGAAAATAACGCACATTACAGAAGATGCAAGTATTCCCGACTTCACTTTACCCAAATGCCATGTGCTTAGAAACAAATGTTCATACAATTCTGACCCTCACAACGGTCACATCACCACTGTGAAGGAAACAGAGACTGAGCCACCATAACTTGTGCAGCAGTGAGCATTTACGCTGTACTATGGTACTACACTGGTTCAGCCACTGTCAGTTTGGCAGACTGCATGTTTTCCTGAGCTGGTTGCTGTCGAGGCGTCTGACCCTTGCTGCCAACAGGAGGTAGTTGTCATCTCCTATTGGTGCCTGCCTGTCAAACAGAATCATCAGCACAGTTCACTACAACATGAAACTTTCCCCTTGTCAGAGTCTGAGCACAACCTTGTGGCATCCAACTGTGCTAAAAGGAAAACATCAAGACCTCGTCAAAAACTTTTTTTATGAACTGACAGCACTGTTAGGGTGTGTTCATATAAACTTTTTATATGAACACACCCTAACAGTGCTGTCAGTCCATATAAACTTTTTATATGAACACACCCTAACAGTGCTGTCAGTCCATATAAACTTTTTATATGAACACACCCTAACAGTGCTGTCAGTCCATATAAACTTTTTATATGAACACAACCTAACAGTGCTGTCAGTCCATATAAACTTTTTATATGAACACACCCTAACAGTGCTGTCAGTCTATATAAACTTTTTATATGAACACACCCTAACAGTGTTGTCAGTCCATATAAACTTTCTATATGAACACACCCTAACAGTGCTGTCAGTCCATATAAACTTTCTATATGAACACACCCTAACAGTGCTGTCAGTCCATATAAACTTTCTATATGAACACACCCTAACAGTGCTGTCAGTCCATATAAACTTTTTATATGAACACACCCTAACAGTGCTGTCAGTCCATATAAACTTTTTATATGAACACACCCTAACAGTGCTGTCAGTCCATATAAACTTTCTATATGAACACACCCTAACAGTGCTGTCAGTCCATATAAACTTTCTATATGAACACACCCTAACAGTGCTGTCAGTCCATATAAACTTTCTATATGAACACACCCTAACAGTGCTGTCAGTCCATATAAACTTTTTATATGAACACACCCTAACAGTGCTGTCAGTCCATATAAACTTTCTATATGAACACACCCTAACAGTGCTGTCAGTCCATATAAACTTTTTATATGCACACCCTAACAGTGCTGTCAGTCCATATTCCAATAACATGGCCATACATGTATAACAAACTGGACAACCACAGTCAGGTGCTTCCTATGACTAACACTAATGCCGTGGAAATACAGCTTCTTACAGTCTTTAAACTTTATATTTTTCCTTATGCAGTCCATCACAAGAAGAAAGAAATGCTCGGACTTTTTAGATACTGTATCACTGCATCATAACATGATTACATCAATAGAATAAAATACTTCTCCATGTCATTTTAATATGCTTTTAAAGAACATGACACATACAATGAGAACTGTAAAAACAGTCTCGATTTATTAATTACTAAAAAAATGTAAAGCAATCCCATTACAGGACTGGACAGGCCCTTAGGGTTCCAGGAGGCCGAGGCTCCCAGAATTATAGACAATCGGCACATGAAGGTTGTCAGCCATACGCACCGGCCGCCTTTACCCCCCAGGAAATACTCCCAGTACTCATTTTGTTAGAGGCTGAGTTAACCTCAGGGCCATAGTGCAACTGAAAGGATTATGTCAATGAAAAATTCCAATGACACCATCGGGAATCGAACCCGCGACTTTCCAGCTTGTAGCGCAATGATTCTTCTTCACATTGTCTGTAGACAAAGCCCGAAGGATGCTTGAAACATTAGGCTTAAACACGTCACTGTAGCTCTGATATTCAATTCCAATAATAGTTCTGTCATCAGGCTTCCAGCAGTAACACTGTCACAGCATGGAGTACAGAAAAATACACTCAACTAGGCCCTAAAGTTTTGTTGCAAACGCTGAATTACAAAATAATGTTGAGGAGGCAAAATCTGCAAACAAAGTGTGTGAAGGAAACAGATTGAACAGTGAAATTTACATACAGGTGCTGGAAAGCTGAATGAAGCAAATTTCTCCAGTGAGAATGTGATTTGAAGAGAAAGGCAGCTGGTTCCTTTTGCACAGCAATGCCTGCGCTCATTCTGCAATTACAGCGAAATGCTTCCTGGCAAATTGCAGGATGGCGAATGCCAGCCGACTGTTTCTATTCCTAAACTGAACACAGCCCTCAAACAAAGAAGATTCCAGGACACTGAGGATGTCAACAAGAACATAACTGTCGGATTAAATGCAGTTCCTTTGGACACCTTCAATGACTGTTTTGTGCAACTTCTGGGCAAGACATAAAAGGCATGTTGTAGTCAAGAGAGATTATTTTGAAGGAAAATAAAAGAAACTTCTGATTTCATGCGTATCTGCTTCTTGCAGACTGAGTCCTGGAACTTTATTGTTTGACCTCATAACCCTACAACACTCAAGACATACAGCATATTTAATGCAGTAGTAATGCCCAGCTTATTTCATGGAGTGTCCTACAGTAATAAGCTTGACAAAAACTGCACATATAAATTATCACAGGCAGGGACAGTTGGGCATTAAGTACTGGGCACTGAAAGGGTTAACACAATTAAGATGCTTACTTGCTGCCATATTTGGTCTCACGTGCAGTAACCTCAGGTAACTTCGGTGTTCCTGCTCCAAGGTAAATACTGTCTCACTCAACTGGTTTACCATCTTGAAACATGATGGTACATCCTCAATGATGAAGCTTGGCAGGAAACAGATGTCACCGGTGTACACGGCCTGGCACTCACACGCAGCTGTAAATGTAATTGTTACAGTGTCACAGTACACATGCACATGAAACTCAAACAGAGCTGAATAATCATAAGTTATTTATTTACTGTGAATATGCATGCCCCAGTTCAGGCTAAGGTAAAGGTAAAGTTGTCCCTGTGCACATTATGAAGGCACATAGGTGGTTGGAGGGATAGCTCCACTCATTCTTAACCTTGATGCCAGATGGAGGTTCAGTGGTCAATTTCAAGCACACAGACTCTACCAAGGCAGTCTTTACTTCTGAAATGTCAAACAGTCTCACGATACACACATACATACACAGTAAAACCCCAATTTAATGTTCCCACATTTAGTGAAATCCCGGATTTAGTGATGATTTTTTTCATGTCCCGACAATAGCTCCATATAAACAATGTACCTCCATTTAATGAAAACCTCCATTTAGTGAAATATATTATAAACCCCCAGCAA
Source organism: Reticulitermes speratus (assembly GCA_021186555.1). Lineage (NCBI taxonomy): Eukaryota > Metazoa > Arthropoda > Insecta > Blattodea > Rhinotermitidae > Reticulitermes > Reticulitermes speratus. The sequence continues at coordinate 44,189,757 of JAJKFL010000039.1, read as the reverse complement.
TTCATTAAATAGGGGTTGTACTGTACTTGCAGGTTTTGAACACTGAATTTCACCAAAATCAGAGAATAAATGTGTAAAGTATGGTTACAAATTCATTTACACCCCTAAGTAGAAGTATAGCTTTCACTGCACCAATCTTCACAAAATAAATTTTTGTGGACACACCCTGGCTTGAATTTTATCAGACTCATATGAAATACTTTGAAAATACATGCAAAATTTTATTCACTCCCTTATGTAAGTACGGCTTTCACTGCACTGATTCTTAAAAAAAACTCACAACTCCTTCGAGGCAATATGTCGAGATCTTCTATAACAAAATTCACTAAAACTGGTCAACAAGTACTGGAAGTGCTGCTAACAATTCATTTACACCTTTAAGTAAAGTATGACTGTCAATGCGTCAATCTGCATTACACTCACGCTTGCTTGACACATTTTTGTAAAGAACTAGTACACCCAATGTCATGAAAATCTGACAAATGATTCAGTTGCTGGTACTAGGTTATGTACAGACGGATGGATACAGCATGCACACAAATCATTCATTCTTTAGTTCATGAAGCACACTTCAATAGCACCTACAGTTGGTGTGTTACATTCTGAATTTACAATGGAACAGACACATTTGTGTCTCTGTCTCTTATTCAAAAGTGGGGCGCTATAATGACATTAGCAGTGAGCACATGCAGCATAATAATCTGACTATAATGACATTAGCAGTGAGCACATGCAGCAATTACATCTGAGTATAAGACATAGCAGTGAGCACATGCAGCATAATTACATCTGAGCTATAATGACATTAGCAGTGAGCACATGCAGCTAATACATCTGAGCTATAATGACATTAGCGTGAGCACATGCAGCTAATTACATTGAGCTATAATGACATTAGCAGTGAGCACATGCAGCATAATTACATCTGAGCTATAATGACATTAGCAGTGAGCACATGCAGCATAATTACATCTGAGCCTCTCCAGCCTTTCCATGTGTGCAATAAAGAGCGAGTGGATCCTCTGCAATTCTCGATCTGGATCGAGATTCATCTGCAGTCCAGCCTCAAGACCTCGCGATACATCACTGCAACCTGGTGCTACTTCATGTGGTGCCCGGCAACTGAAAGGAAATCAAAATAATGAAAACTTTCTTCCTTGTGATGTGACAAAACTAGGACGCCTGTAAGAGCATCAACTAACTACTAACTAACTAACTAACTACTACTCCATGGAGCACAGTTCTTCTTGAGAAGCTAACAGGTCATCAGCTAGTCAAGAAATTCCCTGCATTTTATGGAACCCAAAGGTTCATTACCGCACTCACAACAGCCCGCCACCTGTCCCTATCCTGAGCCATATCAATCCAGTCCATGCCCCCCCATCCCACGTCTTGAAGATCCATTTTAATATTATCCTCCCATCTACGCCTGGGTGTTCCAAGTGGTCTCCTTCCCTCAGGTCTCCCCACCAAAATCCTGTATGCACCCGTCCCCATACGTGCTACATGCCCCGCCCACATCATGCTTCTTGATTTGATCATGCAAATAATATTTGGTGATCAGTACAGATCATTAAGTTCCTCATTATGTAGTCTTCTCCACTCCCCTGGTACCTCATCCCACTTAGGCCAAAATATCCTCCTCAGCACCCTATTCTCGAACACCCTCAGCCTATGTTCCTCCCTCAGTGTGACAGACAATATCTCTTTTGTAGTCTTAAAAATGTTGAAATCTATGCAAGAAAAAACATCCTGCATACATTTCATCTTTCTAACACATCTGATGTAAATAAGAATCAAAACTATACATTACACCCGCTCTCTCTACTTTGCAAAAGCTGAGGTTGTCACAGCAATGCTGCACAATACTCAAGTCTTCTGGCACGTGACAGTGCAGATATTTTCACAAGCCTCCACATTGCTCTGCATCCTTGGCATGCTGCACTCACCAAAGCCAATGTCTGTTGATGAATCAAACTGCCTCTCTGAATACTGCACTCACCAAAGCCAATGCCCATTAATGTATGCTGACGGATGGTAACGTTTCAGCCTGTTCGCGTTGGTCTGACAAATCTTTGTCAGGATATCTATCCACTCCTTCTCTTCCACACAATTGTTGGCCTGTAACACAGACATTCCCACACTGCTTCAGAATGGCAAACAACGCAGCAGACTCAAAACCATGTCTCACTCTTTCATATCTACAGTAAAACCCCTACTTAATGAATTGCTGGGGGATTAGAATAGTGTATGTTTCACTAAATCGAGGTTTTTATTAAATGGAAGTTACATCGTTTGTATGGAGCTATTGTTGGGACATGAAAAAATCATCACTAAATCCGGGATTTCACTAAATGCGGGAACACTGAATCGGGGGTTTACTGTATTTCTATTTCACACTGAGCAAACTCGTATCAGCCAAATATTGGGCCATTATTTTATGTGATAACTTGTGTCTGCCACTTGCTGTCGCCTCAATTACCATACAAATGTAGCCCATTCAGCCACCTGCCTACATGCATAGAGGCAGCAATGGAAAGTGAGAAATGACAGTTCTCAGATAAAATAATGAGCCTGTATATATGACATACCCAGCTGAGGTCTAGTTTACTTGAGTGATCATTCTGTGACATCTCAGACTCTTTCCATGCAATATCTGAACCTACACACTTTCTTTGCAGTCCCTCCAGACTAATGACCGATAATCAACTTTCCACCAGCAAGAATTATGTAAAAGGCAAAGCAATCCCACTACAGACCTGGACAGGCCCTTAGGGTTCCAGGAGGTTGAGGCTCCCAGATTTATAGACAATCGGCACACGAAGGTGGTAAGGTTGTCAGCCCTACGCACCGGTTGCCTTTACCCCCAGGAAATACTCCTGGTACTCATTTCTGTTAGAGGCTGAGTCGACCCTAGGGCCATAGTGCAACCGAAAGGATTATGTCAATGAAAAATTCCAATGGTACCATTGGGAATCGAACCCGCGACCTTCCGGCTTGTAGTGAAATAAAAAAATTACAAAATCAGCAGTATATCCAATATATACAGATATGGCAGAGAAACCCGACAGTTATCAAGTCCCATTACTTTAGCAACCATGTGGGGTGGGATAGTGGGACCAAGGCGAGTGGCTAGCTTGTTTCATGTCACTTTTGGTAACACTGGAGCAATGGACAGCAAGGCATCGCATGTTTATTGATGAAGCTTATTTCAAGAATGGTGATTCTGTTGTTACAAGGTGATTATTTTGTACACATTTTAACAATCCTCATCATAGCTCTGTTCTATAAGTGTATTGGAAGTGCTTCACACTTAAAAAATCTGGAGGCAGCATTCTTAGGTACAGACACCAGAAAACACTGAAAAGCTAAGAGTTGTTATTGTGAGCAGTGCAAGGACTTCAGTAACGAGTCACTCCACTTGTCTGGGATTATCTGACCGCAGAGAATTTGACACAAAGATCTTTACTTTAATCCATACAAGATTGTGACTGTTCAAAAATTAAATGACTGCAACTTTCACAGTCACAGGGTTTCTTCTGAGCAACTTCTCAAAACGTTAAAAAGATAATGCTGTGATCAGCACTATCCTAAGGACAGGTGAAGCACATTTACACTTGTCAGGTTAAGTAATGTCATCCTCTTTAAGCCTAGAATGACTGAGGAAGTAAAGCAGAAAATAGAGGAAAAAACCATAGTGGTCCTGGGGAAGATGACACATTGGGTGATAATCTTGGAGGAAGACTGGACAACGTGTGTAAGAAATCGTGGGAGACGTCTAAGCAAGGTATTTTTAAAAAATAAAATGCATGTAATGTGTTTTTCAGTGATAACAGCTATTTCATAGTAACCTTTCCCTGGTAGCACAGACCTTTAAATGCCACCATTACTCTGGCAAGCCTTTTAAAGGAAATAAATCAAAAATGCAGGAAATGTAAATTTATTTTTTACATCAATGCAATTAAAAGTCAAAATAGTTTTTAAACGAAATGTCAGAATTATTTTTCTTCAAGTGGCATTCGCTGAAGTGCAGTTTTGTAAAAGTCACGCTGCAAATTGAACACATAACACTGGCTTCTTTCCTTTGTTTACGTGCAGCGCAAACTGAACACATAACACTGGCTTCTTTCCTTTGTTTACGTGCAACGCAAACTACATTTTCTCATGGCTGCACTTCCTTTTTTTCACTTGGTGCAACATAAACCATTTTATGAATTTTGAGGCCACCATGTAGATGGTCAGCTGGATCCGTCACTGGCGGTTGTGTCGGTGCTGTTAACGTTTAGGCTGTGGATTTATCTTCTGCACAATCATGCTCACCTTTGCTCTGTGTTGGCTCTGTCATTTTGTAAACACAGGCAAGTGCACAGTCCTTGAAGCCACAGGCCATGTACTTTTGATTTTGTTTTGTAGCGTATTTTTTTTAACAACATGAAACTCTTTAGGTCAGCTATTTATAGCAAAAATAACATAAATCCCTCAGTCCATAACACAGGTAGTCTGCAGCATGGGCAATAGTGCACCATTTGGTCTGCCTTCTCCATGCATAACATAAATTTATTATAGCTGTCAATTTATCTGGCTTTTTCTCTCCATCCTTTCAATTTTTCTTTTCTGCCTCCACAATCATTGCTGTGTGGAATGTTTAAATAGGCTTTACATCCCACTTAACCAGCCACACTTGTAACAGAACTTGGCATTTACACAAGAAAGTGTACTCTTTTTTTTTTTTTTCCGGATATTTCATATTTTCCTTCACTTCAAGCCACGATGAAGCACTATTCGGAAGGTAAATATTACGTGGAGGACCAATGTCCTGACTCCTGCTCCCCTAATATCATGCCCTTAAGATTTATTCCTGTTGAGATGTGTGAAGGATCTGTTTTCAGAAATCCTGTGGATGACACTGCACCCTTTGTGTAAGGATAATTGAAGCAATATGAAGTGTGGTGAAAAAATGCTGACCCGTACACAGGCAGAACTCATGTATCGATTTGATGTGGATCTGGTTCAGGTGGATACTGAAATCACAGCTCCAAGAAACTAGTGCCATTTTCAATCAACTGTAGTTTCATGCAGCATGAAAACAATTGTTTGGAACCAGTTTCTCCTCTGGCCACAACATCTTAATTACAGTTTCTCTCATGGTAGTGTAAAATTTCTACAGCTCCTACCCAAAATCTACTGTGCCTCCAGACACCTGCTTCAATACCCTGCACACCTGCACCTTACCTACTGAATACACATGTTCTTTGCATGATTCTCACAGCAAAGAGCATTAAATGATTACTTTTGTAACTGAGATAGTGTGTTTACAGTGAAGTAGGAACTGAATTTCTGTACATTATGTACAAGAATTTCAAGCTTCAATGGCTGTGCCATGTCTAAGGCAGTTTACCACTGGCCTCTCAAGAGGTGGAGGCCCAGGTTCGATACCAGGGCAGTTCATGTGAGATTTGGGACGGACACAGTGGCACTGGGACAGATTTTTCTCTGAGTTTTTCAGTTTTCTCTGTCAGTCTCATTCCACCAGTGCTCCATACTCATCTCCATCTTCATACTGCTCTTATCAGAAGAAGCGTGTGAAACCTGGAAACCTTCAAACAAAAGCAACTGTCTTTCAGGCATCAGGGAAGCACTGGACAGAAAAGTACTTTCATACTGTTTTGTTCAGGCATCATTGTGTTAAGATGGATGTAGCACAAATGCAGACCACAGAAATCAATTTGTGTACCTGGATGTAGAGGGCTCTTTCAGGTTGAACCACCTGGAACATGTTCTTCATCTTGAACGAATCCTCCTGCAGTCTCTCAACAGCCAGTATCTGGTCCAGTGGGATGCAGCACAGTGGCTCCTTGCCTGGCAACATCAAGCACACAGACACTGCGCAGTGTAAGAAAACCCAGCCTCTAGTTATGATACAATTCTGTCATATTATGACACATACCTTTAGTTCTGGAATAAGTGAGATCTTGTGTTGTGAGCCTGAAGTACCGCTGCTTGAAGTTCTTGCGGCCAAACCTCTTCCTACCCTGAGCGCGTTTGATCATCACTCTGCAAAATGGTCAACACATTAGCACATCATGTTCGTACCGTGGTGTCCAGCACATGAAGGTAATGAAGGTATGCAGTAGGGCCCAATCACAATCTTATGTAACTGTGCAAGAAAAAAACTACAGTAAAACCCCGATTTAATGTTCCCGCATTTAGTGAAATCCCGATTTAGTGATGATTTTATCATATCCCGACAATAATTCCATATAAACAATGTATTATTTTCCCACATTTAGGGAATCCTGATTTATAAGAAAAACCCGCATTTAGTGGAAAAATATTACATACTGATACTTCAATTGTTATTTGACGTTTCCACATTTAGTAAATTTTTTCATGAGAAAAAAAAACACAAAAGACACACATTGTATGTAAAAATTATGATACACAATATATTGCTTGTGACTGAAAATTGTTTGTAATGTTTATTTTAAAAATATTAATATAAGTACTGTGCATACAAAGTTGAAAAATGGATTTTTATTGTAGAGACCGTAATTGAACTAATAAACAAGCAAAAAAGATAAATTTAACTCATTTTAATTGAAAACCTCCATTTAATGAAAATCTCGATTTAGTGAAATACATTCTAATCCCCCAGCAATTCATTAAATAGGGGTTTTACTGTATTTTGAGTCACCCTACTGAAGACACGTCCACAAGCAGTAGCAGTAGTAGCAGTTTAATACAACAGTTACAAGTGCAGATCATTCTGTTGCCTGCTATAAACCATACAAAAACACCGTTATGAGAGTCAAGCTTCTCACAGTGGTGTTGCTGACGAAGCAGGTCTCTGGAATGTAATGCTGTGTCAAAGGGCGAGCAGTTCCCAGCATTTCAAAAGCTTGTGCTGTCTCATCTTCTAGGGTAACGGACTGCTTACCCTAACAGATGAAAACAACACAGTCTTTTGAAATGTCTGGAACAAGTCAACCAAGAACACAGCATCGCATTCCAAGAACACTGTTCCTCACAGAATACTCATACCATACTACAAAACTGTCTGTGACAGGAAACCAAAGCGTTATCCGCAGTCAGTGACGTACAATAGTACGCAATGTATTGAACTGCATGTATAAGGGATATTACCACGTTCACTGCTGGGCATTTAAATCCCCAACCGTGTTAAATTGCCAGCAATTTTTTGAATGTTAAACAACTAGTGTGTCGTCTTATAAATTATAAAATATAATTATATATAAAATGCATTTATTTTTTGTAGTTGTCAGCTAGGTTTTAATAAAGGTGTAAAATATGTTTCCTGAAAGAACTTATTGTGTGCGTGGCCTATTTAAGGCAAAAGAGCAGAGTAAACTTTAGATCAACTAAAGTTGATGCTGGCAATTTAAAACATAAATACTTAAATCGACCGTGGTCGACTTTGGCAATGAATGTGTTAAATGAAATAAAAATGAGGCATATTCACTCCCTCCATCCACTCGCACTCTGAATCCCACCCCTCACACATGCCAAGCTGTAAACAAGCAGCCTGTGCACACAAATGCCACAAGACTGCCATAAGATATGTCATGTAACGTACCTTCTCCTGCATCCAGAAATCAGCAATGAAAGACAAAATACAAGGCATTAGATAATTTAAAACTTCAAAAACAGAAACAAGCAATGAGATGTTGACTGCCAAAGGCAATAAACAGTAGGTACAGGCAGCTGCTGCAAGCCAAGCTCCGAGATCCACGATGCTGGCTAATGCCACAGCAGTGTGTACGTCCCACCAAACTCACTGTATGTAGAAGCATGACTACTTTCAGACAGGTCTGGCCCTACCTATGCACAGTCCTGTGCCAACAATGCAGATACAGCAATGTAAGAATTTACAAACCAAAAATGTTTGGAACAAAATCTTAAATACAACAAGCCTGTTAGATGCCACCAAAAGAGGGGGGCCAACCCATGCATCCACATGTGATAGGTTTAAAGCAGCCTTGCAACAACATATGCCAAAGAATATCAGGAATTAACTTTCATTTTCAAAACACCATTCACAATTTCAAAACCTTAATATGTATGTCCTTTCACTAACACAAAATACATGGAGGCAGAAAAGTCACTGGACACTAGATGCAACATGTTAAACACCGAGGGTCAAGTGACTTTTGCACCACTGTGTATATTCAATATTAACACGTATGAATAAAACTGATAAGTTACTTCCCCCATTATTACTGCAGAGGTTACTTGTATTTAAGGTTACTATTTGGGGCTGTAATGAATGCACAGTTCTTAGCTGTAAGGTTGTGGGCAGACTGAATTGCTCCGCACAGCAGTCTGTTGTACCAGACCCTCATGACATACAAGTATGAGCACCAGTGGCATTATAACCAGCATGGGAAAACCGCACTGCTTGGAGATAAACCCAGCCCAGTTACATTTGTCTGCCACATACTGCACATGGACTACCCTCAGCCTCAGCCTCTGCAAGGAAAGCTGGCATGAAAGAAGAACAGCCTAAGTACAGTAGAACCCCGTTAAGAAGTCTTTCAAGGGACCAGAGGATTAGGGACTTCTTAAGTGGAAGTCTTATTAAGAGGGAAAGCTTATTAAAAGCTATAGGATAGTAACTGGTACATTAAACATACAGTTCTTTTACAAAACAGGAATCCAGAGTGGATTGTTTTGTGAAGTTTCTTCTTAGTGCCATAGCAAACAATTCTACTTCCCTAATGCTTTTAAGAATAGTTTCAGGAACATTGTCAATAAATGCTCGAAATGTGGCTAGGGCATTTAGAGCCTCATTGTAAGACGGCACTACACTATCTTCCTCCTCTTCTTCACTCTCTGACACATTTTTGTCCCCCTCACATATTTGTTCAATAGTTTGCACTGAACAAGGCACAACATACTATATATCGCATATATCGATAGTCAGATAGCAAGTGGTCGATGAATCAACAGCAACTTAAGATTTCTCATATTTGAAGGAAATAAAACTTTGGAAATGAATTTTTTTATACATATCTTTAAAAACTTATTAAACGCGTAAAATTTCATAAAAAATCATACTCTTGGTATCATGAGATTCGACTTCTTAGGTGGGAAAACTTAATAAGCGGGAAGCTTCCTATCCGGGAAAAATTAATGTATGCATTATGGATTTTATTTCGAGACTTGAAAAATCAGACTTCTTACAGGGGAAAACTTCTTATCCGGGTTCTACTGTATTAAATATTAATTATGGCAGAATTCTTGCCATAAGCTACACACCTAACCAGACCTTCAACATACTTCAAAACCAGAACCTAACATAAGTGTCTGCTAGTAACAGTAGCACAACGTTGCACGGTTATCTTACCCTTCTTTGAGCACAACGGGAGAGTCCAGTGTTCGATGTCCTGGATTAGATGATGCAGAGATTATCTCAAGAAACTGGCGCACAGCCTGAATATGCTTCTCTGTGCAGAACGCTTTGTACAGGGCCGACATGTACGCTTCTTTACACGTCTGCTGCGCAGACCGACAACTTACGAGGTTACCAAGACTTTGTATTGTTTTTGAGATGAGTGTGAGAGTACGGTTTGTTTGAGAGTCCTGCAATTATCAGACAGATTTCACATTTTTACCCATTCATTTTATCTCTTTGAGGGATTTGAAAGGAAAGACCCACTAGGGTGTGGTATCACATGCAATCTCAAGATATATTAACAGGTTTGTGAATATTTACTTCACAATCTTGAATTCAATACACACTCCCCACACGTACCATGCATACATGCATATACAGTTCATAAAGTTGTAAGCCTGAGATGTCAAGTTATGATGACATTTAGTGATTAATGCCCCCCCCCCCCCCCCCCAATGGCTCGACAGCCCCTTGAGGGCCTAGGCCGCCTCATTTTTCGAGGCTTCACGATCACACTTTTTAGACACACCACATTCGGTAGGACTCCTCTGGACGAGGGACCAGTTCGTCACAGAGACCTCTACCTGACAACACATAACACTCACAAGAGACAGACATCCATGCCCCCGGCGGGATTCGAACCCACAATCCCAGTAAGCGAGCGGCCGCAGACCCATGCCTTAGACCACACGGCCACTGGAATCTGCAGTGATTAATGTACAAATAAAAAAATATAAACTGACTATCCAGAGAAATTTCTCTAATCCAAAGCTGACACAAACAATGTCGCCAAGCCCTTCAGATTCTGCTTGGTGTTCCCCCATCAACTATTTACAGGCCAAGTGCTTAAGATTTGAAAAGGGAATGTGCATTCTGTTTGGCTCCCTGAGCCAAGAATCACCGTGCTTACACAGGCTGACATAGCGCGTCCCACAAGGCACTTGTTGACGGAAGTTAGAGACATGTGCTGGGATGATCATGAACATGTGACAGCGCTATGATTAGTCCAGTGAGCAATCAGGTCATGGGATGCTGACTGTGATCATGACCAATACAGGCCACACTTCTAAGCCTACATAACAGGATAACAAACTTGACATATGCCAAGACGGCACATGACAGCCGAGTGCCCCCACAGTGTCAGCCTTCATTTCAAACTATAAAATATCAAATTATATACTGAGGATTATGGTGAACAGAGGCATGCCCACAGCAGTCCATAGCATTAACATCAAACCAATGAGATACAAGTGAAAATGAAACAGCTACATACAAAAATGCAATTCAAAATATTTGACAGGGCTGGAGAAAAATAACTAAATGGTTAGTTATGTAACAATGGATACAAGAATACAGAGAATTATGGTAAATGTTAACAGAGCAAATCTGTCCCTCTGCATGCTCAGAAGGCATATAGGACAAATAGAAGTTACGACTAAATCACTCTTAACCCTGACATCAGATGAAGGTTAGTGGCTTGCTCCATACCCCAGATGCTTTATCCCCCCAGGAAAGAAACACCGCTACACACTGAACAGGAGGCTCGGTGTACCCCACAGGCAGTCTGGACATTTTGGAGAACATAAATATCTCTTGCCCCATCAGAAATTGAAACAAGGATCATCCAGCACACAGCCTCGTCACTACAACAGCCACTCTATCACAGTCCTCGATACAAAAATGGACATTAAAATAAAAATAAACATACCTGTGAAATCAGTTGATGCATCAAGATACCAGAAGATACAAAGAAGAAAGCCAAGAACGGGGAGGAAATCAAAAAGGGGAGATTGTGGGAAGATAGAAGAGACTGCAGGTTTTTCATGCACTTACCAGTATAAAATAAAAATAAAAAGAAAGGTACAAAAGAAGAATTACTACTGCTGTTCATAACAATACCAGCTCACATGAAACAGAGTAAAACACACTTGATGGCCATCTCACTTAAAAAGTTTTCCCCCTACGATGTCAGAATAGCTTAGTAACCAAAATTTTCCATACAGTTAACATACACCTTGGCCTTTTAGTACTTTCATGCTTAAAGGGACTTCATGCCTCAGAAGCATAAAAAAGTTTGTAATGCATAATAAATATTTCCCCCACTTAATACATTTTTGTATCAAAATCTTAAAACAGCTTCCTAGTCATGCAATTTGTTAACAACAAACAGTGACAAAGTAATGCTCTCAGTTCATAAAGACTGAACACCAAGGTCATTCCCACCAGGAATCAGGGGTACAGTTAAGCAGCTCCATGTTAATCCATGGAAATGTGCAGTGGGAAACGTCACATTCCAAATGTGCTTCCACCAATGTCTACATGTGCATTTCATACAGTGGTGCAAATGTGTAATCCAAAATGTGAATACATATGGGTTCATTAAGCCTAACTTGTTGAAGTTTTCCAAAATATGTCTTAAAAGTGTTTCACTCTACAAGCTTACGCCAGTTCAACACCAAAACTACGGTATATACTTACAATTTGTTCAGTGGTCAGATCAAACAGTTTCGGTCCTAAAATGGCCGGAGCAAAGAACCTCAGAAAGATGAAGCCAGAAATTACAGAATATCTTACTTCTTTGTTGTCTGAAAAAGAAAAAGGAAATGCACACTTTAAGTATAAAGTACATAACATACATAACATAACATAACATAACATAACATAATAGCTCTGATGGTCACTGATACTAAAGGACACTTGTTCCACCTGTTGCTGCCACTTTGCACTGCTGTCAGCATAGTGACTAGCCTACGGACCAGATGATGGCTTCTCCAAAACGTCCAGACCAGCGCTGGGGCCACCTATTCAGTGAGTACTGCAGGTTCTGCTCCTGGTAGTAAGGTGGCCTGGACATGAAGCTGACCACTCACCTCAATCTACTGCCACAGTTAAGAATGAGTGGAGCTATACCTGTACTCTGCCCTGTATGCTCTCAGTGTTCATGGAGACAACGTTACCTTTTGTTGCTCAAAATTTTTTGGGTTGTTGCCCGGCGTCAATTTTTGGCGTATGACCAACGTTTCGGGATCACTTGTTTGTCCCAACTTCAGGGTCTTTTTACCTAAGACCCTGAAGATGGGACAAACAAGTGATCCCGAAACACCGGTCATACACCAAAAATTGACGCCGGGCAACAACCCAAAAAATTTTAAGCAACATTATGACCACGGTGGAAGCCTTCAAATACATAACTTTACCTTTTACTGTACAATCAGGGTCGAGGATGTTTAAACAGTACTTAATGTGTGAGGGTGGTGGTGACGATCATAATGATAGCCGGCGTAACATTTCACAAGTTGCTATAAGAGTCATTTCTAAGTTTGCTTGAACCCTGAAATGTTATATGCAATTCCCTGAATGTGAGATGTTACTGCTGCAAAATTACAAAGTCAACAGAAGGCACAATTCTAACCTTCCTGAGAAACTGATAGTCACTTAACTAGTCAAGAAACTCCCCTCCTGTTAACGAACCAAAGAGTTCATTTCACCTACCACTGAACTCTATCCTGCACCCCACCAGTTCACACCCTCACATAGTAACTTCACCCAATTCATCTTAGGCAAAACCAAAGCGTAGTACGTTCAGGTACGAGGCTCTGCAACATCCTACAGTGAAACAATCAAGTCTTCTGGGATGCGATTCTGTGCCATTGGACGTTTGACTCCTGACATTTTGAAGGATTGTAGTGCCTTCATCTTCTACTTAGGCTGCCTGACCCTGAAGATGGAGGAATGTCAGGAACTACTCACCAAACAACACAGTGTCACATTCTAGAAGAATTGGACCTTCAACAACACAGATGTCAGAACCCAAAAACCCAGACTTACTGTATTGTTCCACTGCTACGTGACAGTTGGTGTTGTGTAAGTCACATACAACACGAGCTGTACGACTTACAATAAAGTTTAGCAACAGTACAGTATACTAAATCTATACGAGCAATACCACACAACATGATAACATAACCAATTTTTACACACAGTCAAACAAATTAATTATAATAGTCATTATCATTCTGTATTATAAATTATGATAACGAAATACCAATTTGTGTCTTCGATATGCTTTGATGCTTGTGTTATATTGTGTTTCATGTTTTTATCTTTTGTTCAATTATTGTATATTTTGTACTGTATTGGCTAATTATTGTTTGTCATGTGTATTGGTGTCTTTTGTCTGTTTGTGCTTTTGTACTGTCAGTCTGTATTATTGACATGTTTCATATTCTGCCATATTAACGGGCTTTTGATCTGTGAAATGTATAGGCATGTATGTATGTATGTATGTAACACACAGCATCCTTTTTGTGAGTCCTTGAGCATAGCAGCTTTAACACAGCCAGAACAACCTGCGACAGCTAGTGCTCAGACACACGCTGAAGGGAATACTCAGTCCTTTACAACTTCAGTCACAGTCAGTATGGTACTGACAGAAACAAAATGGTATACACAACACAAAAATAAAGGTCAATCAAATATCAATATTATAACAAGCTAAACAATCCCAGTCATATGATGCAGGCAGCACAACACTCATGCACCACAATCTGGTGGTGCTATCACAAGTAACTCCTGCTTCCGTTTGACTACTGCCACCTGTTGGGTTCCATGGAAACACAGTGTGATGCAATCACATACCAGAGATATTACACAAGATGGTTGCAGTAGGGACAGTTTGAAATTTCCACGCATTACGGACTTCATGAGTTTTCTGTACAGGATAACTGACCTGGAAAATGCGTACTGGCTAATTCCTTGAGATCATGGAACATTTGGCACATGAGCACAGGGCAGTGGAGGGCCGATGTGGTGATGGCCTGGAAGATGTTCTCCACATACTCTTTGAGATTATTGAGGTTTGTCTCAATTGCTGCGGGATCTTTCACTCTTGTGGGATCTATCTCACAGGGCTTATGCTCCTGGAACACCAGGTCTAGTGATGGTCGGAGCGTGTTGTGCAGGTAATGCAGGCCTGCCAACTTCATCGCTTCATCCATCATCTTTGAGACAAGCGTGTTACCTCGAAATATCGTGTTGGCATCCCTATATAAGACAGAAAGGAAAATAAACAATGGAAAGAAATACAATAAAGATAAGTTTTAATCCACCACCCACTAATACAGCCCATGCGATGTGTTTCATCTGCAAGAAGTTTAACTTCACCTTTCTACTGTGCTAGTACTTTGTACTGACATCTAGAATTGGCATGGTTGCGCTCTTGCGTCTTTACCAAAGAATTAATCTTATTTATCAATATAGATCAAGGATCTAAACCAATGGTTCCCAAACTTTTTCAGTCCACCGCCCCCTTGGTTCCATATACACACCCACAGCGCCCCCCTACCTTTTTTAAAAAACATAAATGCGCTTTTGTTTCCACTTTTATTTTATATTTAAAAAATTGTTTAAATAAAATTGTAAGAGTTAAACTTAATGTTTTATGTGTTAATTAATAAATTAAAACTTATTATATTTTTTATGATTAACAATAATTCATCTAGCAATAGTTTATTTAAAAAATAATATGTGCTTGAATAGATTCATAAATTAAAATACTAAGAAATTTTGTTCATTTTTTATTTTTAACACAAAAAGTACTTTATTTGAATTTTATTATAAAAATAAATGCACTACTTGTCTACTAGCGCCCCCCTGTGATAATAACAGCGCTCCCTTCCACCTCTCGTACCATTAGCGCCCACCTCGGTAATCCCACCGCCCCCCAGGGGGCGGTACCGCCCACTTTGGGAACCACTGGTCTAAACATAAGATAACACTGTAATTGCAGGGACTTTCTGCTTTCAAATATTTGTCATGGCAAGCAGTGTATCATTAAAAGGAGTATTTAAGGAGTTAATCCAGGTAGCAAGTATCATGCAGAAGTCAGACACAAATATACATATGATTACGTAGTAAGGCAAAGGCAATAAACTGAAGTGAAAGGCAGAAACAAACACTGTAAGGAACCAAGAATGAGACAATCACAAACTAGTAACAATGTTCAACTACTTCATACATCATCAGAAAACAGGAGAAATCGTAATACTGAGACAGCTCACGCTGTTACGCATTTTGTTTGTTGTCTCATGTGAGAACGAGGCATTGCCTTTCATTTTTATCCCCCTCCCCTTCTACATCCTGCTTCCTACCATAGTCCATCTGAATCGCCTATGTCATTCAAACCCAAATCAGTAATCTGTTTTGAAGTTACGTCTCGAGCAATGTTTCTAAATTATAATTTGGCCTAGACAGAGTTGGTTTTACCAGGGTCCTTACCTGCTGTTGTGGACAAGGAGTTATTACTTTACTTTGTTCTTAGGGACATACACCATGCAAGTAATTCAAGTTTCTTATCATCAGGTGAGAAGCTTTCACCATTTTTGTCATGTGGGGATACTTGTTGTGTGGTAATTCACCCAGGTATGTTAGTACATTTTCTTTTCCATATAATAAACTATTTTAATTAATATTAATTAATATTAAGACCAACAATTGTTGCACGAAGTTTTATTAATACACTTATGTCACTGACCCTACACGTGTTTCGGTCCCAGGTGGACCATCATCAGGGGTTGCGGTCGTGGAGTTGCTTCACTTTTTGTCACTTCAGTTCAGGCACTTTGCACTTTTTGTAGTTGCACTGGGTTGTTGTTGGTTGTTATAGTTTTTCCATTATATGATTCACTGTGGTTGTGGTGAGGTGGTGGCCATTTTGTCATTTGCCATTTTGAGTGACAAAATGGCCGCCAGCGCTGTACGCAACTACAACATCGCCACAACTTTATCAACACCTCACCACAACCACAGTGAATCATATAATGGAAAAACTATAACAACCAACAACAACCCAGTGCAACTACAAAAAGTGCAAAGTGCCTGAACTGAAGTGACAAAAAGTGAAGCAACTCCACGACCGCAACCCCTGATGATGGTCCACCCGGGACCGAAACACGTGTAGGGTCAGTGACATAAGTGTATTAATAAAACTTAGTGCAACAACTGTTGGTCTTAATATTAATTAACATTACAATGTTGCACGGTGAAAACAAAGTCAAATTTAATAAACTATTTGTCAATCTGACTCCCATTTTGCATTATTTATGCACTTGCTGACCAACACCACAGTTCCCCAACACAGACTGCATACTGTGTATTAACGGGGCCAACTGTCTTTATGAGTGGGGAGCGGCTATCTAGTAAAACATGACTTAAGATAGAAATTCTACCCCAGAGATGAAGGCAGACTACATGGCATCATATCCCAGAACACGGTATTCTGCAGTTAATATATCGTTTGCCGATGCGGCACAGTTCAAGTACTTCAACCTAATAGTAAGCTGAAATAATATACGTATTTAAATTAAGCACTAAAATCTTACGTGACTTTGGAAATTTCCCAGCGAGCGAGGGCACGGATCATCGGCACAATTTGTTCATAATGCATGAAGACACGAACAAGAGGCTGTGCGGCATCCACTTTGCTCGACACGATCTCTCCCAAGATATATGCAGCACTCGATGTAACGGGCTGATAAAAACGCAAGGTCAATTTGCAACATGTGATTAATATTCATCACTTATTGTAACATCATGTTAAATGCATTCATACGACGTCTGACGCAAAAATAACAAGAGTGATGCTGTAACTCTTTTTATTTACGTAATTCAAAAAATTGTTTGTGATCACCGTCAAAGTAGCCCCCTCATGAGTTTAAACACAGCTGCATACGACGCCGCAACTGTTCAAAGCAATGGTGCAGATAATTTTCTGTAAGACTGTTCAGGAGCTCCTTCGTTTTTGCTTTCACCTCTTCTACCGACACAAAATGCGTTCCTTAGAACACGGATTTGGTCTTTGGAAAAAGGAAGAAGTCGCAGGGAGCAAGATCAGGCAATACGGGGGTTAAGCAAGCACAGTAATGTTTTTACTGGCTAAAAACTGCTTTACAGACAAGGCATTACGGGATGGTGCGTTGTCCTGATGCAAAATCCACGTTTCTCCACAATCCTGGCCATTTTCTTCTAACTCGTTCACACAATTTGGTCAAGACTTCAATATAATAGTGTTGATTGACAGTCTGGCCACTGGGAACCCACTCTGCCATCACAATACCCTGGATATCGAAGAAAATATCAGCATGACCTTGAACTTTGAGCAACTCACGCGACCTTTTTTTCGTCTTGGAGAGTTTGGTGATTTCCAGTGCACTGACTGTCGTTTTGTTTCGAGGTCTTATGTAAATATCCAAGTCTCATCACAAGTAATTACCGATTTCAACAAATCCAGTTCGTTCTCAGTGCATTGCAAAAGGTCAGAACAGATTTCCTTTCAAAGTTCTTTCTGTTCAGCCGATAGCATTTTTGGAAACATTTTTGGACAGACCTTTTTCATGTTCAATTCTTCTGTTAAAATATGTTGAACACTATTCCTGTCTAAATTAACCATCTCAGCTATTGCTCAAACACCCAACCTACAGTCTTTTCAAATCATCTCGCACTTTCTCAATGTTCTTAGCAGTAATTGATGTGCGTGGACGACCTGCGTGGTCACCATCTTTCACACTTTCCCTGCCTTCCGAAAATCGTTTGTGCCACTCAAAATCAAATGCATGAGACAGACAATCTTCAGCACAAGCCTCAATCAATAACTGAAAAGTTTCCATCACAGATTTCTTAAGTTTGACGAGAAACTTGACGTTAACTTGTTGCTCACTTTTCGTATCAGGCATTTTCCGACCGAGCACAACAACACGTCTGTACTAAAACATACATCCACTGCTGAGTAAAGCAAACAGGATGAAACTCGTCACATTGTGAGCGCATACTTCAAGGTCAAATAGCACCTGTTCACTCTTTTCCTCCTACTGTTCGTTCCTGAGTTACAGTCAGTCTTGTTATTTTTGCGTCAGACCTTGTATGTCTCTTACAGAGGCAATTTGACATTCTCACAGTGGTGCTACTGAAGATTCTTGTCTTCTAGAAGGCAACTCTGTGTCACTGGCCAAGTAGTTCCCGACATTTCAAAGGACTGTTACACTTTCAAAACATCAGAACTACTCAGCCAGCAACAAAGTGCAAGATTCCAGAAGACTTGAATCTTTAATTGTTTTTGATACCCGCTGCTTCATTATGAAATCTACTCAAAAAGATTCCTTCTGGGAGTAAATCAGTCAGGGTGTGAAGCCGTCAACTTACCTTCATCTAGTACTTAAGAATTTGTGGAACTATACCCCCACTCACCCATATTCAATCATGTTCTTAATTAAGTACAGCAATAACTTTACCTTTCTGCATTACTCACAGAACGCTACTGACTACAATTTGAAATCGATTAACTGCATGTGAATAGAGTAAGCCCATGCTAAACGAGCACAACTGCTTCCAAAAATTTCTCCTTGTAGCTGAGCACTCACGAAAGCAATGCTGAATTCCCACTGAAATGCCTGTCAAAGCACAGTGCTCATTTAACAAGGGAACTCATTAATGGAAGGGGGGGGGGGGGTTCATTCTTCTAACAAAAACACAACAAAAGCATGTATGTGTGCATACCCCCCACTTTAGCAAAGTCTCATAACCAAATAGCTTGTTTAATGAGGGATGAGAATTGCAGTAATGATATGACTGTAGTGGTAATAACAGTATTCTACAGAGATACAGCAGAGGTATCAGACATCTATATTAACAATACTGCAGAATCATGTATTTTCCATTATTTTTAAGTTTGCACATACAAGCTCATCACTTCATCTGACTACTGGTTGCCACTCCTGTTGGCTTGTTTTACGTGTTAGTGTACCCCACACAGCCGATCACCCGCACGCACCACGCGGCAGTGGCAGCTGTTTGAAAGCTTCCCAAGTTCCATCAGCATCCTGATGTAGGCATCGGAGTCGATCGTCTCCCCTCTTGACATTACATCCACAAGAATCACTCCTTCACAGTCCCAGATGACAGTGATCATAACATTACTCGCTGAAGGAGGATTTTTGGATTTTTTCTTCTGGGGAGACTGAGGATGGTGCCATTCTATGTATTGCCTTTTGTCTCTCATTGAACACGACAGATCTAGTGTTCATCTGCTGTAACAATCTGGGATAAGAAGGTCTCTCCGTCCGCTTCAAAATGTGCCAATAATTCATAAGAAATGGCTTGTCTCTCAGTTTCACATTTCACACTGCGAGGCTCCAAGGAACCCATCTTGAGCACACTTCTGAATATCCAAGATCTTGAACGATGTGACAAACACTTCCTATGCTGATTGATAGACTGAGCACCATTTGTCGGGTTGTGATGCGTTGATCCTCGCGAACAATGTCATCAGCACCCTGCAGCATTTCATGACTAACAGCTGTGACAGGACCGCCTGAGAGAGGCAAATCGTGGAGCTCTCATTTACCTGCTTTGGAAGCCATCACTCTTTTCGCTCAGTGACCAACAGTGCTTTTATCAACTGTACACTTCCACTGCAAAGACATTTATGTGTGTTTCTGACCGATACTTTCACAGCAAAAAGGAGCACGTTTGTACCGCACATCATTGACCAACTCCAATGTGAGGCACTAGTGCATTTGTGCAATCTATCAGAAATCTTTACAACTTTGTATATAATGCCAGAAACTAAAAACTTCCTTCAGCTTTGTTATTGCCAAAAAAAAGTATTGGGCATTAATTTGTGGGCAACCTATGTATTAAGGGGTAAAAAGGTTTTTGTATCATCAAATTCTCATGCTTTTTAGGCAGGAAAGCCTATTTAAAGGGCAAAATGTTAATCACATGGAACAATTTTGGTATTAATTACTTTAATGTCAAACACAGAAAAACATCTTAAGTGCTGACACCTTAAAACAGTTTCACTGTATTTTCAGGTGAGCCCAAATGGACGAAAAGGTTACACTAATTGATTTAGCATTTACAGAGACTATCACACTTTAAATAACCCAAACCTCAATCTGTGCGCTTTGCAGGATGAGTTGCCGCAGAGCCTTGTACACATGACTAGGGAACACATGATCAGCTGTATAGTGGATCTTGAGCCGCAGAGTACCCAGGTTGTCCTGATGTGTACCAGGAGAAGAACTGGAGTTGCCAGGTGACTTGCTGCAAGGACGATTCTGAAGCGACCTTGGCTGGAGAAAATACCTGTAATATGACCATGAAATTGTATGTCAAAATTCACTTCACTTAGTCGAACCTCTTATACTGGTAGGTGTAGAGGAAATTTCGCAGAAGAGTCTCAAAGTGCCAACCTCCGACTTCTAACAACGCGTTTCAATTGCTGAAAATATTTCTCAACATACACAGGATCTCCTTTCTCAATATATTAATATGGTCTTTCAATTTTTCACACAAAACCTATCTTTCAGTGTCTCCTCAAATAATAATCACACAGATTAAAACTTTGCATTCTACGAGGCCACAAAGTGTGAGTTACTACCATTCACTAAATACCTCTTCTAGGGCAGTCACTGAGAACATCTGGATCCATCGAATGTATATAAATGTAATTGAATTATTTGTACCAACAAATGCACTAAGACAGTTTTTTCACTGTTTACTTTATTATAAGGATGCCCCAATACGCATTTTGGCAGTTATTCTGCCATCATCAGGGGGTATTTTAAGTGAGTTTTTACATAGACCAATTCTTTGGTTACATCATAACAGTGAGTCAGTATTTGTTACCACATCGTATAAAATTTTGTAAAATTAGTGGTATTGTTAAGCTGCTAAAAGTTATTAAATTTTAAAAATTACAATAAAATCAAGTAGTATATTATACTACCCTCTATAGTATAATTATTAATTAATGGCAGCGTGGTCCTATTTTCTGCGTTGTTCCAGTTATCTGTTGAAATATTAAACATATATAGAATTAGGGTTATGATAACTGCTATTATTTACATTTGTGTGTGTGTTTTCGTTAGATTCGAAGTTGAGTTTGGACATACCTGTGTGTTATGTGATGGTAATAGCAGTTATCATAACCCTAATTCTATATATTTTTAATATTTCAACATATAACTGGAATACACACAGAAAATAGGACCATGCTGCCATTAATTAATAATTATACTATAGAGGGTAGTATAATATACTACTTGATTTTATTGTGATTTTTAAAATTTAATAACTTTTAGCAGCTTAACAATACCACTAATTTTACAAAATTTTATACGATGTGGTAACAAATACTGACTCACTGTTATGACGTAACCAAAGAATTGGTCTATGTAAAAACTCACTTAACATACCCCCTAATGATGGCAGAATAACTGCCAAAATGTGTATTGGGGCATCCTTATAATAAAGAAAACAGTGAAAATACTGTCTTAGTGCATTTGTTGGTACAAATAATTCAATTATAAAAAGATGCACGGTGAATATAAAGTGAAGTGTATAAATGTGTCAGATGCAGCACAAACTTGCCACTATGAATGGCCGGTGCATACAGACTACAAAGGCCTACAAAATAAAGATTCAGTTTTCTAATACCTTTACAAGGTCAGTAGACCTGATGTTGTTCTTTCTCAGACACAGTCCATACAATTGAACTTATACATTACAGGTCACCCCAGCCTCACAGCAACATATAACTGATTCAGTATTTGATGCAATCATCCATAATGATGTAGACCAGTGGTTCCCAAAGTGGGCGGTACCGCCCCCTAGGGGGCGGTGGGATTACCGAGGTGAGCACTAATAGGTACGAGAGGTGGAAGGGAGCGCTGTTATTATCACAGGGGGGCGCTAGTAGACAAGTAGTGCATTTATTTTTACAATAAAATTCAAATAAAGTAATTTTTGTATTAAAAATAAAAAACGAACAAAATTTCTTAGTGTTTTAATTTATGAATCTTATTCAAGCACATATTATTTTTTTAATAAACTATTGCTAGATGAATTATTGTTAATCATAAAAAATATAATAAATTTTAATTTATTAATTAACACATAAAACATCAACTCTTATATTTTATTTAAACAATTTTTTAAATATATAAGTATATTATATATACTATTATATTATATATATATATATTACTATTATATTATATATAAATATATAAGTGGAAACAAAAGCGCATTTATGTTTTGTTAAAAGAGGTAGGGGGGCGCTGTGGATGTGTTTATGGAACCAAGTGGGCGGTGGACCAAAAAAGTTTGGGAACCACTGATGTAGACCAATGACATCAAAACAGACCACCCTAGCTTGAAGTAGCGCACAACCCTGCAGTATTCAGCTGCCTCGTCTACAGCACACAGTATGTTACAGGAAGCAGCATGCACATGAAAACCGTAAGTTTAAAATTAAATAACATGGATTTGTGAAATAAAGTTCTACATCTAGAATTATTACATGTATAATATTTATTATATTACAGGACACTCTAAAGAAAAGACTAATTAGAAAATGTAAACACACAAGAAACATAACATCACCAACATAAGCAACCGACATATCGAAACGAATAACAAATCATAAGTAATAACTAATATAAATATCATTTCAATAATATTCATATTTAAAGCCAAATATTAAGTAATTTTATCATTCATTACAGATATAACTAGAATGTATCAGATACATGAGAACATGCACATGCAAATATATACACACCAAGAAACTAAATATCTGACATAACACAGTCGGCATAAAATATTTTAACAAACACTTAAATAAGAAGCAACGCAGCATGGCTTAAATTTACAATATCTCGTAAATTTCAATACATTTTTAATTATTCACTTATATTTAAATCATGTACACTTATGCATGAAGACGCTCATCTAGACTGAAACACGTAGCATAGTCGAGCACTGTTGAATACAACAAATTGTCTTTGACAGTAAATACAATTTATATTGATTTATTATAAGTACAACAGGATGAACTCAATCAAAATAAATAAAGATCCAGTACTGAGCAATAAGTGACACACAGACATGAACTCAATCAAAATAAATAAAGATCCAGTACTGAGCAATAAGTGACACACAGATATGAACTCAATCAAAATAAATAAAGATCCAGTACTGAGCAATAAGTGACACACAGATATGAACTCAATCAAAATAAATAAAGATCCACTACTGAGCAATAAGTGACACACAGACATGAACTCAATCAAAATAAATAAAGATCCAGTACTGAGCAATAAGTGACACACAGATATGAACTCAATCAAAATAAATAAAGATCCACTACTGAGCAATAAGTGACACACAGACATGAACTCAATCAAAATAAATAAAGATCCACTACTGAGCAATAAGTGACACACAGACATGAACTCAATCAAAATAAATAAAGATCCAGTACTGAGCAATAAGTGACACACAGACATGAACTCAATCAAAATAAATAAAGATCCACTACTGAGCAATAAGTGACACACAGACATGAACTCAATCAAAATAAATAAAGATCCAGTACTGAGCAATAAGTGACACACAGATATGAACTCAATCAAAATAAATAAAGATCCACTACTGAGCAATAAGTGACACACAGACATGAACTCAATCAAAATAAATAAAGATCCACTACTGAGCAATAAGTGACACACAGACATGAACTCAATCAAAATAAATAAAGATCCACTACTGAGCAATAAGTGACACACAGACATGAACTCAATCAAAATAAATAAAGATCCACTACTGAGCAATAAGTGACACACAGACATGAACTCAATCAAAATAAATAAAGATCCAGTACTGAGCAATAAGTGACACACAGACATGAACTCAATCAAAATAAATAAAGATCCAGTACTGAGCAATAAGTGACACACAGACATGAACTCAATCAAAATAAATAAAGATCCACTACTGAGCAATAAGTGACACACAGACATGAACTCAATCAAAATAAATAAAGATCCAGTACTGAGCAATAAGTGACACACAGATATGAACTCAATCAAAATAAATAAAGATCCACTACTGAGCAATAAGTGACACACAGACATGAACTCAATCAAAATAAATAAAGATCCACTACTGAGCAATAAGTGACACACAGACATGAACTCAATCAAAATAAATAAAGATCCACTACTGAGCAATAAGTGACACACAGACATGAACTCAATCAAAATAAATAAAGATCCACTACTGAGCAATAAGTGACACACAGACATGAACTCAATCAAAATAAATAAAGATCCACTACTGAGCAATAAGTGACACACAGACATGAACTCAATCAAAATAAATAAAGATCCACTACTGAGCAATAAGTGACACACAGACATGAACTCAATCAAAATAAATAAAGATCCACTACTGAGCAATAAGTGACACACAGACATGAACTCAATCAAAATAAATAAAGATCCACTACTGAGCAATAAGTGACACACAGACATGAACTCAATCAAAATAAATAAAGATCCACTACTGAGCAATAAGTGACACACAGACATGAACTCAATCAAAATAAATAAAGATCCACTACTGAGCAATAAGTGACACACAGACATGAACTCAATCAAAATAAATAAAGATCCAGTACTGAGCAATAAGTGACACACAGACATGAACTCAATCAAAATAAATAAAGATCCACTACTGAGCAATAAGTGACACACAGACATGAACTCAATCAAAATAAATAAAGATCCAGTACTGAGCAATAAGTGACACACAGACATGAACTCAATCAAAATAAATAAAGATCCACTACTGAGCAATAAGTGACACACAGACATGAACGCACCTACAGTGCAGTCTCAGTTTTTGTGATTAACTGGGAACAATAAGACATAAGACATTGGAATCCATTTTTAATGCATACCTATTTCATTCCAAAAACTTATGAAATACCAGTAACAAAAACACACAATAATAAAGTACTATTTTTTTGGAAGCATAAAACACATTAAATAAAGGAAATAGAGTCTCACTCCATAAAGCACAAAGCAATCAAACTCAATTAACGAAACACAGAGCGTCACAGATCTGACAGCGAGCAGCACAACGGCAGGAGGGCACGAAGCTGACTCACGAGCCATGTGGTCTGATCCTTGTTAGCCAGAACAGTCAGAAAGGCCAAAACAGTAGCATTAAAATCGGAGATCACGAGAGCTTGAAATGCCAAACAATGAGACTACCATATAAGGAACAGTAACATTACCTGCGTGGCTCTGGCAGAACTAAACTAACTAACTAACTCCATGTAGCACAGTCCTTCTTGAGAAGCTAACAGGTCGTCAGCTAGACAAGAAATTCCCCGCATTTTGTGGAACCCAAAGGTTCATTACCGCACTCACAACAGCCCGCCACCTGTCCCTATCCTGAGCCATATCAATCCAGTCCATGCCCCCCCATCCCACTTCTTGAAGATCCATTTTAATATTATCCTCCCATCTATGCCTGGGTCTTCCAAGTTGTCTCCTTCCCTCAGGTCTCCCTACCAAAATCCTGTATGCACCTCTCCCCTCACCCATATGTGCTACATGCCCCGCCCACCTCATGCTTCTTGATTTGATCACGCAAATAATATTTGGTGATTAGTACAGATCATTAACTTCCTCGTTATGTAGTCTTCTCCACTCCCCTGTTACCACGCCCCTCTTAGGCCCAAATATCCCCCTCAGCATCCTATTCTCGAACACCCTCAGCCTATGTTCCTCTCTCAGTGTGACAGACCAAGTTTCACACCCATACAAAACAACAGGCAAAATTATAGTTCTGTATATCTTAATCTTTGTATTTTTGGATAGCAAAGTGTAAGACACAAGATCCTGCATCGAATGATAACAAGCATTCCCCAATTTCAATCTGCTCTTAATTTCGTCCTGAATGGAATTTAGATTTGTTAGGGTTGTTCCCAAATATTTGAACTGTTCCACCCTTTCAAAGGATTTATTATCTAACTTTATGTTGTGATTTTGTCCTGCATTCTGATCTCCAGACATGACCATGTACTCAGTTTTCTTAGCATTTACTTCTAGACCAATCTCCTTACTAGCGACTACTAAAGCTTCTGCTTTTCTCTTTATAGCAGAACAACTGAAGAAAACAGAAGTACTCACCACTTACTGCTTGCTGCAAACTGCTGCTGCTGCGGACCTCTCAGGGGAATTCTCACTTCCCCGAGAAATACATTGTCAGCCATTCCAGGTGAATCATGCCACAGCGTAACCCTCAGCTCACTGAAATCCACATCTTGCTCCTGCTGCAAGTTGTACATGTCCCGATCATGGTTCTGACCATGGCTGTTTGGAAGCTGTAGTACACATATTATTTAGACTACAACATTCTTATACATTTACAGTTCAAAGCTGTCAACAGCCCACACTATATAACAAGGAATGATAAAGTGATAGGTGAATAATAAATTGGAGAAAATGCAGAAAGAGGTGGCTGTGATATATGTGAGATACAAGCTTCTTACATGCTGTTCAGGTCTTTAGGGATATAATGCTGTGTCAACGTGAGGCATTCCTGATGTTCTGAAGGATCTTGGTGTCTTCACCTTTGACTGCTTGATGCTTCAACTTGAAGGCATTATAATCCTTTGACATGTCACCCAATGACATATGAGCCACATCACAAAAGACTTGAGCCTGGTCAAAACCTAATTTAAGGCACTAGCCTAACATCTGCGTGGATGTTCTGAGGCAAACAGTACAAATGTCAGTCAGGAATGATGGCTGCTGTCCAAGCACAGACCTGAACATGACGCAGCAGTGTTACCAACTTCACCACACCATTCAGCTGACTGTATTGTAACGCAAGTAAGTGTTTGGAGCCATGACAGCATAGTAAGTATAGTTAATAGGCTACAGCGGGGACAATCCGGAGTTTGAATCCCCACAGGAGCAAGAGATTTTTCTCTTCTGAAAAACATCCATGTCTGCTCTAGGATCCACTGGGCCTTCTATTCAATGGGTACTGGGGTTCTTTCCCAGGGGTAAAGTGGCAGGGTGTGAAGTTGATCACTCACCTCCATCTAGTGCCAAGGTTAAGAATGGATGGAGCTATTGTATTGTATTGTGTTCAGCTTCTAGCAAGCATTAATGCATAATGTGGGTCCTTTCCCTCAGAGTAAAGTGGCTAGGGTGTCAAGCTAACCACCTCAATCTACAGCAAACTTAAGAATGAGTGGAGCTGTACCTCTACTCCCCCTTCTTCATGGCATGCACAAAGACAACTTTTCTGGAATAATTTACCACGTCACAAACATGGCAAACTCTTTATTAGTGGACCATGTAAGAAAAGAGCTGATGGCCTACTTAAACTGAGCAGCAATCAACTCAGATCAGTAGTTGCATTCCTCACAGGACATGCTCGTGTGAGGAAGCACCTGAATATTATGGGCCTTTTTGACGGAGATCCGACCTGCAGATTATGTGGGTCGGAGACTGAAACTGTGCACCATATCATTTGTTGTTGCGAGGCGTTGGCTCATCAACGCTATAAGTTCTTTGGGAAGCTGTTTGCTGAACCAAGGGACATAAGCATGGCTTCATTGAAAGACCTGTGTCTCTTTATTACAGGCACAGGGCTAATGAACCAATGGTGATTGAAAGGCTTAGGGCTAGCACAATAAGCCTAAGGCTGCAGTGAATCCGGAGCGAATGCCGACAGGCCCTTGGAAGGAAAAAGAAGAGAAGACAACTTTACCTTCACCTGTTGCTATATAAACTTGGAAGTTTACGAATCTGTTGACCGAATGCAGTGCAATAGTCTTAGCACGCTTATCACACTGTCATTGTGTGTGCAAACAGATAACACAGGCACTAAAACTGTTTTGTGAATGGGGAATCAGCACAGCAATGGAAAATGGAACAAATGCTGCACAGGAAGTACACACAATAAAATACTAAATGAGTATTTACAAACAAAAAGACACTAGTAATGATTTATGATACTCGTTCCTTCCACTTGCATAGAACACATACAGCCTGCAACTGTACAACCTGACTATACTCATTTATTTATTGTTTCTTTTAAATGGTGTTATCAGCAGCTCAGCATACAGTGTCATATGGCAGCGTGAATAGTGAGTAATGAACTGGAAACGATGTAAAAGGAAGCAGTCATGACCTAAGTTGAAATACTTTCCAAATTATTTGCCCGAAAGGACTAAGAAACAACAACACTAATCTCCTCAGTATACTCAGAGTTCTGGCCAAAATTAAAGAACAAGCAGCCCTGTTACTGCTCGGTCCTAGCAACACGTATAGAAACAGGACTGCACGCTTCTGCATACAATGAAATATTTAGCCATGGGGACCAGTGGATAAAATGATAAACACTGGAACATAACAGTCGCTGGAAAACACCTCATGTACCAGAAACATGATAAAATAAAAATTAAGCACGTTCGGCTCAAGCCCACAAAAATAATAAACACCCACAAGTTACTTTTAATGCTCATATGCAAGTCACTTTTTAGATATGCTTTACAAAAAACATTCCAGAAACATCAGCTGCTTTTGCTATTTTTTTCTCATAAACAATAATTCCACGAATGCTGTGAATCAGGACCAGTAATGCTGAACGACTGAAGCATAAAGATGACACTGAGATGAATGATGTACATGACATAATTATATACAGTAGAACCCGGATAAGAAGTCCCCACATAAGAAGTTTTCCCCTTTAAGAAGTCTGATTTTTAAAGTCCCGAAATCCTATTGCATTTAATAAGCTTCCCTCTTAATAAGTCTTCCCGCTTAAGAAGTCCCTAATCCTCTGGTCCCTTGAAAGACTTCTTAACAGGGTTGTACTGTATTGTTTCCATGGGATAATTTTTCAGTACCACAAGAAATGAACGACATTTGTGGGAAAACGCTGCAATCAGGAACAATGGACACAGGTTTCCCTGTGTAATGCCAGGAGCCAAATGGCAACAGCACTACTGGCTTCTGCATATATATATATATATAAATAAACTGACTGTTCTGTTACTGCTTTGTCACAGCAATCTTTATAGTAACACGCTGTACCTAACGCATTGACAGACGAGGTCTTCAGCCTTGTGGGACGTTGCATAGTGTAGGCTGGCAGCTGGTAACCAGCTACAAACCTAAACCATGCAACGTCCCACAAGAGCGAAGACCTAAACCAGACTGCAGCAGAAGCCTCAAACCTTACACACCGAGAGAGCTTAAAACAGTCCATCACAGCTAAATCAGAAGCTGATATGCAGTGGGCTGTGTGTGATGGGCTTTCAAAGAGAGAGATACGAAGAACTTGGTGACAGAACTGCTAAAGGTGTCATGCCAAATTCATTTCAAGCAGTTACTACTCTGAAGATTTGTGTCTTCTGGGATGTGATGCTGTGTTGAGTGAGGAGTTCCTGGCATTTCAGAAGTTCTTATGGCCTTCATCTCCAGGGTCAAACACTCCAAGAAAAGACTGCTTTGGACTACTTGACCCTGAAGGTGAAGACACCCCAATTCTTTGAGACACTGGAAACTACTTGTCCAATGACACGCCATCTCAATCAACAACTTAAATCTCCAGCAACACTGATCCAAGAAACTTGCAACATTATGTTACTAAACCTCTCTTATGAGTTTGCATAAAACAACCACCAACAAACAAGTATCTCTTACCCCTCTAAAGCCCAGTGGTTACTATATGTACCATCAGGTTTAACATTCAACAATTCTACATTCTGCCCACACAGTGTATTTATGTGTTTTGTGTGGATCTCAGAACAAACAGCGATTATTTCACTGTACAGCATTAACTGACTGGTTTGTATAACTGAGACGGAGTGTGTTTACTGCGCGGTACGGACTGTATTTATGTGTTTTGTGTGGATCTCAGAACAAACAGCGATTATTTCACTGTACAACATTAACTGACTGGTTTGTATAACTGAGACGGAGTGTGTTTACTGCGCGGTACGGACTGTATTTATGTGTATTGTGTGGATCTCAGAACAAACAGCGATTATTTCACTGTACAACATTAACTGACTGGTTTGTATAACTGAGACGGAGTGTGTTTACTGCGCGGTACGAACTGTATTTATGTGTATTGTGTGGATCTCAGAACAAACAGCGATTATTTCACTGTACAACATTAACTGACTGGTTTGTATAACTGAGACGGAGTGTGTTTACTGCGCGGTACGAACTGTATTTATGTGTTTTGTGTGGATCTCAGAACAAACAGCGATTATTTCACTGTACAACATTAACTGATGGTTTGTATAACTGAGACGGAGTGTGTTTACTGCGCAGGTACAAACTGTATTTATGTGTTTTGTGTGGATCTCAGAACAAACAGCGATTATTTCACTGTACAACATTAACTGACTGGTTTGTATAACTGAGACGGAGTGTGTTTACTGCGCGGTACGGACTGTATTTATGTGTTTTGTGTGGATCTCAGAACAAACAGCGATTATTTCCCCCTACAGATGTTAGCAACTTGTTTTTATAACTGAGACAAAGTGTGCTTACTGCATGACACACAGACTGAATCTATAAGCATAATTCAGGTTAATCTCTGTCTTTAAAGGGTTGATTAACCATTTCACCACAGAATGTAACATTTGGACACAGTGTTGGAGTCACCCTATGACAGAAGTCACCGTCAAATCCACATGTCCAAGTTTTGCCAACAACACAACCCTTAGGTCCTGCCCAACCACTGACACACACTTTTGTTTCTCCACTGCTGCCAACAAGAGCAAGAAAGTCCCTCATTGGACCAGTAATCTGCATTTCTTCTGTCTCTGAATATGTAACTGTTTGTGTATCATACTTTAAAGACACCACAAAGGCTGTCACACTCAAATTTAATGTCACACAAAATAATATAAAACCTGCAGTAAATCTCAAGATCGCTGGTAACAAATTTTAAACATCTACATGCAATGGTTGCTACAAAACTAATTCCTCGAAAGAGCCCCCTTGTAAGCTAATAGTTATTCAGCCAGTTATAACAACTTTCCCTCCTTTTATGGATCTTGAAAGTTCAACACTACATTTACAACACTGCCACTGTCCTCTATCCTCAGCCAGACAAAACCAGTCCACCCACTCGCACCCTACTTCTTTGAGATCCATTTTAATATCACCCATTTATGCCTAACTCTCACAAGCACACCCTTCCTTTAATGTCTTCTGATCTACATTTCATATGTACAGTAGAACCCAGATAAGAAGTTTTCCCCTGTAAGAAGTCTGATTTTTAAAGTCCCAAAATCCTATTGCTTTTAATAAGCTTCCCTCTTAATAAGACTTCCCGCTTAAGAAGTCCCTAATCCTCTGGTCCCTTGAAATACTTCTTAACAGGGTTCTACTGTATTTCTGATCTGCCATGCATTTCACATGCCCTGCCCATTCAATCCTCTTTGATTTCATAACCAAAATTATGTAGTTTAGCACTACTCTTAAGATGTTACAATAAAATTACATATTACTACACATCAGAGCAAAAAACCTGAAAACAAAACTTACCTCAAATACTAACGCTTCATCAAAATGTGGGGACACGGTCTTCTTTTTCACCTTTGTTCGTTTTGACTCCTGCCTGCTGTTCGAGTAGCACATTGTCACGATTGCAAATGGATCACAGTTCCCATTCTTTACTGTCAGATCAATGCACTCAATCAATCTGCAATCATTACACACAAATCACAGTTCCCATTATTTACTGTCAGATCACTGCACTCAATCAATCTGCAATCATTACACACAAATCACAGTCCAAGTACTGGGCAGCTCATACATTCAAGAAACTATCTGCCACTGCAGGTTCACCACTGTTACCACAAAAAAAAGGGGAGGGGGGCCCTTAGTCCAGACCAGCTCTGGAGTTCAACCAAATTGTTACAAGCAGCACAGTTACCATTATTGTAGGACTTACCTAATAATATATTTTGTTCAATGGATTAGCATTAAATCCAAAATTATTCCAAATTCAATCGCTGTTAATTTCACATTGTGTGCACCGTGCATCTTGACACTAATGTCACGTTGTGTTCACCGTGCATCTTGACACTAATGTCACGTTGTGTTCACCGTGCATCTTGACACTAATGTCACGTTGTGTTCACCGTGCATCTTGACATTAATGTCACGTTGTGTTCACCGTGCATCTTGACACTAATGTCACGTTGTGTTCACCGTGCATCTTGACACTAATGTCACGTTGTGTTCACCGGCATCTTGACATTAATGTCACGTTGTGTTCACCGTGCATCTTGACACTAATGTCACGTTGTGTTCACCGTGCATCTTGACATCAATGTCACGTTGTGTTCACCGTGCATCTTGACACTAATGTCACGTTGTGTTCACCTTGCATCTTGACACTAATGTCACGTTGTGTTCACCGTGCATCTTGACACTAATGTCACGTTGTGTTCACCGTGCATCTTGACACTAATGTCATGTTGTGTTCACCGAGCATCTTGACATCAATGTCACGTTGTGTTCACCGTGCATCTTGACACTAATGTCATGTTGTGTTCACCGAGCATCTTGACATCAATGTCACGTTGTTTTCACCGTGCATCTTGACACTAATGTCACGTTGTGTTCACCGTGCATCTTGACACTAATGTCATGTTGTGTTCACCGAGCATCTTGACATCAATGTCACGTTGTGTTCACCGTGCATCTTGACATTAATTTTCAGTTTTTTAACCAACAAATGCACTTTTATTTTCGTACTTCTGTTCAATTCACCCTACACATGTTTCGGCCGTAACTCGGCCATCATCACGGTACATTGATAAGTTCACTTCACTGTTCACTGGTCCATTTGGTATTATCACAGAACCGTTACACTGTTTAAGGCTACTATTTACATTGACAATCACCAGTATAAAAAGTTTCTTCAAGTTTTTTCTTTTCTTGAAATGTCTTGGTGTATATAGTGTTTATCGTGCGTTTATAGTATAGCACTATAAATTGTAACTATAGAGCACAATGTTGTAATAATTATTAAAATTATACTATTAAAGATTTGTTAAAATTGCTGGCAGTTGGTTTTGTATAGACGTTGACGTCCATATCCTGTAACAATATGGTTATCAACGTTTTACGTAAAGGTTTGACACATTGTATGACTTCATACTCTTTTATGTGATAATACCAAATGGACCAGTGAACAGTGAAGTGATCTTATCAATGTACCGTGATGATGGCAGAGTTACGGCCGAAACATATGTAGGATGAATTGAACAAAATACGAAAATAAAAAGTGCATTTGTTGGTTAAAAAACTGAAAATCAGTCACTGTTGTTGCCTTACAAGAACAGAACTGAGCTTGGCAGTTGTGCATGGGGAAGTCAAACCATTAGATATCGCTGACCAGTAACCAACGTACGTCAGTTGAAAACATAATGGGATGAAGTGCAGTTGTGTCTTGCATGTACAAGTTAATACCGTTACTTCTGTCGTGTTCTACCTAGATACAGCTGTGCATACATTTCTTTAGGCCTCTCACAAACTGAACATCTAACAAATGTTGACAAGTTGCAAGTGACAGAAGCTGTGACAGTGACTTATGTTTTTTACAGAACCTAAATATTCCCTCCACACTGGCCCAGAGACAGGGGAACCTTCACTTGCTGTCAAGGCAAAAGGTGGTCTCATCACTCAAGGACAGGATCTGCAATATATAACAAGAATTCTAATAGGTTGGTTTACTTCAGCATCAGTTTTGTACTGTTTATCCAATGAGCAACGAGGGCCATTTTTCCAAAACTGTGAAGCTCATGACACCTGCATCTACTTCAACATTAAACTAAGAATGCTATTCCTCAATGCCCCCACATCTTCATAGTACAGTGTTTAATTAAGCACGTGACAACTTAACCTTACGTTGATGAACAGCATTAAATATAAATACACATTTGAGCATCACTATGCATTTGAGCATCACTATGCATTTGAGCATCACTATGCATTTGAGCATCACTATGCATTTCAGTGAAGCACATTTTTATACCTTTCTCACTAGGAGTTTCAGCACAGCCATACCACCATCAGGCAAGTATGCAAAGTTTCAGCACAGCCGTACCACCATCAGGCAAGTATGCAAAGTTTAGCTACAGCCGTACCACCATCAGGCAAGTAGCAAAGTTTCAGCACAGCCGTTACCACCATCAGGCAAGTATGCAAGTTTCAGCACGCCGTACCACCATCAGCAAGTATGCAAAGTTTCAGCACAGCCGTACCACCATCAGGCAAGTATGCAAAGTTTCAGCACAGCCGTCCCACCATAGGCAAGTATGCAAAGTTTCAGCACAGCCGTACCACCATCAGGCAAGTATGCAAAGTTTACTTATTGTGTTGCCTCACCATAAACATCTGCTTACTAAAATTCACACTAATTAAAATTACAATTACAATGTTAATTACTAATGCTTGTAGGTGCACGTCCTCCCAGCGTCTATTATGTTGATGTGGAGCCTGAAAATTCCATCATCATCTGTTTTTTATTGTTTTCATCTTTAGGTAAAGCTCAAGCAATCCCATTACAGACCTGGACAGGCCCTTAGGGTTCCAGGAGGTTGAGGCTCCCAGATTTATAGACAATCGGCACATGAAGGTGAGGTTGTCAGCCCTACGCACCGGCCGTCTTTACCCCCCAGGAAATATTCCTGGTACTCATTTCTGTTAGAGGCTGAGTCAACCCCAGGGCCATAGTGCGACTGAAAGGATTATGTCAATAAAAAATTGCAATGACACCATCGGGAATCGAACCCGTGACCTTCCGGCTTGTAGCGCAGTGCCTCAACCAACTAGCATACAGAATTTCTACACACCTTTACATTCCTCATAGCCATGAACAGTGTTTCATGCTGTTGTACCTTCACATTAAAGTGTAATTTACACAGAAGTATTCAGTGTAGTTCGAAAGAAAAAGCATCAGCACTGCACAGCACTATGTGCGGCCAGAAAAGAGATTGTCAGTACTGCAGTGTTGTGTACAGCCACAAGACGAGATGTGACAGCTCCACACAACTGACCTTTGTGTCGCTGTGTTTTAGCATCATGTTACCGTCTTGTTATAGTAACTGTGACAGGTTCCATATTTTGTCTGTCACACACTACAAACAGACAAATGTTTCATTGAAACAATTTCTAAATATGACACTGCAATTACCTACCAGTACATGTAACATTCTGTAATAACTGCAATGAAACATCTATATGTGTCAGACAAGTACTAGTAAGAAACCTACAACATGTACTTCTTGACTACCTAACGTTTGCCCCCAAATCAACGGAAACAAATAGGATGTGGGTGTTCAAGAGTGGGGTGTTGACATACATATTTGGGCCTAATGAGGAGGAAGTGACAGAAGATGGGAGGAAATTGCAAAATGAGGAGCTTCATAATTTTTACTCACAAAATTCTTTTCAGGTGATAAAATCAAGAAGGATGAAATGGGCAGGGCATGTATCAGTGAGAAGAGACATACATACTAAGTTTTGGTCAGGAAACCTAAAAGAAAGAGACCACTTAAGAGACCTTGGTAAATGTGAAGGATAATATTAAAATGGATCTTAAACAGGATGGGATGGCATTACCGGATTAATCCGGTTCAGGAAAGGACAAGTGACTGGTTCTTGTGAGCACGGTAATGAACCTTTGAGTTCCATAAAAAGTGGGAAATTTCTTGGCTAGCTGAGGAAGTGTTGGGCTTTCAGCAAGGACTCTGCTCCATGTAGTTAGTTTCTTATACACTCCACAATATATCAATAACTGAAAGGTCTGCATCTCAAACTGACCTTACAGTGACCCTGCCATTCTGCAGCTCCACATCAGCATTGCTCCTCCACACTGGGTCCAGCTTTACATCAATATTTGCCTTACCCTGCAACAGTAAAACACAAGCAAAGTCATTCCACAGTTATACCAACATCCCAACATCCAGTCTAGTATGCAGATACCTACATTACTTCAGTTCAACCCTGAGGATGGAGGCAGTACATTCTGCCAGCAGAATTGGTAACTGCCTACAGCCTCTGAACTGTCATCATGCAGATCACGACACACTCACTCATCAGTGTGACCACAAGGCAAAATGAATCTCTCACGGACAGTATGTAAATTTTTATGACTAGTTCCAAGAGCACACTCCTAGAAGGTTACTTTATAACAAAAAACCAAACCACAGATATTACAGCAATGTCTGTGGACAAGAAACAATTGGCATGGAAGGCAAATGTTACGTTGGTATGGCTGCTGTCATGTCATGACAGTGAAACTTCCTAAAGATAAAAGAAACGCAAGACTTGAGGTTCTCACAGCAGTGCTGCTGAAGATGCCTCATCATTGAGTATGCAATTCTCCAACTAACTCTTTATCCTTCTGGGATGTGTATTCAAATTTTAGCATATGGTTTATGAAAAAACATGAACATTATTTGAACAAAAAAATTATGCATTCACATATGCAAACATGGGTGTTCAAAAGGTTAAAGACCAAGATTAACCTAAATTGTATATAAAGATCCAGTTCGTAACGCGCAGTAAACACACTCCGTCTCAGTTATACAAACCAGTCAGTTAATGTTGTACAGCGAAATAATCGCTGTTTGTTCTGCGATCCACATAAAACATATAAATACACTGTGTGGGCAGAACGTAGAATTGTTGAATGTTAAACTGGTGGTACATATAGTAACCACTGGGCTTTAGAGGGTTAATATACATTATATATAAATACAGTCCGTACCGCGCAGTAAACACACTCCGTCTCAGTTATACAAACCAGTCAGTTAATGTTGTACAGTGAAATAATCGCTGTTTGTTCTGAGATCCACACAAAACACATAAATACAGTCGTACCGCGCAGTAAACACACTCCGTCTCAGTTATATAAACCAGTCAGTTAATGTTGTACAGTGAAATAATCGCTGTTTGTTCTGAGATCCACACAAAACACATAAATACAGTCCGTACCGCGCAGTAAACACACTCCGTCTCAGTTATACAAACCAGTCAGTTAATGTTGTACATTGATATAATCGCTGTTTGTTCTGAGATCCACACAAAACACATAAATACAGTCCGTACCGCGCAGTAAACACACTCCGTCTCAGTTATACAAACCAGTCAGTTAATGTTGTACATTGAAATAATCGCTGTTTGTTCTGAGATCCACACAAAACACATAAATACAGTCCGTACCGCGCAGTAAACACACTCCGTCTCAGTTATACAAACCAGTCAGTTAATGCTGTACAGTGAAATAATGGCTGTTTGTTCTGAGATCCACACAAAACACATAAGTACACTGTGTGGGCAGAACGTAGAATTGTTGAATGTTAAACATGGCGGTACATATAGTAACCAGGTGTGCCTTAAAATGTTACATCATGGGACACAGCTCAATCATGTACCTGGTTTTATAACATCAATCACTCATCACAGATACAATCACGATTTCTTTCCCTTTGCATGCACACAGACCCTTACACATACTCTGTCACCGAAAGCTTATATTCCTGTGCGCAATGCAGACTCATACAGCCAACTTCCTATTCAAAATGGATGATGCAATTTCACACAGTAATGAGCAAAATGCACGTTCACACACTCTTTTGTCCACCATACAAAACAAAGCACTTCTTCACTCTGTAATAAGCCAAGTGCCAGCCATGGATGAAGGCCCTAACTTCAAGACCAACAATGCTATAATGTGCAGCCTGGCCAGAGTTCTCAAACAGTGACAGATGGGTTGCACCGAGCCAAAGGTCTGCATTGCCAAATCGCCATGTGTAGACGGAAGAGAGAACAGGACAACTGTAGTAGTGTTAGTTCTGATTCATGAGCATTCTGTCATATGTTATTCCATTAAAATGTCAAACCACACAGAAAGAGCGCTACAAGCATGACCTGCATTCCAAATGGAATCAGGCGACGTTATGATGCATACATGTGATCAACATTATGATGCATACATGTGATCAACATTCCTTCTCAACATATCAAAGTTTGCAAGCAAGTGTTCAAAAAAACTGATTTGCACACAGGATGATCCAAAAAAATGTTAACACTTGTACTAAGTGTTTTGTTATAGATGTATTGTTGACAGTGAAGCACAGGGTAAGATCCAGGCCGAATTTGGTGCAGTGAAGGAAGGCCGTAACCTGGATGGAAGTCTACCAGGCTGCAACCTTCCTTCACTTTTCCCAAGTCAGCCTGGTTGTCATGTCAATGCTTCACAATCAACAAACCCTGTAGAAGAAAAAAACCCCAACAAGTGTTAACATTTTTAAATCACCCTGTATATCAACTTAATGACCTACAATTTACAGACTTTCTGTAAGTGCATGATGACTGACACCACCATACTGGATTTCTGCACATTACCTGAACTTCACTATCAGCATCAACTGGAAGGATGGGAAACCAGTGATCCTTATTGTGGTATGTGTGCAGATCCTCCCGCTTAATGGCCACTTTGCCAAGAACTTTATCTTGCTTCAAGTGGCGGTCCCTATCGTACACATATACAGACAGGTAACGGAACTGACGGGGCACATCAAACTGGAACTCGTCCCCAAAAAATGGGCTGCAAATAAACTGAACATCAATATCACAGTGAAAGACGAGCAACTAAATCTCCAATACAGGAATGCCAAACTGGCAGGCTACAGCCTGCAGCCCGCATGTGGCCTATTTGAATCCTTTTGGTGACCTGCAAAACTGTTCACAAAAGTGAATACAGATCACAATTTAGAGATGGAAACATTTGATGAGATAAGATAGGTAATTTAGGTAACAAAGTGTTGAGCAAAATTCTCTTTGCCGTTTCATATTGTGATGTGACTAATATTATGCTTGATGTTTAATTCCCAAAACTTGTTCAATTTGCTTGCCAAATGCGTGCAATGTTCGGCAGCACAATTTGTGTGAGCAACTCTTTTCACTCATGAAATCAAACAAGAGATCCGAAAGATGACGATTCACAGATACACATTCGTTAGTAATAATTAAAGTAGTATCAACATAAAATCTTAAACCAAAAAAAAAACTAAACACTCACTCACCCGGATACTACACCACAGCTAACAAACACAG
This sequence comes from Reticulitermes speratus, assembly GCA_021186555.1. NCBI lineage: Eukaryota > Metazoa > Arthropoda > Insecta > Blattodea > Rhinotermitidae > Reticulitermes > Reticulitermes speratus. The sequence continues at coordinate 44,150,322 of JAJKFL010000039.1, read as the reverse complement.
ATACGTAACACCATGCCAAAAACCAATATAATATACAGCTGAGTACCGCCTGCAAGGACAATACCGACCAACGTAAACAAGATAGCAAAACATACTTCTAGTGAACAGTATCACACACGCAACTTAATGTGCGCAAAAACTAACGCAATGTCTACAGCATAGTGTACGCAACAAGTGATTTGCAACACATCGTGCAACACCATTGGAAGTGATCTTTAATACGACGTGAATTTTAGAACTTAATATTTTATTATTGCAGTTTTATAATACCCACACTTGACTGTTTTTAATCCACACCTCTGGATAACCTAATGAATGTGTTTGTATTAAGTAACTCTAGTCGCCCCTGATGATGGCCGGTTAACCGACCGAAACATATGTAGGGCTTTTTAAAAAACTATTAATTTTTAATAGTGAAAGTGCATGTGTTGGTGAATTTGTGACATTATATTGTTAAACATGCACGGTGAAAGCAATACTAAGTATAATACCCAGTTATTTTAAAAATTTTGTTGTCCGACCTTATCTCTCAGCTCACTGCAGCCTGCATGCACTCATGACTTTTACATGCCTGCCACTGGTCACAATCCTGAGCCAGATGACTCCAAATCACTCAAGTCATCTCATGAACTAACTAACTGGTTATTCAGAGAACACTATCTTCTGGGATGTTACACCATTCAGTCTGCTAGAAGTGTGCTGATGTTTCCTAGGAACCTATTGCCTCCATCATCAGGGCAGGTGATCACAGCCACTGCTGTGGGAAACTCAAATTTTGATTCATTATTTAATCCAATTAAAGGTTCCTGCATGGTTTCTTTCTTACTCACAGTTTTTCTAACAGTCTGTACCACGCAGCTGACACAGTATTAGAGTAAAACATATTAATTTACCTGTAACAAATTCAGTTCATTTGCATTGGTCCTATTATTTTGTCTATCATGTTTCAGTACAGATTTGTTATATGTCTATTATTAAAGCCGCCATTATGAATATTAAGTTCATAGTCTTTTGGCATGTGACTCTTCCACCCTGACCATGGAGGCAGCAGGTTCCAACAAAACACTGGTATGTAGCTACCACATATCTTAAAGCTTACTCAAGGGTTCGTTCTATGGTGGTTGTACGGAATATCTCCTCCTGGTCTAATGAAAGGGTGCAGTACACATCCCGCTCGTTGACGGAACCATGGCTTCGACCCTGCAGATTCTTTGCCTCACCTGCAAACACACAACAGCAAGACTTTACACACTGTGTTCTGACATTAACTCCACAGAGCAAAGTCCTTCTTGAGAAGCTAACAGTTCCTCAACAGGTCAAGAAATTCCTCACTTCATAGGCCCTAAAAGTTCATTACACTGTTACACGAACTGCAAGAACTATACAAAGACCCAGATATAGTAGCGGACATTAGAAGGAGAAGGTTACAGTGGTTAGGACATATGATAAGAATGGAAGACAGCAGATTAATAAAGAGAGTGTTAGATGGCAAACCAGGAGGAAGGAGAACAATAGGAAGACCAAGATTGAGATGGTTGGAGGAAGTTGCGAAGGATTTGAAACAGTTGAAAGTGAGGGGATGGCGAAGGAAAGCAGCGGATAGACAGGAATGGGCAAATATCTTGAAGGAGGCCAAGGCTCTCAGAGGGCCGTAGAGCCAAGGAGTAGTAAATAGTAGTAGTAGTAGTAGTAGTAGTAGTAGTAGTAGTAGTAGTAGTAGTAGTAGTAGTAGTAGTAGTAGTAGTAGAAGGTCATCACCACATTCACAAAAGCCTGATTCTGGTCACTATTCTCAGTCAAATAAAGTAAGCCAACGCCCTCTGAAGTTCAATATTAGAAATATGGCAACACTAATCTCTAAACGTATTTAGAATTGCAAGCAAGCGTGATCACAAAGAATCAACATCATGCAGATTGCTAAAGATTTACGGACGCTGCGATCCATACTCAAGCTATAAGCACTTCAGCATAACTCATGAGCTGAGCTGCACTTTACTGTTGCATTACAAGTTTCCATTATATTATGTTATATTATATTAACAGTGCAAGATCAAATAACTGCAATCTGCGCACCATGACTTTCGGTCTGACGGTTCTGCGCACCACGACCTTCGTCTGACGGTTCTGCGCACCATGACCTTCGGCCTGACGGTTCCTTCTGTTTCCTGCCAAGTCCTGCAAGTGTTCATTTTTTGACTGCTCCAATAATACAAGACATCTTGTATAAATCGTTAAGTCCCTCATTATACTCACTTATTAATGGACGCTGACAGTAACTGGGACTATAGAGTGAAGAATGCCCGGACTACACTAGGTATGGATATGGAAGGAAGTGGTCACAGCTTAATCTACGGTACTATTCCGTCAAAGAGTCAGTCTTCTGGGGCACGACACTGTTTCGATTCGTAAATAGCTGCCAACTTTTAGGAGGCGCTCACTGCCTTCATATTCGAGGTACATACACTCGAAAGACAGCCACATCAAAAGCGAGTCTCTCTGTGACAGCCAGCTAATCTGTTTTGGCGTTGGTCTTCGTTATTAGCCTGTCCGTCATCGTCTTTGCCATCTGCACATGTTTTTACAGTGGCTACACTTAAACTAATGCACAATTTTATGTTATGTTCACCGTGCATTTAGCTATAAGCTTCAATTCTTTAACCAACAAATGCACCTTTTATTTTCTCACTTCTATCTACCCTACATATGTTTCGACCGTATTTTGGTCATCATCAGGAGTATACTGATACAGTCACTAGCGAAACACTAACACACCCAACACGGCCACAAACTAGACATTCAGTCACAAACACGCAACAGGACATACAACAGCAGGGGATGGACATCAACAGTTATACAAGACCGACTGCCAACAATTTCAATTTTAATAAATTTGAATTTTAAAATTTAAAAGTGATAATTTTAATAATTTTAACAAGGTTGATATCTCCAACGACATAGTGCCCTGTGTTCACAACTTATAGTGCTGTGCTCCGAACTTCTAACACAATATATATATATATATATATATATATATACCGAGACAATTCAAAACTTGAAGAAACTGTGATTGTGTTTTTAGCTATTGGTGACTGCCAATTATTGTAAACAGCATAATGTTCTACGTTAATACCTAATGAATGAGTGAACAGTGAAGTGACTATATCGTATACCCCTGATGATGACCAAAATACGGTCGAAACATATGTAGGGTAGACAGAAGTGAGAAAATAAAAGGTGCATTTGTTGGTTAAAGAATTGAAGCTTAATGCACAACATTCACAGTATTTACATCATACACGGTCATTACTTTATCTGGCAATCATCGGTTGCCACTCAGTTTCCGGTCCTGCATCGTTTTTACGTAGCCCACTCAGTCAACGCTCACACGCGCAGTACAGTAGAAACGGTCCTCGGATAAAACAAGAACCCTTGCACAATATACGCATGGCGCCTTCGGTTCAGGCTTTGACCGGCAGTTTAGTTCCTCGAAATTTGGCCCCCGCCTAGTTTAAGCCTCTTATTAGTGTCATTATTTTAAATGACCCTATTTCCCGTTGGGTCGCTTACTCTATACACCAAGCCCACTCACCGGCTCGTTTCCACACTGCATATCGGGGACTTCGGTTCCAGGCAGCTGCAGTCGCTATGCGAATTTCTGTTCGATATACAACGCTAAACACAGCTACTATAATACGTATTTTCGTACATGCAGACGAAACTTTCCGAATGGGCCAGGTCTACACAGGAAAACAATTTACAGATAAGTGCAAAGTCCCCGAGCAACAGGTTGCATTCTAGACGGCAAGAGAAAAAGCAGAAAACACGTGCTGAGGAAACACTGGACGAAACTAGTACTAGATTGGAGACATCTAGAAATTCTCTAGCGTGATTTGCACAGCAAACGGGTGCCCGCATCACCACCACGAAACGCAACAAAACCTACAACCTTAGTTCACAAAGTCTACGACGCAGATCATGAAGCAAGACGGAATTTTGTAAACTGGTACCTTCGGAGGGGGGGGGGGGGGGAAGGCCTGTAATCGACCATCCATTGGTTCTGTTTGGCTGTGAAGATTGGGTTAATCGTAGTGGATACTGGTATGCACAAAATTCCATGCTAATTACAGATCGCCTTGTTATTCAGATTACATTGCAGTGTTTTTGTGAGGCTAGAAATTTAGGTGAAACGTCAATACGATTGAAAGATTTAGGTGAGGTGCGGCTCCTCTCCCTCAGAAAAATCATAATTCTATTACAATGACGACACGTTCGTTTAAAAATGTATCACCCCTTTCTATATCAGTGCACCCCACATATCGTTCTACAGCGGGAGTACGATATTACAAATCTGTTCACACATAAATAAATAAATAAAATAATAAATAAAAACTTAACACCAAGATACACAGATAAAACAATTTGTTGACACAGACTCTACTCTTCAAAATCTGTGTCTAGCTAAATTTCATTGTGGAGGCAGCATCCACCTTTTCACAACAATTCAAACATTTTTATGAATGGTGACTGAAAACATAATTATTTGTACACCTGCAACAAACGTTTTGCACAAGTCAACAACAAATATTACAATAGCCTGAAACATAAGTGTAGTCTTGCCTAATGACCAACGTTGTTATTTAATTACACTCCTTGCCACACAAACAATCCTTAAAAGTTTAAAAAGAGCAGCTTTCACAAGAATGGTTACGCATTATTTCACAAGTACTTACGCACGCATTTTCCTTTGTCAAATACCCTCGATCTTGGTGGCCTGTCGGCTTCCCACTCGCCATGTGTCGAAACTCACTACACGATTAACTTTTCATTTTTGGTCATATGCTCGATACAGGTTTCGTCATTACCACACGTTACACAAACCCATTCATAAACAAAATAGGTCTTTCTTGTTTTGCACTCGATTTTATGAACGAATGACCGAAAGGCATGCGCGTTTTAGTCAAGGATTTGTAACTTTCAATGTGCATGTGCATTTGTGTTTGTGAACTGAGTGGGGGGGGGGGCGTATGACCTCCGTCAATTGTCACTCTAGTTTCATTGCTAACACTTCAACTTTCGATAACGTGTTCCTATTGTCTAATTCCATGTAAATTATTTACCATTTAATCAGGCATCGGTATTTTACGTATTACTTATGTTTCTATACTACATATATAAAGCATAATCGTAGACCCTTTCATGTTACGTGCAATCAACGTTTCGTTGCACATTATACCGAAGAAAGAAACTCGTTAGTTGTAACCGAGGCGTGTAGAATTACTAAAGCGATCATAACTGTGACCTAATTTAAGCTCCCCGCTTTACAACACGCTGCACGGCAATAATTTCGCATGAACGTGTTTGCTCTAATCACACCACCTGTTCAAGAACGTGTTGACAAACAGCGAGACACGTTAGACAAGCGTGCTGTAACATTTTGGAGACAAACCAAAGTCTTTAAAAATAACATGTAATATCAATGAGAAGTGTAATTCCTTAAAACAAATCCATTAAAGTCTAAGCAACTCACCAATCTTTATTTTCAAACGCTCTTCAACCCGAACGACCCTTCCTTCTTCCGCCATATTGACTCCATTCCGTAGCAAACGAGTGACAAGAAAACTCAGTGAATGAAGGCTGGCTGGGAGATGGCCGGCCCCTCTCTCGCCGTGTTCCCCCTCCACACGGGCTACCGCAACGACAAACCGACTTCCTGAATGTCGCAACTTCCTTTTACCCCGTTTTTCGTTCCCGTCAACATGCGATGAAAGGGATGGGGGGGGGGGGGGGGAGAACCACACCTCCTGAGTTACATTTCCGGCCTCTTCGAAATGATAAGGCTTCCGACATATTTACTGAAAAGAGAGAAGCGATTATACAAAAATTTAAATCATAACTGTTAGGTAGTCTACAAAGACACCATTATGAACGGTACAATCGGAGGAAATAAAGTCAGAAATTCCCACGGCACACAAAATAATTTACTCTGAGGAACGTAAGACACAAAAACCCCTCACCAATTATGAGTCTTTGCTCCCGTCATTTCGTCATGGGTACATGATCGTGGATATTCTCAAGCTATTGCAATGTGAATGTGCTCACCCCTCCTATCCCCCCTCCCAAAACAACGAACCCTGATCTATGAATGAACTGTACACACATGCTAAACTTAGGATGCGTAATCAATGAGTGGTGTGGCAGGGGAATTTTATAGCGAAGCGTGAATTGAACCTCGAGTTTGAACCTCAGACAGTTTAACCTTGTAATTCTTGTTACGTTTAAAGCGATTCGTAGGTATCTCGCAGCCACATGCAGCTTCGACTTCCGTTTTCCCGATCACGGAGTGATGTGTTTCCCCACATACGAGGTAGCCACATACACTTCCTGTATTTAATTTACTCCGTTCTTGTCTTTCGCCCTATTTACACGTCATTTCTATCCCTGGTTTGGGAAGTTGAGGTTATAAGCTAAAGGAAAGGTATCCCACAAAGCAGTGTGATACCCCTACAGCAATGTGCAATTCAAGCTGCTATTTAGACCACAAAACTGAAATATCCAGAACGTAATGGGACAGTTTGAAAGTTTTTTGGGTCTGTTTCTAGATCAATAAACACATAAATGGAGACACCCAAGTTGTCTAAATCTGCGTTATAAATATCTGTATGTGCTAATACATGTAACATTCACAACACAACGCACTACGTTACTGACTGATCCGACTTCGCATTCACATGTAATTTTACAAGCTTGGAATAGGTTGCAGCACAATACAACAGTTAAATACCACAGACGGCAGACGACGGAACTGAACGTAACTTACACACCAGCTCATGTTACTTATCCATGTCACCTACTTCTAATCCATGTATATTACGATGTAAAAACGCATCACGAGGAGAAAATAGGGCGGATGTTGGTGTTGTGTTTGTCATTTCTAATTTGATACGCTGTTAGCGCAAAGGTGGCATTGCTTAGGGGGTACAGTTTGACTACACAGCACTAATTTAAAGAAGGTACTATAGGAACCATCAATGACAACTCGTTTTTGTAGTTGTTTAATATCAAATATACAACGTTTCGGGCTAACAAGGCCATCATCAGGTATCAGTAATTATCAAAATATTTTGAGAAGGTATAAGTATTTATACCTGGATGATGGCCTTGTAAGGCCAAAACATGCATATTTTATATTAAACAACTATAAATCTGAGTTGATAACCCCCCCCAATTCCAGTATTACCTTATAAATGTCACAACAGGATGTGTGACTAAATATTGCCTTGCCCACTGATGACATATTAAAAACACAAATCTCGCAAAAGGCCTACCCGATCTTTATGTTTCTCTTTCTTTTGTAGGTCAGTTTCGTCTGATGTTGGTACGTTTGCGTAAGGTAATTCCAAGTTCATGGAGCAGTCGATGAGAAGCAAAGCTAGTTAAGAAATTCCTCACATTCTATGGAACACAAAGGTTAATTACACTGTTCACAACAACCTGCCACTTTTCCCTGTCCTGAGCCACATGAATCCAGCCTACACCCTCCCATCCTATTTCTTGAAAGTTCACTTAAATGTTATCTGCCGATCACTGTGAAATCTTCCCAAGCACTATCTTTCCTTCAGGTTTTCCAAACAACACTTGTATGAAATACTTAATAACCAACTAAATGCACATTCATGTGAAACTATTTTATAGTTTATTAAATTCCCCTACATATGTTTCGGTCTACTTATAGACCATCTTCAGGGGGTCACAAACTACTCTATTTCACATCCATATGTTTAGTCAATTGCTATATGCAGTCTAGATCACTTTTGTCTTATATGTAGGTTGTAAAAACACTTTAACACGGATACACGTTTAAAATTGTAAAATATATGTAAAACACACTGTATAACAACTTAAAATCTTGTCTGAGTTGTATGTACAAGGTTAAAATAGCAGCACAGTTTTCATTTAGCTTATCATAAATAATAAGTGTAGTTTGTGACCGCCTGAAGATGGTCTATAAGTAGATCGAAACATATATAGGGGAATTTAATAAATATAAAATAGTTTCAAATGAATGTGCATTTAGTTATAAGCTTTAAAACTTTCGCGGTGACATGATTCAATATAGTTTTCTCGGGCGCACAGCCGCGTCAATTCGTTTGAATACAACGTTTCGGGGACTAGCTCCGTCCCCATCCTCAGGCAAAACTGATTTAAATCAGTTTGCATTTAGTTGGTTATTAAGTATTGAGTGAAAATGCACGGTGAAGGCAATATAAAATTTGAAAGTAATATAAAAGTTGTATGAGTTTCTCGTCTCCTACAGCTGTGCCACGTGCCCCTCCCATTTTATTGTCCTTTACATGATCACCCTAATGAAACGAGATTTCAGTTACTCACAGTGATGTTGCTGAAGATTCAGGTCTTCTAGGATGCGACATTATGTCGTCAGGTGATTGGTTCCACACGTTTTGAAAGACTGTGGTGTCTTCATGTTCAAGGGTTAAGCGGTACAATTTTTTTCTTTTTAATTTTCAAAACGTATTCCACCAGTTAAAATAATTAGTAATAAAATGATTCTTATATGAGTATTTCATATCTGTGAAGTTTCCTTATGTCCAACAAGAACCTCTAATTTTTGCCTCACATTTACAGTTTCCCCCCCTCCAATGGCTTGACAGCCCCTTGGGGGCCTTGGCCGCCTCATTTCACATTTACAGCTTATTTCAGTAAAATTCTACATCCACAACATCCCAAAGTAAAACAGATTTTGCTTTCAGATTTTGTTTTCTTTCACAAACAGAATTCTATTGGACAGTAAAATCTGAATTCTACATGTCCATCACAGTACCAACATTAATTACTGTCACTTAGGTTCAGGCATTGGTCACATGTTGTGTAGGAACTGCCTTCTGAAACATGTGATTGAAGGAAAGTTAGAAGGAAGGATAGAAATGACGGGAAGACGAGGGAGAAGACGCAAGCAGCTACTGGATGACCTTAAGGAAAAGAGAAGATACTGTAAATTGAAAGAGGAAGCACTAGATTGCACTCTATGGAGAACTTGCTTTGGAAGAGGCTATGGACCTGTCGTAAGACAGACTGCAGGTGGTGGTGGTGATGATCTTCATGCGCATCTTAATTTTGCTTTATCTTCATTTATTTTTCGAACCACTTCCACAGATTCATAAATACAGCTTTCAGTTTCGGTTACACAAATATGAAAACATTCAGTGGTGGCAACACTTAAGAAAAATTATAAACAAGTAGAGGAAGATCACCTGGCTGTATATTAAGATCACCTGGCAATATATTAAGATCACTTGGCTGTATATTAAGATCACCTGGCTGTATATTAAGATCACCTGGCAATATATTAAGATCACCTGGCAATATATTAAGATCACCTGGCATGTATTAAGATCACCTGGCATATATTAAGATCACCTGGCTGTATATTAAGATCACCTGGCAATATATTAAGATCACCTGGCTAGTATATTAAGATCACCTGGCATATATTAAGATCACCTGGCAATATATTAAGATCACCTGGCTATATTAAGATCACCTGGCTGTATATTAAGATCACCTGGCAATATATTAAGATCACCCTGCCTGGCAATATATTAAGATCACCTGGCAATATATTAAGATCACCTGGCAATATATTAAGATCACCTGGCAATATATTAAGATCACCTGGCTGTATATTAAGATCACCTGCAATATATTAAGATCACTGGCAATATATTAAGATCACCTGGCAATATATTAAGATCAACTGGCAATATATTAAGATCACCTGGCAATATATTAAGATCACCAGGCAATATATTAAGATCACCTGGCTGTATATAGATCACTGGCAATATATTAAGATCACCTGGCTGTATAATAGAGCACTGGCAGTATATTAAGATCACCTGGCTGTATAATAAGATCACCTGGCAATATATTAAGATCACCTGGCTGTATAATAAGATCACCTGGCAATATATTAAGATCACCTGGCTGTATAATAAGATCACCTGGCAGTATATTAAGATCACCTGGCTGTATAATAAGAGCACCTGGCAGTATATTAAGATCACCTGGCTGTATAATAAGAGCACCTGGCAGTATATTAAGATCACCTGGCAGTATATTAAGATCACCTGGCAATATATTAAGATCACCTGGCAGTATATTAAAAACAGCTGCAGTCATAATCTGAAAATAAATTGTACATGAAGGTGAGAATGAGAGATGTGAAAGGAGATGAGAATAGTGGGTGAGGAAAATGATGTGTTAACACAACAGCAGCGACAATTCCTACAGGACTGATGCTATGTTCTCGTGGTGGTGTCTACAAACATTATGGTCTTCTGGGATATGACTGCATATGGGCTTGTAAAAGTTTTTCTGTGGTATGTACTGCCTTCATCTAAAGAGCACTGGGAAGTTCTACTCTGAAGATTGAGACGGTATCTTCCTCCAAAACATCAGTAAATTTCTACCAGACTACATGGCATCACATCCCATACGACTGCCATCTTCCTCAAGGATTCAACGACTGTCACAACTTTACACCTTTCTGACGTTATTCTGGGACCACACAATAAAATCGTAACAGAAACGCCTTTCAGCAATTTCAATAAGTAACGTATACCTGTAGAGGCACTGGTGAAGTTGCCCCTTTGCATGTTATAGCTCCACTCATATTTAGCCTTGGCAGTAAATGGAGATGTGTGGTCAGATTCATGTCCTGGCCACTTTACCTGTCTATAAAGAATTCCCGGCACCCACTGATTAGGACACTGGGTGAACCCCACAGCTGGTGTGGAGACCTTGGAGAAGAGATGAATCTCTTTCAGCTGCCGGGAATCAAACCATGATTCCTCAGTTGTCCAGCCCATAACATAGTCACTATACCACCTGAGCTATCCTTTGTATACTTTAATTTTCACTTCATGTTTCTGGATCTTCTGAGTGCTTAGACCAGGTATGGGCAAAGAAGGTGGTTTACAGAACTTAATGGCCTGCAATGTTTAAAAAAACCAACAGAATGCACTTCACTTTCACTTTAGTATGTATTAATTAAATAGGGTTAAATGGGGGTTAATTAATAAGTATTAAAGTGAAAGTGAAGTGCATTCTGTTGGTTTTTTAAACATTGAATCGTAAAATGCATGGTGAGACTAACATAAAATTTAATGGCCTGCATTAACATATTATGATGACAAAGAAATATGCTTGTAATTGCACCTTCCTATATAAGGTAACCTTGGTGTGAGTCAGTGAGTGAGTCACACTCTTGTTTCCTGTGAGGTACAAGCTCAGGCCACAGAAACAGTTGTGCATTGAGCGTGTTCTCTGTGATGTAGGTGCTGAGGTACAAGAAACAGTGGAGCATTGAGCATATAATACAGCATAGACGAACCACATGGCAGCACTCTGACAGATGAGATTAACACTTGGCTTGCTCCAAGAATATAGAAACAACACATGAACCAGGCCATGTAGCAGAGCATGAATATCATAACAGCCATCATATGACTGGCATGTCACTGGTAATAAATATAACTGAATTAGTTGTTAGGTTAAAATTACGTAACTAAAAGAACACTTTTGGACCATATTTTGTGTTTTTCAGGTTATGTTCTCTTTTCAAGTTGTATTAATTATCTGAAAACAATTTCCATGAGTGGCACACACCATTTTCTCCTCCAGTGCCAGTTTGACTCTGAGGCCAAACCACCCTCCTCACTAACAAGTAATAAAGCGGCTGAAACATGAAGCGGACTAGGTTAAGAATGCATGGAGCTATACTTCCACTTCCCCATATGTCTTCATGTTGGGATACTTCCTTAAGCATAGGAGTATTTTAACTAATTACATAACCTCAATTTACACTGTGTACATATGTGAAACATAAGTTGAACATTTACAATTTTACATTGATAAAGATATGAGATGATAAAGCTAATATGTTCTCCCACTCAAAATAATGGCTTACCTCTGCCTCAGACCCAGTTCTGACCATACAGAACACATCAGACATCCCTGCAATACGATGACAGTTCTAGCTGCATCATCACAGCATTCCAAAGTCTCAAAAGAACAGGCTGTGGTCTGTGGGGTAGTGTTGATGACACATCACTGAGGTTCCACTGCATGAGGCTGTAAATCCCGAACACTGCACACTTAATGCATTGCCAGCAAGATGACAATGGCTAGTGATGTGGAGAAAAGAGGACAGGCTGCAACATCACTCGACATGCTAGTGTGTATCCCAAGTAGCTTACCTGCAAATACAAAGGCAGTTCAAAAATGACTGTTTCATCACTGTCAGAGTTTTGAGAGTGGAGGTAATGAGCTCTGGGTAGGCATGGCTAACAGTGTGCCCCTTCAACTGCCAGCACATCATACTGACCCCTTCACCCATTTAGTCCACAGTGTATGGTATGATGTGGACTGGCAGGTGAGGAGGGGGGGGGGGGGGGGGGGGGGGGAGGGCACACTTAGCAACACTCACCCAGATCTCATCTTCAAAAACTGTTTGGGAGGTTATGGATTAGATTCTTCTCATTCAGAACAGGGTTAAATCATGGGCTCTTGTAAATTTAATAATTGACATTCAGACTGTGTACACTGCAGCAAAGTTTTTGCCTAGATGACAGCTATTAGCTTCTAAAGAAGGACTCTATTATATGGATGTAGTTACCAACACATCTACCACAAACACATACAGTCAGTGAAACCAAGACAGCTCAGTCAATGATGTGACAGACTGCAATGGCTAGGTTTATTTCCTGAAGGAAATTGCCATGAAATGCAGAACAGCCCCTGAAATCACCGAACCTCTTATTCAGTTACAGTAGTAGCTCCTTCCCCTAGCTTAACATGCACAGAAATTACCTCCACTCTGTGAAATTTGAGGTTTCCACAGCAGTGTTGCTGAATATTCAAGCCTACAAGGATGTGACACTTAATCATTGGGTGAGCACTTCCTGATGCTGTTAACAATCACTGTGCCTTCAACTTCACCATGAACCAGACAAGGGCTTGACTGCTTGACCCTGAAGATAAGGACACTGGTGTTTTTTGAAGTACTGGGAGCTACTCGCCCAAAGACACAGCACCATATCCCACAAGACATGAAACATGTGCCTCCACTCTTTATGAGATTTTAGGTTGTGGGAACTCTCCCACCACTGTAACAAGCGACACCAGCATGCCAACCACATTGTAGGTGGTTCGGCAGTGGCCGAAAACCAGCTACAACAGCCCACCAATTGCAACGTAGGTGGTCCGGCGCTGGCCGGTATAAATATCAGCCCAATTCCACCAATGGGCATGACTCGCTCCATCAACATACATCTACGATCAAAAAGCGGCAGACACGGCCGGTGGGATCACGCCACTATGAGCTCTGCTCGCCCACCTCACGGTCGACTTCTCTGCCAGCAACCAGCGGTCATCACTCATCACTCGTGACGTGTAGACTACACACGGCAAAAGCTAGCCAACTCACGGGCCATAATCGCACTCCACTGTCCTGACACACTCAGGAAGGAGAGCACGATACACACGCCGCAGCAGCCTCTCGACTTCCCACAGCAGCACCAGGAAGGAAAGCACGTACACACGCCGCAGCAGCCTCTCGACTTCCACAGCAGCACAGGAAGGAGAGCACGATACACACGCCGCAGCAGCCTCTCGACTTCCACAGCAGCACAGGAAGGAGAGCACGATACACACGCCGCAGCAGCCTCTCGACTTCCCACAGCAGCACCAGGAGGAGAGCACAGTACACACGCCGCAGCAGCCTCTCGACTTCCACAGCAGCACCAGGAAGGAAGCACAGTACACACGCCGCAGCAGCCTCTCGACTTCCCACAGCACCAGAAGGAGGCACGTTACACACGCCGCAGCAGCCTCTCGACTTCCACAGCAGCATCGGGAAGGAAGCACGATACACACGCCGCAGCAGCCTCTCGACTTCCCACAGCAGCACCAGGAAGGAGAGCACAGTACACACGCCGCAGCAGCCTCTCGACTTCCCACAGCAGCACCAGGAAGGAAAGCACAGTACACATGCCGCTCTCCACTTCCCGCAACAGCAGCTAGCAAGCGGCAAACTAATTACAAACTATATATCATTTAGACATGTCCTCACTTCCACATACTTCTCCTTTGGTGGACAATTCTAAGTTTAAGTTGTTGCTGCATTCCAGACAGATTTCTTCCATTATTCCCACCCTGCCCCATGGCAGCACTAGACCATATTGTGACCTTGTATCCACCCCTCTCTCTCATCCTATTGGCTGTCGTCACATCACATGTCTCGCTACCTCGCTGTGCTTTGCAGTTCCTTTGTTACAGGCTTTCTTTCCTACTCGGACTCTTGGCCCGTGAGGATGGGACCGATACGTTGTCCCGAAACGTCGGTAAATAATTACCACACGACGCCGTGTAATACCCCAGAAGACCACAGATTTCATCAACATCGCGGCGGAAGCCTGAAATCATCACATATCGAGATCCTGTATACTTGACCAAAGCATTAAATAACAGCTGGTGGTTCCTACAACCACAAGGTTTTCAGGGTGGTTGGTATTACAGTTAGTCGTATGGGATACTGTGTCATGCCAACTTAAACCTGAAAAAGGGAGAGAGCATGTCCATTGGAAATACCAGTATCTAACTAAACCACTAAATGGTCTCACATCTCCAAATACACTAACCCATAATTATATTCATTCCTTCTATAGGTTGCATTAAAGCACATCCCTATACTAGTTTCTATGAATACCTGAGCGTGTGAAATATTCAGCATCGTAATCCAGTTCACGTCCAGATGCAGGAATGGTTATTTCTTCGGTACTGGTAGATGGTTTAGTGGTAGTCACATTTTCTTCTACGTCTGTGTTGTCACCCTTAGTTGTAGTAATGCTAGTGGTAAGGTTTGAAGTAGTATTCTCGGCACTCTCCTTGACAGTTGTAGAAACAGTAGTCATACCAGTAATTACAATACTGGTAGATGGTATAGACGAAGTCACATTTTCACCCTTAGTTGTAGTAATGCTAGTGGTAAGGTTTGAAGTAGTATTCTGAGCACTCTCCTCGACAGTTGTAGAAACAGTAGTCATACCAGTAACTACAATACTGGTAGATGGTATAGACGAAGTCACATTTTCACCCTTAGTTGTAGTAATGCTAGTGGTAAGGTTTGAAGTAGTATTCTGAGCACTCTCCTCGACAGTTGTAGAAACAGTAGTCATACCAGTAACTACAATACTGGTAGATGGTATAGACGAAGTCACATTTTCTTCTACGTCTATGATGTCAGTTGTAGTAATGCTAGTGGTAAGGTTTGAAGTAGTATTCTGAGCACTCTCCTCGACAGTTGTAGAAACAGTAGTCATACCAGTAACTACAATACTGGTAGATGGTATAGACGAAGTCACATTTTCTTCTACGTCTATGATGTCAGTTGTAGTAATGCTAGTGGTAAGGTTTGAAGTAGTATTCTGAGCACTCTCCTCGACAGTTGTAGAAACAGTAGTCATACCAGTAACTACAATACTGGTGGATGATGTAGAGGAAGTCGTATTTTCTTTTACATCTTCTTCATCACAATGAAACCACCAAGGCCCAGTAGAACGTGGAAAATTTGGTTGACTTGGATGTCCATAGTCGATCTAAAGAAGAAATATTATATAAGAGTTGTGGCTTTTGAAGCAATAAAGATTCAAAGTGTTGTCTACTGAGGTATGACACTGTGTAGTCTGATTGGTGATTACCAAAATTTCACAGGAAGATACTGCCTCCATCTTTAGGGCTGCATTGGAGATTGAAGCAGTATGCTCCTTGTATATCAGCCTACATGGTGTCATAATCCAAAAAAGATACTTCAAGATTCTCATTCAAGAAGACAATCTTTTATTTACAAAATGTACTAATTAGAAAGAATGTTTTAAGACGTTTGAATAGAAAAGCACAATAGTGTTCAAATGATGTTGTTCTTTTGGATTTGTGCACCGTGTAGTGGTTACATGTTCTGACGTTTCAGAGGAACTTACTGTTTCCATTCTCAGGGGACTGAACTGTTTCAAGTGGATGCTGAAGTGATGTGGAAGAATGAAATACACGTTGGTTATTATATAGGACGGTTTGATGGAGTTTGGCCAATCACATCTATGAAAGGGGGATACCATTGTTTCAGGTCAACAGGAGCCAAGACTTCCAAGGACAGCCCTTTCGTTTGGGCCTCATCAGTGGAAGGTGGTGATAGTAATGTGTACAGTGGCTGTTCCAACGTTCCTCTGAAGTGTGGGAACATTTCTTTTTTTTACATGGTGAAGGGCCCGCAGCAGATGCTACAGACGCACCACAGCCTTAAGGCTCCTTGTGCAACCCTGTGATTAAGATGAAGATGATGATGAGCAGTTTTATACAAGTTTTACAAGTAATGGAGCACCAGTGGAATGAAATTAACAGGGGAAAACCGACACTTGGAGAAAAACCTGTACCCATGCCACTTTGTCCACCACAAACCCCACATGGACTAACCCGGGATCGAACCCGGGCCTCCGCAGTGGAAGGCCGGCAACTAACCGCCTGAGCCATGGCACGGCCGTGGGAACATTTAATTGCCACATGGTGCACAGAGCTAAAGGCAGACCATAATTTTATCAATAACCACCACAAAAGCCTGAAAAATAACAACAGTGCTGACAGCCAAAATTTTGTCACATTTTGGCTGCATCTAACAAAACTACTTCCTAAGTTCTCTGACTGAGGAGTTGGTTTCATTGCCGCTTACCAGGGTGGTTGCACAGTTGTAGCGATAGTAGGTCCGGTTGGTGAAGAAGTAGGTGTATCCACTGTTCACGTACAGCACATCATCAAAAAGACCTTCAACTCCACCCCAGTTTGTTGTTGTTGGTTTGGGGTATGAGGTGGAAACCTTAGGAGACTGTGACAGATCATACTTCCAGTACAAGTCACCTGCAAATATTGTAAATTTCATATCTGATAAATTTTATATTAGTCTCACCGTGCATATTTCACAGTTCACTGTTTATAAAATAGCGACAAAATGCACTTCACTTTACTACTTTATTATATTTCAAATGTTTCGGTTTATGCAAAAACCATCATCAGGGGGTTCAAAACTACATACATTCTACATCCAATGTCATTTCTGCCCTTATTGTTGTGCATATTATCTTAGTGTGCAAGTGACATTCACTTATAAAAGCAGAGTTTAAAAACGTATATGAAAGCACCGAGTACAAAATCGTTAAAAATTCGTTAAAATTCGTGTCGAAGTGGTAAAATGGTAAAATGCACCTGATGATGGTTTTTGCATAAACCGAAACATATGTAGGGGTCTATTAATATGTAATAAAAAGTAAAAGTGAAGTGCATTTTGTCGGTGTTTTATAAACAGTTTCATATCTCAGTTTGGTACACTACTCACTGACAAGGTACACATTACTTGGGATTCCAGTGTTCTGGGACGTGATGCTGTGTCATTGGGTGTGTGGCTCCTGACATTTCAAAGGCTTGTAGCGTCTTCATTTCAAGGGTCAAGCAATCCCTGAGGAAAGCTTGCTTGATCCTTGAACATGAAGACACTACATTCCTGGGGAACACAGACCTTTTACCCATCATATCCCAGAGGACTAGAATCCTCAAGAGAAAATGGGGTTGTAAGTTTTATAGGCTTATACATGTAACAGACAAGCAGAAAATGTGAATATTTCGTTATGGTTTGAGCCTAACATAGCAGACTGAGGAAGATGTACGATAGATGAATTTGCTGAATTTTAGATTGGTACAGATTAACTATTAAACAACCTGGACAACTTTAGATTTTTATTAATAACATTAATAAAATAGCCGATCCCAGTGGCCGTGCGGTCTAAGGCATGGGTCTGCGGCCACTCGATTACTAGCATTGTGGGTTCGAATCCCACCGGGGGCATGGATGTCTGTCTGTTGTGAGTGTTGTGTGTTGTCAGGTAGAGGTCTCTGCGATGAGCTGGTCCCTCGTCCAGAGGAGTTGTACCGAGTGTGGTGTGTCTAAATAGTGTGTGATTTGAAGCCTCGAAAAATGAGGCGGCCTAGGCCCCCAAGGGGCTGTCGAGCCATTGGGGGGGGGGGGGAAATTAATAAAACACAATAGAAGGAAACATGTAAAGTGACTATAAAGATCTACAAAGTATCATGAAGAAGCCGGTCATTATATTATAAATTTGACAGCAAGATATATAAACAAGAAGAATTGAAGGGTGTTTTAATACCAATAACTCTGCTGTTACCCAATAATACTGTTTGAAAACTAGATTTGAAGGCTCAGTACAGCAAAGATCTGGCAGACACAGCATTCTCTACAGTTTGACTCGCCTAATAAATATGCAAATATAGTGCTTAGGTTTTGTAATAGTGTGGAATGTTCAGAGACGACACTGCACTAATAGTTAGCCAGTTGTTACTTTAGTCCAGACCAATTAGTTGCTAAAAGTTTCAGAAACTTAGCTCGTGTAGTATGGAGCTCACCTTTAAAGAAATAGAAAATAGAATGTCCACCCCATGTGGCACCATCCATATTGTCTGGAATTCCTGGCCATCCCACAGAAATGTAAGAAGTTTCATAAGCATATCGACAACTGTGATCATAAACCCAATATCTATCCCTCTTGAAGAAATAAGTTAGGCCCATGTTGGTAGCAGTGGCTGCATCTATGTCACTGGGAAGGCCGGGCCACCGATGGGAGATGAGGCGAGGGTAACCACTTGCTATGCCATCTGGAATCAGCTTCCAATAGTATTCTCCTGTGTTAAAACAAAGAGTGAATAATCTTTATACAACCCACGGTTTATTACATTTCAGCAGTGCAGATTTCTACTGTGATAGCTGCACAAATACACACAAGTTTATCAATAACTAGCAAGAAGCCCATGACAATTTCAACAGAAAGACAAAGTTTTTCAAATTTATCTAACCTCAACAATTCGAAAATTTCTATAAATACGGCTACGTTTATACCAAGATAACAAACCTGACAGAATAACAATATTTCCTAAGCAGTGCTGCTACCTTGAGGAGTCATATTTTGGTACAGGTTGCCTATGATTACAAATTTCATAAAAAATACCCAACTTCTTTCTTTCTTCAATTTGCAACGGAGCTTCATATTGGCAGCTGTATAGATCACAACTACACACAAATATATAAACGTCCTTCAGGCATCCTGACTTGTTTTGCTTAAATTACATTTTAACACATCATTCCATGGGATAGAAACCCTGGGCCCAAACCCAGTCTCATAACAATCTTAAAAATACAGCCAAAATCTTAAGCTTCTATAATTAGTTTCTGATGCACTATGACTGTTACAGGACATACAGACACTTCCCCTTGTTGCTCAGATTTGTTTCCTGTGCACAGTAATGTCACAAGAATGGGGCAAAAAAACTAGCTTGCACTCTCAGATTTAAAATTATTCTGCCATCTGTGGGTACGAACTGGTTAAGTCTGTAAATACAATTTATTTCCTTCAGTTGACTGATCAGTTTTGATATACATATGCAGTTTTCTCAGAAACACAGGCAGTCTGCCATACGTAAGGATCTCATGATGGTGTAGAATAATTTTTTTCAACATCATATATATATGTAATCAGGCAAAAAAAATTATTTATAATGTTATGTACATACTGTTATATCTTGCTGCAACACTGAATTTATAACTGTAATAAAGAAACGTGAAGGTGAAGGAGGTATGCAGAGCAGTCATAAATTTGGGCAGAAGACATGCTTCTTCTGTCTGTTGCAAGTCATTCCAGGTGAAGAAACACTTTCAGGATGCTTGTCATACATTTTCGTCTTACTGAAGGTGCCGCTCATGGCACAGTGCCATAATAGTAAAATTTCTGTTGCAACCTGTCTAACTGAGTGCTGTTCGAGTTACATTGACCTCTAAAAATTGACAAACAGGGTTCTCAGTTCTTTCAAGCAGAATCTCAGAACAGAACATCAATCAGACTTATTCATCACCACCTCATTTCATGTGACATAATAAATAAGAGCTGCAATTCATATGTCATCACTAAGTAACAGTAGCTCCTGAAAGAGGATTATAGTGCCTTCAAAACACCAGGAACTAAAAACCCCCAGCAACACAGCTTCACATCCCAGAATACTTGAATCTTTGGCAACACTGCTGTGGTAACCTCAAATTTTGCAATATACTTTATTCAGCTCACCTTTAGCACATATATCACTCCTGCTGGGTATTCAAAGATGGCATCGAATGAAGAGTTGGGACATATGGCTGGGGGGTGACTTCTTCTTGGTCCATACAGGGACTGAAATGTTAAGCACAGTCTCTATACTGCAGCATTAAGCACAGTCTCTATACTGCAGCATTAAGCACAGTCTCTATACTGCAGCATTAAGCACAGTCTCTATACTGCAGCATTAGCACAGTCTCTATACTGCAGCATTAAGCACAGTCTCTATACTGCAGCATTAAGCACAGTCTCTATACTGCAGCATTAAGCACAGTCTCTATACTGCAGCATTAAGCACAGTCTCTATACTGCAGCATTAAGCACAGTCTCTATACTGCAGCATTAAGCACAGTCTCTATACTGCAGCATTAAGCACAGTCTCTATACTGCAGCATTAAGCACAGTCTCTATACTGCAGCATTAAGCACAGTCTCTATACTGCAGCATTAAGCACAGTCTCTATACTGCAGCATTAAGCACAGTCTCTATACTGCAGCATTAAGCACAGTCTCTATACTGCAGCATTAAGCACAGTCTCTATACTGCAGCATTAAGCACAGTCTCTATACTGCAGCATTAAGCATAGTCTCTATACTGCAGCATTAAGCACAGTCTCTATACTGCAGCATTAAGCACAGTCTCTATACTGCAGCATTAAGCACAGTACCATTAAGCATACTGCAGCACTCCCAACAACACAAGAGTAGTTCACCTAATTTTTATAATCACTTGTTTGTCCAAAGTGATTCTGTGGTCCACCCAGCCTGATAATGAAGCACAGAACCTCACTGCAATGCTATGGCATTGTGCAAAGAACTGGTTTCTGTCACTGTACTTGGAGTTATCCATCAGGGGTACTAGAAAGGCATCAGGTTAGTTGGTCACAAGCGGCTATAGAGTGCAAATCATTCTGCATTTCCCTCTGTTAACCAGACACAACGCTGTTCTAGAATACTCTACTACACTACAGCACTGCCTGAGACAGGAAACCACACAGTTATCTGCAGTCAAGGACATGAAATAGCAAACAAATCATTTGAAGTTCATGACAGAAGAGGCAGTAATAAAATGCAAATGATGTACTGAGGCAAGAACACAAACTCATGTTTTTGAACAGCTGTCTTTTGAACAGAAATGCGTACAAGGTTTCTGTAGAAAAACTGGAAGGAACAGACTGCTTGATAGATTTAAGCATTGATGAGAAGATAATATATGAAGCAGGGATATTGCAGTTGATGTAGTGACTAGGCTACCACCTGGACGATCCGGGGTTCGATTCCTGGCAGAGGGAAGAGATTTTGCTCTTCTCCAAGATGTCCAGACCGGCTCTGGAGCCCATCCAGCCTCCTATTTAATGGGTAGTAGGGGTAAAGCAGCTAGGTTGTGAGGCTGACCAGTCACCTGAATACAGTGCTGAGATTAAGAATGAGACAAACTATACCTCTACTCCTCCTGGATATGCCTTCATGGCATGCATGGGGAAACTTTACTTTTTCAGAACAGGTAATATTAAAATGGATTTCCAAGACAGAAAGGGAGGGTGTGGCCTGGCTTCATCTGGGTCAGGATACAGAGGACAGTACGGTGGGCCCTTGTGAACACGGTGATGCATGCTTGTGGCAAATTTCTGACTAGCTGAGCAATTATTAGTTTGTTAAGAATAACTCTGCTGCACAGAGTTAATTAGTTACTTACTTAGTCAGTCAGTCAGTCAGTCAGTGAGTTGGACAGTTACAGATGTAATTTACAGGTCTGATTTACCTGAATATTTTGTACATCTTCTTCTTGTAAGATGAAATTTGGATTAAAACTTTTTGTTTGTAGGTATGGGTACATAATAGATTTATTTGATGTAGAGTGTTGTAATCCGAGGGCATGGCCGAACTCATGGACAGCGACCAGGAATAAGTCCATCCCTGAAAACATCAAATATACAGAAATGATTTCCGCCATGTTAGTTCACAAAAAACCAATTTTTATGCACTATCTATATATGTAAACAGACTTGAGGCTTTCACAGTAGTGCTGCTAAAGATGCAGCTCTTCTGGCATGTTATGCTGTGTCACTGGGCAAATAGTTCCTAACATTCTGAAGGATCACAGTGCCTTAATCTTCAAGGCTAAGCAGTAAACTTGAATCTGCACTGCAAGAACCTCAAATCTTGCAAGCTCCAAATTTCCTTCTCTGAATAGGATGGGCCACAATATGGTCTGTGTATATAGTACCGATTATACTAGCGGTCTGTGTATTATAGTAACGTTTTTAGCGGTCTGTGTTATTAGTTTAGCGGTCTGTGTATTATGTAACGTTTTAGCGGTCTGTGTATTATAGTAGTTAACGTCGGTTTTTAGCGGTCTGTGTATTATAGTAACGTTTTTAGCGGTCTGTGTATTATAGTAACGTTTTTAGCGGTCTGTGTATTATAGTAACGTTTTTGGGGCGGTCTTGTGTGTATTACAGTATTGTTGTTAGTCTTCACAGCCCCTCCAAAATCCAACCTCTGACATCCCTGTTGCAGAGGGGGGTAATGTTTCTAGGCAGCTAACAGTGGCTATGGTTCACCCAGCCAAGGTGTGAGGCATCGCGCCGAGGGCTGCATGGCACTGGGTGGTGATAGCAGTGTGTTAACGATCCCCTCGGGGCACCAGGCAGCACACCGTTGTATTTATGCCTTCCATTCGT
This sequence comes from Reticulitermes speratus, assembly GCA_021186555.1. Classification (NCBI taxonomy): domain Eukaryota; kingdom Metazoa; phylum Arthropoda; class Insecta; order Blattodea; family Rhinotermitidae; genus Reticulitermes; species Reticulitermes speratus. The sequence continues at coordinate 44,127,363 of JAJKFL010000039.1, read as the reverse complement.
AAGGGACTCTGCGGGTCGTGACTATTATTTCCGCATTACTCGTGAGACTCTTATGGAGAAAACACAAAATAAAAAACCTATCATAAGCAGGGACATTGTGGTACAGAAGGACCTGCCTAGTTGTGCTCAACAGGGGGCCAGCCAGTCTGGCGAACCACCCCAGGGAGCTGGTATTGCCAGCAAAGCTAGTGATATTGAGCATCTGACGAAAGTCAAGGACAGACAGCACAACATGTCCCAAAAATGTAAACTTATTCAAATTAATCTGCACCATAGCAAGGTGGCGATGGCACTCCTTTGACGAAAACTTGCTATATGAGAGATAGATATAGCACTTATTGAGGAACCCTGGGTTTATGGGGACCGAATAAGGGGGTTACACAACATAAGGGGGACACTGTTTTCTGCTGGACCCGGTATTGCTCCTAGATCCTGCACTTTTGTCAGGAACACAGTTCATGCCTTTCCACTGTCAGACCTCTGTTCTAGGGATGTGACGAGGGTGAGGGTGACTTACATTAGAGGAGGGAGCATGAGGGAACTTATTGTTACCTCGGCATACCTCCCCTATGATTCAGATGAACCACCCTTGTCAAAGGGTTTAAGGGAAGCCGTTAACTACTGCAGTAGTAATAAATTGCAGCTCATCATTCGATGTGATGCCAATGCACACCACATTATATGCGGCAGCACAGACATCAATCCAAAGGAGAGTGCTTAATGGGATATTTGGTTAGTACAAATCTCAGTATTCTTAATAAAGGTAATGAGCCAACCTCTATGTTAATTACATATATCAGAGTGGCAGTTTAGTTGTGCACAGCGGCATTAATGGCGTACGGTTCACATTTTATGCACCGCACATAACGTGAACCCTAGTCTGGGGGATTCATTTGTGCTTAGGTCATCTTGTATGCCACAATACATGGGTAATGCTTGAACCAGGAGGATAGACTCTCCCTAAGCAGATCGTGAAAGCCTCTCATCCATTCTGTGACAGAAAGGAGGCATCAAGCGTTCTCCAAGAAGGAAATGGTCTCGCCCTCCTGATAAAACACCATCTTCCTTCAACACTGACACCCACATGAATAAAGTACATCACTAGCTACCATCTGCATTATTTTCACATCATCCACTGGCTAAGGTTCTGAAAATGGCTGTTTCCAAAATTTTCAATTCCCACTGACTGGGACAGTCACATCCCATCTTCCTGCCTTCCATAGCTGTGATTGGCCAAGTGCCCTCAAGCTGTCCTATATAGCCAACAATTTCTTTCACTGCATCACTTCAGTATGAACTTGAACCAGTTCAGTTGCCCTGAAGACGGAGGCAGTAAGTACCTCCGAAATGTCAACCATATAACCATGACAGAGTACAGAAACCAACACAATAACCACACTTTGAACAACCACCCATGGAAAGATGAAAACAGATACTTTGTACATTTTACTCACCAGAGGGTTCTCTGATGGTCCAATTCCAGTCCTGACTGAAGCATACCGTCCCCGTTGGAGGAAGGAAGGCATGAGCATAGACACCTGATCTGAGCAGATGGGAATGGGAATTGTTCATTCCAACAAATGCAATATTTATATCTGCAAGCTCATAAATTTGCTGAAAGTGTAGGTTTGTAACAGATGCCCAGGTTGACAATGCTTGCTCGAACACTGCATCGACATCTCTGTACTGCAGATTTCTCGCGTATCTGAAGACTCTGTACGTCAGTTCCTCACGATTCCAAGCTGATCCAAAAATATAAATTACACCACAGTAACAAATGTTTTGTCTTATGCAGCTGTCACTAAATTAGACAGTATAGCTTTACATAGTTGGATCACTGGCAAATGACGAACTGTAAAGAACATCACAGGAGAAGGTCATAGCCTAATACAGTATGAGGTACAATCCTGGATGGACTGAGGAATATCACAAAATATCTCACTGAAGGTAGCAGGCTGAGATTTTAACCAGGAAGCTTGCAATTACAGTTACAAGTGCTATCATTACCTTCACCGTGAATACCTGTACTTCTGTTCCTGTCAGAATTCTGACCATCTTCTTCAAATTCAAACTTGTCCTTCACTCCACAACGAGGCTTCTTCATCATTGCGCATGTCTCATTGTCCAATTTTCCTGCAGTGAATCATAACAATTCAGTTTAACTTCAATATTTTACGTCCACGTTTTTACGTAACATATATAAAACTTCACGCATTATGTTGTTTCATACTACAGCCATGTTACTGATATGTCATCCTCTGACCAGTATATATGGTAGCTACTGTCACTAAAGTGATGATTTGGAAGTACTGTACTGCAGTAAGAACGAAAAATTTGGGCTACTCGCAGCAGCACTGTTGACAACTTGCTGGGATGTGACACAGCATCACTGGGTGGACAGTTCCCAATGCCTCTGTCTCAAGGGTCAAGCATTCAAAAACTTCTTGTACTGCCTAACCCTGAAGATGAAGATACTTTGATCCTTCAAGACATCGGAAACTGCTCACCAAATGCCATGGTGTCACATCCCAGAAGACTTGTGTGTTCATTTGATGTGATTTGAAAACCTTATTTGTATAAATTAACTTCAGCTTCTAAATGTCAATGTTCATCCTTCTTTAGTTTCTGAATATTGATACTGACAAGGACAGCAGCCATATACTGGGCAAGGACTGCAAACTTCTGACTGTTATAAGTTAGTCTCTCTCAGTATGAAAAGAGGTCCCTCATTCACTGAAAAGAAATTCACCACATTTGGTTCGTGCCTGATCTACAACACAGCAATCAAATAGGTTTCTCCACAACAACAGCACTTACTTTGTAATCAATGCTGTCCCCTTCAAAGTGGTCTACTTGGCACTTTACACAGCAAGTCCAGCAATCATGCCAGCATTCAAAGCATTTCATAAAGTGTGTTGTGTGAAACTCGGCAAGTGTGTCCCACAGCTTTGCTTGAGTCATGGCGATATCATTAATTCTCCTTCCCTTTAATGACACCTTGAGATTTGGGAAAGGAATGAAGTCACATGGCGCTAAGTCTGGTGAACGGGGAAGGTGTGCAATGGCAGCAATTTTGTTTTTAGCCAGACATTTGCGCACAGACAAAGCACAGTGTGCAGGTGCAGGGCATGAATTTGGTGGTAATCTCACACATGCTCAAACTCCCTTTCGAAATCCCATGAATTGGGCCAAATAAACTTTCCAATGTGTTACTAACTTCACAAACAGTGATTCTTCTGTTTTCAAGGACAAATTATTTCACTCTATACACATTTTCATCATCATCATCATCATCATCTCTGTTGCTTGTTGATGGACTTCCTGATTGTTCAGCATCTTCAACGGAGTTCACACTGATTTTTAACTTGCAAACCACCGCAAAACTTGTGTTCTTCCCACTGTCTGGTCTCCTAAAACTGCTTTCAACATTTCAAAAGTTTCTGTAACATTTTCTCCCAGTTTAAAGCAAAATCTCATGCAGACATACTGAGACCACCATCAGTCAGAACATTTTAAAAAAGAGAAAATCTCCTGCCGCTGCCGGGAATTGAACCCCGGATAGTCCAACCCATAGCCTAGTCATTATACCGAAATGAGCTATTCCGGTTCTACTAAATAATGATGTGCCAGTGGTAACTATGTTAACTGCATACTACAACAAGTAACGCAGAACATTCACCCACAATGTTCAGTTGTCTCGTTATAATAATAAGACCCTGTATAATGTAGTCAGTTACCTCTCAATAACTAGAAACAAAATATACGTGAAAATTTATGGTACCTGTTTGTTTAAGTCCTACAAACTTCTGGAAATTTATTAGTGCGGTTTCAAACTCTTTCTGTGATATCTGTGGGTTTGTCTGAAGAACCGTTGACTCTATGTACCCATAGTTACGCAGGTATTCCTGAAAGACAAATTATTTACCAAGTCAGTAATCAGAAAATTTCATATTTTGCAAACAAGTATATGAAATACTTGATAGATCTATAACAAGACCACAGATGTTGTACTCCATGATGCAGTACACAGACTTTACCAAGGCGTTCTTTACTCTTAAAATGTCATACAATTTCACAGAACATGTGTAAATGTAATTTCATGTACACCCACAAGAAAAGTACGCCCTTCCATGTGTCAATATTAATGAAAATCACAAATGCTCAACAGCATTGTGTGCAGATCTCCGATACAGAATTTCACCCAAATCACACAATAAATGTGGAAAGTATGGATAGAAATTAATTTACACCCTTCAGCAAAATATGATTCTCACTATGCCGAGTTTCACAGAACTCACACTTATCCGACAACTTTTTGTAAAACAACTCCTATACCGAATTTGATGAAAACATTGAGGCAGTTTAGTCACTAATAGTCGGTAACAGATCGATGGACTATCATGGTTTCCACAGAAGACATTCTTATTTTACTTCGTAAAGAATGCCTAAAAAGTGTTGCACAAATTCCAGGTGCCAGATAGCCCAGCAACTAAATTTTGTGCAGTGGCACCCATATTTGTCAGTTCTCAATATGGAACTTGCTTCATGTCAAACCCCTCGTGCCTAGAATATTGAGTGACTCCTAGATTTTTGGGAAATTTGTGCACCCCTGAACTAAAAACCGGTCTAATTCATGTGAAGCGGGTAGCTTGTCATCAAAGCAACGTGCGTCCTCAGGAAATGGCCTCACCTCTGGGTGTGAACAGTAAGTGTGATAAGATTACCATAAATACGAGTATATATATACTCCCACAACTTCTTGCCTATTGTCCCCCTCCCAGTCCCTGTCAAAACCTATCACAACACACCACACCTTCCCCTTCTTCCTGATTGGCTCGTCCATCCAATACTACCCATTCGACCCCACTCCTATATAAACACACGTTCCTTACCTCCTAGGCATCCTTTTTTACCTAAGACCCTGAAGATGGGACAAACAAGTGATCCTGAAACGTTGGTCGTACACCAAAAATTGACGCCGGGCTACAACCCAAAAACTTTTAAGCAAGATTACAGTCGTCTGGGTTATGACAACGTGCAGTTTGACAGGTTGGTACCAGTGATGTTCCTGCCTGGTTCCTGTCTACCAAACTAAATGATATCTCATCCCCAAACACCGTCACCTTGTACTACGAATATAAAAAAAGAGTGATCCCAGACAGCTGAAAAGGGGTGATCCTCAAGCATTGGAGTTGGGTGGGCAGTTTGTATGGAACAGCAATATTAAAATGAACACTAGAAAAATGTTTCATGAAAATATGAACTGGACTGAGTTAGACCAGGAACCTTTGTTCCATTACAAATGAAGAATTTACAAAATAGTTGATCTGCTCAAAGTCCTCAATAATTATAATCTAGTTGCCCTGCCCCCAACCAATCGTATCCTTCTTGATTTGATCACCCTAATAACATCTGGCGATCAGTACAAATCATGAACCTCCTCACTATTCAATTGTCTCCACAACCCTGTCACCTCCTCCCTCTTAGGCCCAAATATCTTCCTCAGCACTCTCTTCTTAAACACCCTCAGCCTATGTTCTGCCCTGAATGTGACAGACTCAGTACCACACCCATATAAAACAACAGGCAAAATTACAATTTTGTATGTTATAATCTGTACCTATTTAGGTAGCAGACAGGAAGAAAGATTCTACACTAAATGTCTGCAAGCATTCCCTACATTTAATCTGCTTGACATATTTGTGAATGCAATCTCAAATGCTATATATAATTTCACACAAGCACCTCCAAAATTCAACAAGAGATAAGATAAAGTTTATACAAGACTGCAAATATTTGAGGTCTAATTCTTTCTGAAGCTCATCGGGCCAGTCCTTATTTTACACCTCACATTCCAAGACAATTTTGTAAACACAGAACAATGCTACAATTGTCTAATATTTTGTAGTTCTCAGGTATATTTAACACAATTTTTTTCTATGTAAGATCTGAGGGATTATGGCGCTGAACGTCCACACTTCGGTTTTCTGAGCTATGACACCATGCACCCTGGTAGGACAGTACCACCTTTCAGAGCAACAAACTGCCTCCGTCTTCAGGGTAGAAGTGCTCCTCCCCTGGAATAGTTGTCCTCTCTCTTTAGGGTATGTGCCCAATTAGAATCACTGTCTACCTTATGCTTGTATACATGCATCAACTTCCACTTGCCCCTTTTGGATCTATGGTCCCAATAATCCTATCCTGCATGACCAATTTCCTTCTCCAATACTCCTTTTAAGATGTCATATTTACAGTTTCACTCACTTTATCCTAAACAAGGAAGCAGGATATTCTGTTAACACACTGGTACCACCTACCAAACTACACGGTACCATAACCCAGAAGCCTACTATACGAACATTTTACTTCTTTTCCTTCTTGTACGTAGACTAGCATCTTCTGGGCATATGTTGCACACCAACTGTTTACCTAAGTCTTTCCCAAGTTGTTCACATCTCTCTTACAATGCCCTTTCTCAAAGAGGTTCACTGCGACCCTTTAAAGCACAATGGTAACAATACATCACATGTAATTTTTCAGGTTTCCACAGTGATGTCACTGAGAATTCCAGTCTTCTGGGAAGTGACACTGCACCACTGAGTGAGTGGTTTCTGACATGTTAAAGAAGCACGTTGCCTTCAAGAAGTTAGGAGCCACTGGCCCCTGATGCTACATCATATCTTCACATACCAAAGGATTTAACATTCAAAAATGCATTTTGCCCACACAGTATATTTTATGTGTTTTGTATGATTCTTGCTATACATAGTGATTCTTTCCCTAAACATCATTAATCAGCTGGTCTTTAAAGTGGAGACAGTGTTCTCTGTGAGGTACAAACTCAATCTTTAAATGGTATTTGTGAGATCTTTAGGGTTCAAAAGTCAGCAACACAGCTCAGAATGATAATGTATGTATGGTACGAAGCCATCTTACCATAGCCTCCTTCTTAGGTACAGCTGATCCCTGCAGGAAAAGGCATGCTGAGAAGAACAGTAACACCAACATGTTGCAGAACTTCACCACTGTAAGTGATACATGTATGTGCTGCTCTCTTATCAGAGCACCTCCCACTAACACAATCTGCCAACTGATATTTGCAAATAAACAAACTTCACCAAGCAAAATTAGGACAGTGGTAATACAACAACATATACTTAACAGGATACAGAAGCAGGTAACTTGAAGGACATTGAGTTCATGTAAATACCTTAGAATTCAATTCCTACCTCACAGAGAACACACTAAATTTCCATTACAGATAACAAATGGTTCATGCTGTAAGGGATGTAATCACTGTATATTGTGAAAATTACAAAAAATGTATAAAAATTCACTCTGTAGGCAAAATGCAGAATTTTGAACATTAAAGACGGTGGTACACATAGTTACCACTGTGCTCTAAAGGATTAAACACTCATTCTCTTGCTTTACCATTCAGTACCAGTTGCACATGTCATGTGTAGCAACATAAATTGTACATTGTCTGCTATTATACAATAACTGACTAAAGAACCAACAACCAACCAATCAACCAACCAACCAACTGACCGACCAACTGAACCACCAACCAACTGACCGACCGACCGACCGCCTGACCGACCGACCCACCCACGAACCAACCGACCGACTGACCCACCTACCAACCGACCAACCAACCATACAATCGACAAACCAACCAACCAACCAAACATCCAACCAACTGACCGACCAACCAACCAATCCACCGACCAACCAATCAATCAACCAACCAACCAAACAACCAACCAAGCAACCAACCAATTAACCAACCATCACTCAGTCACTCACTCCATGGAGTAGAGTCCTTCTTGGTAAGCTAATAGTTCTTCTGCTAGCAAGATATTCCCTGCATCCTATGGAACCCGATGTTCATCACCATGTTCACAACAGCCTGTCATTTGTCCTTATCCTGAACCCAGTCCAGTCTGGTACTATAAAAGTAAGTGCAATGCAAATTATCAATGTTTGATTTTTGCATACAGTTTGTTTAATGATGCATACAGTTTGTTTAATGATGCATACAGTTTGTTTAATGATGCATACCATCAGCTACGTCTCTACAGTATCAAATGGCAGGATAATTAATGAATAATGAAATGAAATGGTTGTAAAGAGATGCAGTGAAAATGAATTTTAGGCACTATCCCATAATTTGCCTAGAGGGGACTGAAGAAACCAGAATGAACCATGACAAAGCATGACAAACCATAACAAACCATGACAAATCATGACAAACCATGACAGAACATGACAAACTATAACAAACCATGACAACACATGACAAACCATAACAAATCATGACAAACCATAATAAATCATGACAAACCATAACAAACCATGAAAAAACAGATAAATAGGCACCAATGTTCTAGAGGAACGTAATATTGCGTCCACTCAGTCCAGAATATTTTGTCTTTCCGTTTGATGTCTAAGAACATAAAAGATTAAAACATACAAGACCATAACTTTGCCTATTCTTTTATATGGGTGTGAAACTTGGTCTCTCACATTATGGAAAGAACATAGGCTGAGGGTGTTCGAGAACATGGTGCTGAGGAAGATACTGTATTTGGGCCTAAGAGGGATGAAGGAACAGGAGATTGGAGGAGAAAACTGCATAATGAGGAGCTTAATGATTTGTACTGTTTACCAAATATTATTATGGGGATCAAGTGAAGTACAGTGAGACAGATGGGACATGAGGCATGTATGGGGGAGACCAGAAACTGCTCGTAAGACGTGGGCATAGATGTAGGATAATATTAAAATGGATATTAAAGTAACAGGATGGAGGGAATGGACTGGATCCATCTGGCTCAGGATATCAACAAGTGGCAAGCTCTTGTGAACAAGGCACAAAATCTTTGAGTTACATACAATGAGAGGAATTTCGTGATTAGCTGAGGAACTCTTAGGTTCGCAAGAACAACTCTGCTGCATGGAGTTAGTTGGTATGTCGACGCTGCTCCAATATGGCTGAACCCCCAGAAGATGAAGTTACACTCAGGCTGCAAAACCCAAGGACAACACAATGTGCATGCTTACATACAGTGGGTACTGTACACTGCCACTACAGCAGCAGTAATGATACTAGTGATGCTGAGAACACTTACATACAGTGGGTACTGTACACTGCCACTACAGCAGCAGTAATGATACTAGTGATGCTGAGAACACTTACATACAGTGGGTACTGTACACTGCCACTACAGCAGCAGTAATGATACTAGTGATGCTGGAGAACACTTACATACAGTGGGTACTGTACACTGCCACTACAGCAGCAGTAATGATACTAGTGATGCTGAGAACACTTACATACAGTGGGTACTGTACACTGCCACTACAGCAGCAGTAATGATACTAGTGATGCTGAGAACATTTACATACAGTGGGTACTGTACACTGCCACTACAGCAGCAGTAATGATACTAGTGATGCTGAGAACACTTACATACAGTGGGTACTGTACACTGCCACTACAGCAGCAGTAATGATACTAGTGATGCTGAGAACACTTACATACAGTGGGTACTGTACACTGCCACTACAGCAGCAGTAATGATACTAGTGATGCTGAGAACACTTACATACAGTGGGTACTGTACACTGCCACTACAGCAGCAGTAATGATACTAGTGATGCTGAGAACACTTACATACAGTGGGTACTGTACACTGCCACTACAGCAGCAGTAATGATACTAGTGATGCTGAGAACACTTACATACAGTGGGTACTGTACACTGCCACTACAGCAGCAGTAATGATACTAGTGATGCTGAGAACACTTACATACAGTGGGTACTGTACACTGCCACTACAGCAGCAGTAATGATACTAGTGATGCTGAGAACACTTACATACAGTGGGTACTGTACACTACCACTATAGCAGCAGTAATGATACTAGTGATGCTGAGAACACTTACATACAGTGGGTACTGTACACTGCCACTACAGCAGCAGTAATGATACTAGTGATGCTGAGAACACTTACATACAGTGGGTACTGTACACTGCCACTACAGCAGCAGTAATGATACTAGTGATGCTGAGAACACTTACATACAGTGGGTACTGTACACTGCCACTACAGCAGCAGTAATGATACTAGTGATGCTGAGAACACTTACATACAGTGGGTACTGTACACTACCACTACAGCAGCAGTAATGATACTAGTGATGCTGAGAACACTTACATACAGTGGGTACTGTACACTGCCACTACAGCAGCAGTAATGATACTAGTGATGCTGAGAACACTTACATACAGTGGGTACTGTACACTGCCACTACAGCAGCAGTAATGATACTAGTGATGCTGAGAACACTTACATACAGTGGGTACTGTACACTGCCACTACAGCAGCAGTAATGATACTAGTGATGCTGAGAACACTTACATACAGTGGGTACTGTACACTGCCACTACAGCAGCAGTAATGATACTAGTGATGCTGAGAACACTTACATACAGTGGGTACTGTACACTGCCACTACAGCAGCAGTAATGATACTAGTGATGCTGAGAACACTTACATACAGTGGGTACTGTACACTGCCACTACAGCAGCAGTAATGATACTAGTGATGCTGAGAACACTTACATACAGTGGGTACTGTACACTGCCACTACAGCAGCAGTAATGATACTAGTGATGCTGAGAACACTTACATACAGTGGGTACTGTACACTGCCACTACAGCAGCAGTAATGATACTAGTGATGCTGAGAACACTTACATACAGTGGGTACTGTACACTGCCACTACAGCAGCAGTAATGATACTAGTGATGCTGAGAACACTTACATACAGTGGGTACTGTACACTGCCACTACAGCAGCAGTAATGATACTAGTGATGCTGAGAACACTTACATACAGTGGGTACTGTACACTGCCACTACAGCAGCAGTAATGATACTAGTGATGCTGAGAACACTTACATACAGTGGGTACTGTACACTGCCACTACAGCAGCAGTAATGATACTAGTGATGCTGAGAACACTTACATACAGTGGGTACTGTACACTGCCACTACAGCAGCAGTAATGATACTAGTGATGCTGAGAACACTTACATACAGTGGGTACTGTACACTACCACTACAGCAGCAGTAATGATACTAGTGATGCTGAGAACACTTACATACAGTGGGTACTGTACACTGCCACTACAGCAGCAGTAATGATACTAGTGATGCTGAGAACACTTACATACAGTGGGTACTGTACACTGCCACTACAGCAGCAGTAATGATACTAGTGATGCTGAGAACACTTACATACAGTGGGTACTGTACACTACCACTACAGCAGCAGTAATGATACTAGTGATGCTGAGAACACTTACATACAGTGGGTACTGTACACTGCCACTACAGCAGCAGTAATGATACTAGTGATGCTGAGAACACTTACATACAGTGGTACTGTACACTGCCACTACAGCAGCAGTAATGATACTAGTGATGCTGAGAACACTTACATACAGTGGGTACTGTACACTGCCACTACAGCAGCAGTAATGATACTAGTGATGCTGAGAACACTTACATACAGTGGGTACTGTACACTGCCACTACAGCAGCAGTAATGATACTAGTGATGCTGAGAACACTTACATACAGTGGGTACTGTACACTGCCACTACAGCAGCAGTAATGATACTAGTGATGCTGAGAACACTTACATACAGTGGGTACTGTACACTACCACTACAGCAGCAGTAATGATTACTAGTGATGCTGAGAACACTTACATACAGTGGGTACTGTACACTGCCACTACAGCAGCAGTAATGATACTAGTGATGCTGAGAACACTTACATACAGTGGGTACTGTACACTGCCACTACAGCAGCAGTAATGATACTAGTGATGCTGAGAACACTTACATACAGTGGGTACTGTACACTGCCACTACAGCAGCAGTAATGATACTAGTGATGCTGAGAACACTTACATACAGTGGGTACTGTACACTGCCACTACAGCAGCAGTAATGATACTAGTGATGCTGAGAACACTTACATACAGTGGGTACTGTACACTGCCACTACAGCAGCAGTAATGATACTAGTGATGCTGAGAACACTTACATACAGTGGGTACTGTACACTGCCACTACAGCAGCAGTAATGATACTAGTGATGCTGAGAACACTTACATACAGTGGGTACTGTACACTGCCACTACAGCAGCAGTAATGATACTAGTGATGCTGAGAACACTTACATACAGTGGGTACTGTACACTGCCACTACAGCAGCAGTAATGATACTAGTGATGCTGAGAACACTTACATACAGTGGGTACTGTACACTGCCACTACAGCAGCAGTAATGATACTAGTGATGCTGAGAACACTTACATACAGTGGGTACTGTACACTGCCACTACAGCAGCAGTAATGATACTAGTGATGCTGAGAACACTTACATACAGTGGGTACTGTACACTGCCACTACAGCAGCAGTAATGATACTAGTGATGCTGAGAACACTTACATACAGTGGGTACTGTACACTGCCACTACAGCAGCAGTAATGATACTAGTGATGCTGAGAACACTTACATACAGTGGGTACTGTACACTGCCACTACAGCAGCAGTAATGATACTAGTGATGCTGAGAACACTTACATACAGTGGGTACTGTACACTGCCACTACAGCAGCAGTAATGATACTAGTGATGCTGAGAACACTTACATACAGTGGGTACTGTACACTGCCACTACAGCAGCAGTAATGATACTAGTGATGCTGAGAACACTTACATACAGTGGGTACTGTACACTGCCACTACAGCAGCAGTAATGATACTAGTGATGCTGAGAACACTTACATACAGTGGGTACTGTACACTGCCACTACAGCAGCAGTAATGATACTAGTGATGCTGAGAACACTTACATACAGTGGGTACTGTACACTGCCACTACAGCAGCAGTAATGATACTAGTGATGCTGAGAACACTTACATACAGTGGGTACTGTACACTGCCACTACAGCAGCAGTAATGATACTAGTGATGCTGAGAACACTTACATACAGTGGGTACTGTACACTGCCACTACAGCAGCAGTAATGATACTAGTGATGCTGAGAACACTTACATACAGTGGGTACTGTACACTGCCACTACAGCAGCAGTAATGATACTAGTGATGCTGAGAACACTTACATACAGTGGGTACTGTACACTGCCACTACAGCAGCAGTAATGATACTAGTGATGCTGAGAACACTTACATACAGTGGGTACTGTACACTGCCACTACAGCAGCAGTAATGATACTAGTGATGCTGAGAACACTTACATACAGTGGGTACTGTACACTGCCACTACAGCAGCAGTAATGATACTAGTGATGCTGAGAACACTTACATACAGTGGGTACTGTACACTACCACTACAGCAGCAGTAATGATACTAGTGATGCTGAGAACACTTACATACAGTGGGTACTGTACACTGCCACTACAGCAGCAGTAATGATACTAGTGATGCTGAGAACACTTACATACAGTGGGTACTGTACACTGCCACTACAGCAGCAGTAATGATACTAGTGATGCTGAGAACACTTACATACAGTGGGTACTGTACACTGCCACTACAGCAGCAGTAATGATACTAGTGATGCTGAGAACACTTACATACAGTGGGTACTGTACACTGCCACTACAGCAGCAGTAATGATACTAGTGATGCTGAGAACACTTACATACAGTGGGTACTGTACACTGCCACTACAGCAGCAGTAATGATACTAGTGATGCTGAGAACACTTACATACAGTGGGTACTGTACACTGCCACTACAGCAGCAGTAATGATACTAGTGATGCTGAGAACACTTACATACAGTGGGTACTGTACACTGCCACTACAGCAGCAGTAATGATACTAGTGATGCTGAGAACACTTACATACAGTGGGTACTGTACACTGCCACTACAGCAGCAGTAATGATACTAGTGATGCTGAGAACACTTACATACAGTGGGTACTGTACACTGCCACTACAGCAGCAGTAATGATACTAGTGATGCTGAGAACACTTACATACAGTGGGTACTGTACACTGCCACTACAGCAGCAGTAATGATACTAGTGATGCTGAGAACACTTACATACAGTGGGTACTGTACACTGCCACTACAGCAGCAGTAATGATACTAGTGATGCTGAGAACACTTACATACAGTGGGTACTGTACACTGCCACTACAGCAGCAGTAATGATACTAGTGATGCTGAGAACACTTACATACAGTGGGTACTGTACACTGCCACTACAGCAGCAGTAATGATACTAGTGATGCTGAGAACACTTACATACAGTGGGTACTGTACACTGCCACTACAGCAGCAGTAATGATACTAGTGATGCTGAGAACACTTACATACAGTGGGTACTGTACACTGCCACTACAGCAGCAGTAATGATACTAGTGATGCTGAGAACACTTACATACAGTGGGTACTGTACACTGCCACTACAGCAGCAGTAATGATACTAGTGATGCTGAGAACACTTACATACAGTGGGTACTGTACACTGCCACTACAGCAGCAGTAATGATACTAGTGATGCTGAGAACACTTACATACAGTGGGTACTGTACACTGCCACTACAGCAGCAGTAATGATACTAGTGATGCTGAGAACACTTACATACAGTGGGTACTGTACACTGCCACTACAGCAGCAGTAATGATACTAGTGATGCTGAGAACACTTACATACAGTGGGTACTGTACACTGCCACTACAGCAGCAGTAATGATACTAGTGATGCTGAGAACACTTACATACAGTGGGTACTGTACACTGCCACTACAGCAGCAGTAATGATACTAGTGATGCTGAGAACACTTACATACAGTGGGTACTGTACACTACCACTACAGCAGCAGTAATGATACTAGTGATGCTGAGAACACTTACATACAGTGGGTACTGTACACTGCCACTACAGCAGCAGTAATGATACTAGTGATGCTGAGAACACTTACATACAGTGGGTACTGTACACTACCACTACAGCAGCAGTAATGATACTAGTGATGCTGAGAACACTTACATACAGTGGGTACTGTACACTGCCACTACAGCAGCAGTAATGATACTAGTGATGCTGAGAACACTTACATACAGTGGGTACTGTACACTGCCACTACAGCAGCAGTAATGATACTAGTGATGCTGAGAACACTTACATACAGTGGGTACTGTACACTGCCACTACAGCAGCAGTAATGATACTAGTGATGCTGAGAACACTTACATACAGTGGGTACTGTACACTGCCACTACAGCAGCAGTAATGATACTAGTGATGCTGAGAACACTTACATACAGTGGGTACTGTACACTGCCACTACAGCAGCAGTAATGATACTAGTGATGCTGAGAACACTTACATACAGTGGGTACTGTACACTGCCACTACAGCAGCAGTAATGATACTAGTGATGCTGAGAACACTTACATACAGTGGGTACTGTACACTGCCACTACAGCAGCAGTAATGATACTAGTGATGCTGAGAACACTTACATACAGTGGGTACTGTACACTGCCACTACAGCAGCAGTAATGATACTAGTGATGCTGAGAACACTTACATACAGTGGGTACTGTACACTGCCACTACAGCAGCAGTAATGATACTAGTGATGCTGAGAACACTTACATACAGTGGGTACTGTACACTGCCACTACAGCAGCAGTAATGATACTAGTGATGCTGAGAACACTTACATACAGTGGGTACTGTACACTGCCACTACAGCAGCAGTAATGATACTAGTGATGCTGAGAACACTTACATACAGTGGGTACTGTACACTGCCACTACAGCAGCAGTAATGATACTAGTGATGCTGAGAACACTTACATACAGTGGGTACTGTACACTGCCACTACAGCAGCAGTAATGATACTAGTGATGCTGAGAACACTTACATACAGTGGGTACTGTACACTGCCACTACAGCAGCAGTAATGATACTAGTGATGCTGAGAACACTTACATACAGTGGGTACTGTACACTGCCACTACAGCAGCAGTAATGATACTAGTGATGCTGAGAACACTTACATACAGTGGGTACTGTACACTGACCACTACAGCAGCAGTAATGATACTAGTGATGCTGAGAACACTTACATACAGTGGGTACTGTACACTGCCACTACAGCAGCAGTAATGATACTAGTGATGCTGAGAACACTTACATACAGTGGTACTGTACACTGCCACTACAGCAGCAGTAATGATACTAGTGATGCTGAGAACACTTACATACAGTGGTACTGTACACTGCCACTACAGCAGCAGTAATGATACTAGTGATGCTGAGAACACTTACATACAGTGGGTACTGTACACTGCCACTACAGCAGCAGTAATGATACTAGTGATGCTGAGAACACTTACATACAGTGGGTACTGTACACTGCCACTACAGCAGCAGTAATGATACTAGTGATGCTGAGAACACTTACATACAGTGGGTACTGTACACTAGCCACTACAGCAGCAGTAATGATACTAGTGATGCTGAGAACACTTACATACAGTGGGTACTGTACACTGCCACTACAGCAGCAGTAATGATACTAGTGATGCTGAGAACACTTACATACAGTGGGTACTGTACACTGCCACTACAGCAGCAGTAATGATACTAGTGATGCTGAGAACACTTACATACAGTGGGTACTGTACACTGCCACTACAGCAGCAGTAATGATACTAGTGATGCTGAGAACACTTACATACAGTGGGTACTGTACACTGCCACTACAGCAGCAGTAATGATACTAGTGATGCTGAGAAACACTTACATACAGTGGGTACTGTACACTGCCACTACAGCAGCAGTAATGATACTAGTGATGCTGAGAACACTTACATACAGTGGGTACTGTACACTGCCACTACAGCAGCAGTAATGATACTAGTGATGCTGAGAACACTTACATACAGTGGGTACTGTACACTGCCACTACAGCAGCAGTAATGATACTAGTGATGCTGAGAACACTTACATACAGTGGGTACTGTACACTGCCACTACAGCAGCAGTAATGATACTAGTGATGCTGAGAACACTTACATACAGTGGGTACTGTACACTGCCACTACAGCAGCAGTAATGATACTAGTGATGCTGAGAACACTTACATACAGTGGGTACTGTACACTGCCACTACAGCAGCAGTAATGATACTAGTGATGCTGAGAACACTTACATACAGTGGGTACTGTACACTGCCACTACAGCAGCAGTAATGATACTAGTGATGCTGAGAACACTTACATACAGTGGGTACTGTACACTGCCACTACAGCAGCAGTAATGATACTAGTGATGCTGAGAACACTTACATACAGTGGGTACTGTACACTGCCACTACAGCAGCAGTAATGATACTAGTGATGCTGAGAACACTTACATACAGTGGGTACTGTACACTGCCACTACAGCAGCAGTAATGATACTAGTGATGCTGAGAACACTTACATACAGTGGGTACTGTACACTGCCACTACAGCAGCAGTAATGATACTAGTGATGCTGAGAACACTTACATACAGTGGGTACTGTACACTGCCACTACAGCAGCAGTAATGATACTAGTGATGCTGAGAACACTTACATACAGTGGGTACTGTACACTGCCACTACAGCAGCAGTAATGATACTAGTGATGCTGAGAACACTTACATACAGTGGGTACTGTACACTGCCACTACAGCAGCAGTAATGATACTAGTGATGCTGAGAACACTTACATACAGTGGGTACTGTACACTGCCACTACAGCAGCAGTAATGATACTAGTGATGCTGAGAACACTTACATACAGTGGGTACTGTACACTGCCACTACAGCAGCAGTAATGATACTAGTGATGCTGAGAACACTTACATACAGTGGGTACTGTACACTGCCACTACAGCAGCAGTAATGATACTAGTGATGCTGAGAACACTTACATACAGTGGGTACTGTACACTGCCACTACAGCAGCAGTAATGATACTAGTGATGCTGAGAACACTTACATACAGTGGGTACTGTACACTGCCACTACAGCAGCAGTAATGATACTAGTGATGCTGAGAACACTTACATACAGTGGGTACTGTACACTGCCACTACAGCAGCAGTAATGATACTAGTGATGCTGAGAACACTTACATACAGTGGGTACTGTACACTACCACTACAGCAGCAGTAATGATACTAGTGATGCTGAGAACACTTACATACAGTGGGTACTGTACACTGCCACTACAGCAGCAGTAATGATACTAGTGATGCTGAGAACACTTACATACAGTGGGTACTGTACACTGCCACTACAGCAGCAGTAATGATACTAGTGATGCTGAGAACACTTACATACAGTGGGTACTGTACACTGCCACTACAGCAGCAGTAATGATACTAGTGATGCTGAGAACACTTACATACAGTGGGTACTGTACACTGCCACTACAGCAGCAGTAATGATACTAGTGATGCTGAGAACACTTACATACAGTGGGTACTGTACACTGCCACTACAGCAGCAGTAATGATACTAGTGATGCTGAGAACACTTACATACAGTGGGTACTGTACACTGCCACTACAGCAGCAGTAATGATACTAGTGATGCTGAGAACACTTACATACAGTGGGTACTGTACACTGCCACTACAGCAGCAGTAATGATACTAGTGATGCTGAGAACACTTACATACAGTGGGTACTGTACACTGCCACTACAGCAGCAGTAATGATACTAGTGATGCTGAGAACACTTACATACAGTGGGTACTGTACACTGCCACTACAGCAGCAGTAATGATACTAGTGATGCTGAGAACACTTACATACAGTGGGTACTGTACACTGCCACTACAGCAGCAGTAATGATACTAGTGATGCTGAGAACACTTACATACAGTGGGTACTGTACACTGCCACTACAGCAGCAGTAATGATACTAGTGATGCTGAGAACACTTACATACAGTGGGTACTGTACACTGCCACTACAGCAGCAGTAATGATACTAGTGATGCTGAGAACACTTACATACAGTGGGTACTGTACACTGCCACTACAGCAGCAGTAATGATACTAGTGATGCTGAGAACACTTACATACAGTGGGTACTGTACACTGCCACTACAGCAGCAGTAATGATACTAGTGATGCTGAGAACACTTACATACAGTGGGTACTGTACACTGCCACTACAGCAGCAGTAATGATACTAGTGATGCTGAGAACACTTACATACAGTGGGTACTGTACACTGCCACTACAGCAGCAGTAATGATACTAGTGATGCTGAGAACACTTACATACAGTGGGTACTGTACACTGCCACTACAGCAGCAGTAATGATACTAGTGATGCTGAGAACACTTACATACAGTGGGTACTGTACACTGCCACTACAGCAGCAGTAATGATACTAGTGATGCTGAGACACTACTAGGGTATGTACACGCACTACAGACAGTAATGTAGAGCTAGCTTCTACAGTACTGTCACTCACTACAGCAGCAGTAATGATACTAGTGATGCTGAGAACACTTACATACAGTGGGTACTGTACACTGCCACTACAGCAGCAGTAATGATACTAGTGATGCTGAGAACACTTACATACAGTGGGTACTGTACACTGCCACTACAGCAGCAGTAATGATACTAGTGATGCTGAGAACACTTACATACAGTGGGTACTGTACACTACCACTACAGCAGCAGTAATGATACTAGTGATGCTGAGAACACTTACATACAGTGGGTACTGTACACTGCCACTACAGCAGCAGTAATGATACTAGTGATGCTGAGAACACTTACATACAGTGGGTACTGTACACTACCACTACAGCAGCAGTAATGATACTAGTGATGCTGAGAACACTTACATACAGTGGGTACTGTACACTGCCACTACAGCAGCAGTAATGATACTAGTGATGCTGAGAACACTTACATACAGTGGGTACTGTACACTGCCACTACAGCAGCAGTAATGATACTAGTGATGCTGAGAACACTTACATACAGTGGGTACTGTACACTGCCACTACAGCAGCAGTAATGATACTAGTGATGCTGAGAACACTTACATACAGTGGGTACTGTACACTGCCACTACAGCAGCAGTAATGATACTAGTGATGCTGAGAACACTTACATACAGTGGGTACTGTACACTGCCACTACAGCAGCAGTAATGATACTAGTGATGCTGAGAACACTTACATACAGTGGGTACTGTACACTGCCACTACAGCAGCAGTAATGATACTAGTGATGCTGAGAACACTTACATACAGTGGGTACTGTACACTGCCACTACAGCAGCAGTAATGATACTAGTGATGCTGAGAACACTTACATACAGTGGGTACTGTACACTGCCACTACAGCAGCAGTAATGATACTAGTGATGCTGAGAACACTTACATACAGTGGGTACTGTACACTACCACTACAGCAGCAGTAATGATACTAGTGATGCTGAGAACACTTACATACAGTGGGTACTGTACACTGCCACTACAGCAGCAGTAATGATACTAGTGATGCTGAGAACACTTACATACAGTGGGTACTGTACACTACCACTACAGCAGCAGTAATGATACTAGTGATGCTGAGAACACCAACAGGCTGCAGCACTGGTACAGCTAGTGGGCTCCATCATCATCATCATCATCATCATCACTGCATGTTAAAGGTAGAACCTTAAGTATCATTTCTGATATTTATTACCACCTTTAGACACATTCAAAATTATAATTTGTAAAACCTCATATTAGTTTAACCATGTATGCCTACCTGTCTGTCTGTATGTGTGTGTGTGTGTGTGTTGTATGTATGCATATGTACATATGCATGTGTATGTATGTATGTATGTATATATGCATGCATGCATGTACATGTGTGTATGTGTATGTATGTGCGTATTTACATACGTATGTATGTAATTATGTGTGTGTATGTATGTACGTACGTATGTAATTATGTGTGTGTGTACATGTATGTACATATGTATGTATGTACGTACATATGTATGTACGTACGTATGTAATTATGTGTGTGTGTACATGTATGTACATATGTATGTATGTACGTACGTATGTATGTACGTACGTATGTATGTATGTATGTATATATGCATGCATGCATGTACATGTGTGTATGTGTATGTATGTGCGTATTTACATACGTATGTATGTAATTATGTGTGTGTATGTATGTACGTACGTATGTAATTATGTGTGTGTGTACATGTATGTACATATGTATGTATGTACGTACATATGTATGTACGTACGTATGTAATTATGTGTGTGTGTACATGTATGTACATATGTATGTATGTACGTACGTATGTATGTACGTACGTATGTATGTATGTATGTATGTACGTACGTATGTATGTACGTATGTATGTATGTACGTACGTATGTATGTACGTACGTATGTAATTATGTGTGTGTGTACATGTATGTACATATGTATGTATGTACGTACGTATGTATGTACGTACGTATGTATGTATGTATGTATGTACGTACGTATGTATGTACATATGTATGTATGTACGTACGTATGTATGTACGTACGTATGTATGTACGTACGTATGTATGTACGTATGTATGTATGTATGTAACACCTTGAGAACAGTTAAATCAACATCCATGACATTCACATTGGTAAGGACTCAAGTCTTGTGGCATGTGGTGCTGTGTCACTGGGTGGGAAGTTTCATTAACATTTGTCAGCACATTCCAAATTTTGTTAAACTTGAACAAAGTAACAGCCAGTCTGTAGGTTGTGCACGTGCTCCACACCACACACACACATCTCTTTATTTAGTGCAGGTGGCAATAGCTCAGATCATAGCATCAACTGATAGGAAGTTACTGTTGCCCTGTGCACATTATGGATGCCTCTGGAGGAATGGAGGTATAGCTCCACTCATCCTTAATCTCAGCACTAGATGACGGTGAGTGGTCACCTTCAGACTTTGCACAAGACAAAATCTCTTGCATCTGTCAGGAATGCAGCTACCAATTGCACGGTCATCCTGATCCTGCTCTTCAATGATAGTTTGCTTAATAAATAATGAATTGGAAAGGATGAGAAAAGAGTTCTCACGACTTCATTTGAGGTATTACGCTGACACTGAAAACCATCACGATAACTTGTCTCAAGGCAGCTAGTGTCCATGCTGAAATTTGAACCAGGGATACCCCAAATATGAAGAAGGAGCATCATCATTATTATACCAGCATATTCAGTATGCACACTCTGCATTAATATACACACAACGCATACATAAACTTTGCATAAAATAGAGGTTCGCTGTGTTGTGACATACCCGTATGATAACATTCTGTCTGTCAGTTCAATGCTTCTCGCAGCAGTGTTGATGGTAAGATCAACACTTACATGAAATGCAGCATTGCTGACATGTATTGTCAGCACTGTGAGCATATGTAGAGGCAGTTCTGCTCATGTCTGTACAGCCAGCTCTGCAGAAACCCACAGAATTAGTTCCCCCAGCACAGGCACAGCCAGTTCTGACATCAACTGTCAGTTCTGCTGGCATCTTGACTGCCAGATGTGATGACAGCGACAGTATCTGTGGAGTTGGTAGAAGAGGAACTTGTGCTTGGAGTGCTAAGGGTGAGAACTGTGGAGTTATTGATGGTGACAGCAGTACCAGTAGTAGGTGCTGTTTTCTTCACTGTCTTGCCACATCGAAACCATGCTGGACCAGTTAAATAAGGGTCATTTAATTGATCAGGCCATTCACGATCAACCTATAATCAGAATGAGAATTTATTTCAATATTTCACGTTTGTGGAATATTCACATATGATTTTCGTGAAGCAGAAACAACTGAAGATCTTGACGTCAATTTACTATGGATATAAACCACAGTCTCTCAAGTGATATATAAACACTGCTACATGAATCACACAAACAGTTAATCCTAATGAACAGTGCCACTCCTTCTGCCACAGTACGTAAGCCACGCATATTACACCACTTATGACAAAGTGGGCTCCCTTCTCCCGTAAGAGACTGAAAGCCCCACAAAGTGGTGAAATATTTGAAGGTCTAAATAGCAACTGGCAGGAGAAATCCAAGAACTTGGAAGAGAATCGACCTAGAAAGCCACTCTGTTCATTTTACCAAATATTGTATGAGTAGCTAAACAACTGTCCTTCCTCATACTTGTGATGAACCAGCTCTGCCTTAAGATTGTATATTCTGAAGTTGTTTGTGGTTTTCCTCCAGCTGGCTCATAGCTTGAATTAGGCCACAACTAATTCTTTTGTCTATCATTTCCAATTCCTTATTTATACCTATCATACACAATCTTGGAAATTGAAAGAGGAAGCACTAGATCGCACCCTGTGGAGAACTCGCTTTGGAATAGGCTATGGACCTGTCGTAAGACAGACTACATAATGAATGAATACACAATCTGCGTTACATACAGAAAATTGTTAAATCATACATAAATTTGCTACAAAATCCTACATTTTTTTGAACTTAGGCCTGCGTGATAAAGACATTCATTTTCCAATATATGTTAACACCAGGAAGTACTTACAGGATCAACATGGAAGCTGTAACGATAGTAGGAACCATTTGTGAAGAAGTACATATATCCACTATTAACAGAGAGCAGTACATCGTCCAAGTGGCCTCTAATATTCCCCCAGTCTGACACCGGTTTGGGGTAGGAGATGGAGACCTCAGGAAACTGTGATGCATCATACTGCCAGTACACATCTCCTGCACATTATACAAGAACTGTGATACATCATACTGCCAGTACACATCTCCTGCATATTATACAAGAACTGTGATGCATCATACTGCCAGTACACATCTCCTGCATATTATACAAGAACTGTGATCATCATACTGCCAGTACACATCTCCTGCAATTATACAAGAACTGTGATCATCATACTGCCAGTACACATCTCCTGCACATTATACAAGAACTGTGATGCACCATACTGCCAGTAAACATCTCCTGCAGATTATACAAGAACTGTGATGCATCATACTGCCAGTACACATCTCCTGCAATTATACAAGAACTGTGATCATCCATACTGCCAGTAAACATCTCCTGCAGATTATACAAGAACTGTGATGCATCATACTGCCAGTACACATCTCCTGCACATTATACAAGAACTGTGATGCACCATACTGCCAGTAAACATCTCCTGCACATTATACAAGAACTGTGATGCACCATACTGCCAGTAACATATCTGCTGCATATTATACAAGAACTGTGATACATCATACTGCCAGTACACATCTCTGCATATTATACAAGAACTGTGATGCATCATACTGCCAGTACACTATCTGCTGCAATTATACAAGAACTGTGATCATCATACTGCCAGTACACATCTGCTGCAATTATACAAGAACTGTTATGCACATATGTCATAAAATTGCTGCAGAACAAGAACTGTAGTAACTCATCTGCCAGTACAACTCCTGACTATACGGTTGCACAATAACAAGCCAGTAAACACTCCCAGATAGATTTAAATGACACCATCATCAACTGCCAGATTTGCTTGAAGCACGATATTGTATGCACCATGATGGTAAGCAGCATCCTAAGCATTATACAAGAACTGTGATGCACCATACTGCCAGTACATATCTGCTGCATATTATACAAGAACTGTGATACATCATACTGCCAGTACACATCTGCTGCATATTATACAAGAACTGTGATGCACCATACTGCCAGTACATATCTGCTGCATATTATACAAGAACTGTGATACATCATACTGCCAGTACACATCTGCTGCATATTATACAAGAACTTGTTATGTAATATGTTATTAAAGTGTTGCTGCTGACAAGCAACATGCTCAGTAACTCAGTGTAGAAACTGCCGAGCATACGGTTCAAAATAAAACAAGCCAGGGTAATGACACAGGCAGATTAATTTAAATGACACCATCATACAACATGCAGAGTTTGCTGAAGCTACGATATTGTCTGCATCCTGCATGGTAAGCAGCAGTGCCAAAGGCAGCTTGCAAGTTAGAAGAAAATTGAACTGAAGTAGGAGACAAAGATTATGTGGCAGGTGATACAACAGAAGTTCATTATACAACGCATGTTCAATAAGTAAGGCTCCCTTGGTCATGAAAATTAAATGATTAATAATTTTTTTTAACGGCTCCACAGCCCTAGTGGGCGTAGGCCTCCTCACTGTTCAGGCTTTGTGATCACAATCAGACACACCAAACTTGGTAGGGTTCCCCTGGATGAGTGACCAGCCCATCGCAGAGACCTCTACCTGACAACACACAACACTCACAGCAAGCCAGCAGCCACAGACCCATGCCTTAAGACAGTGCGCCCACTGGGATCGGCAAATGAGAAATCATTACAATGTTAAACGTAGCTCATTTATTAACTGCAGTATCATTATTTTTCAACATAACCCTCAAGCACATGAAACATTTGTGCCATCTTGGTATGAGTTTAAAAATTCCTTGGCGGCAGAAATAGCACTCTTGCATTTGCAACCACTCATGAACAGCCATTTCCACTTCCTCATTACTGTCGAATCAATCAGCGACCTCTGAAGTGTAGCTTCAGTGAACTGTGACTTGGACACGCTGCACTCTCACCAAGCTATCACCATACATCTCTAACAATTTTCAGTGAATTTTGATGGGGGAGACATGCTTTGCCCATTTGAATTGGATCACACTATAAATTTCTTTGTTGGACTAAGTTTCAAATGCCATTACCACTGCACATCAACTTATCCCTTGAGCAGCAACTGACTGACTGACTGACTCTTGTGCAATATATGTTTTGTGTCACCCCTACTGCAAGTGCTATCTCATACAAAAAAAGTTAACTGCCTGATTAGCACAAAGTTACTGGTTGGGAATCCTTTGTTATTGAACATGCCTTGTGCATGCAAATGTAATGAGGACATGAATCATCATGAATCATCCCTTTACTTACAGCACACCTTTAAAGAAATAATAAATAGAATGTCCACCCCACGTGGTGCCGTCCACACTGTCTGGAATTCCTGGCCATCCCACAGAAATGTAAGAAGCACTGGACACATGTGCAGAAGTGTGATTGTATGCCCAATATTTAGTCCCCTTGAAGAAGTAAGTTAGGCCCGTGTTGGTAGCAGTGGCTGCATCTACGCTACTGGGAAGTCCTGGCCACTGATGGGAGATGAGGCGAGGGTAACCACTTGCTATGCCGTCTCGAATCAGCTTCCAACAGTATTCTCCTTCAATTGTATGGAAGACTGCTATTAGCAACGTCTATTGACCTGGCCACAATATGGTTTAAATGATCATCAGCCATTACAAAAATGAGCTCACAAACACTGCAAGACACTAGTTTTGCATGAGTCATGCTTTAAGAAATTCATTCATTCATTTTCCTTAAATCCTGCTGGGAGTACAAATTCATGTGGATGTGGAAATCGTCCTAGTTTACAATACAACAAAAACAAGCACAGCACAACATACAGCAACACAACATATAATACAGAATACAATTCCAGTGTACAAGTACATAGTAAGTGTCATAAATGTAATCACCATCTGTTAAAATCAATGGCAAACCTTATACAATCCTACACAATGTCTGTTATTAAAAGTCATTCTTATAAAAACAGTCTTCAAAATTATGAACCTAACACAACATAAAGGTATTTAATTGTGATTAAAATATTCCTCTAAGCTGTAAAATGAATTAGTTGAAAGAAACCTTTTTAAGGCTGGCATAAATAATTTTACATTTTTACATTTAACATTTTATTCTATTCATCCTCTATAAATCCTACCAGGAGCTCAAACCCACGTGCATGCGGAAATCGTTCCAGCCCACAACACAACACACACACAGCACAACAAACCTTAAATACAATTCTTAGTCCAAAATACACTTTCACAATACACACACACATTGGTTATCTATAAAGAAATGGTTTACTCTCTAAGTTTTCCTGCCTGTCTCTTCAGCTTTGAGGGTTTAGACATGTCATGTGTTAATGCTAATTCACTATACATTACAGTCACTAAGTATACGGTTTAGCCATGTCACATGTCCATGGTACTTCAGTATACACTGTAATCAGTATGGTCAGAGTTTAGCTATGTCAGGTGACTGCTACTTCAGCAGACAGAGCAGTTACTATGGTTAGGGTTAAGCTGTGTAATGTGTCCACGCTACTTCAGCATGCAATGTAGTAACTATTTTCTGGTATGTTTCTCGCTCTATACAGTCTCCTGTTGCATTTGTTTTAACCTCAAAACCAGATTTTCCTTTCAATTCTTTGTCATTTATATTATTACCAATTAAGTGACAATTGTTTTCAGGACCATGGCATAACACAACACATAGTTCAGCTAACAAACGTCAGGCTGTGCTACTGGCAGAGTAGTGAATCATCATTTATGCCAGTGCAACTCTGAAATTTTGTCCATTTTACCGAAAAGTGGCAGATTATCATATCTTGATTTACAATTGTTTGGTGCTCAAAAAAAAAAAAGCTTAACATGTAGACAGATGGCCGGTTTCTTTAGGAACTTTATGCTGAATGTAAGATGTAATGCTGTGTTGTTTGGCGAGTATTTCGTAACATTTCAAACATAATTCCTTCACCTTCAGGGTCTGGTTGTTCAAAAAGAACATTCATACAGAAGGAAAGAATGTATTACATAAATGGGTGATGAAAGGACAGGCAATCTTCCCACAAGGCTATTCCTCTTGAACAGCTACATCCTAAAGACACAGGCACTGTGTTTCTTTGAAACATCAGAAAACATGTAATGACAGAGTGGCAACACTGCTGTGAAAATCTCAAATCTCGCATAACATTTACAGTATTCTCCCATCACATGTACATGAGTTTGAGGAATTCTAATCATAAGCTGTTACTTCAGTAATGTTTATAGTTACGTTATCCTTGTGTTAAGCTACTGCATTCATACGGTAGTTGGAATGCACTACAAAAACATTCTTCATGCACTTCACTGCATGCGCTACTTTCTACATGTTTCACGAACTGACTTTCAATACTAAACAAATGATGAATGTCACCTTTCAATACGTATATTATTCCATCTGGATATTCAAAGATGGCATCAAATGAAGAACTGGAGCACAAGTCAGGCGGTCGGACTGTCCGATATCCATACAGAGCCTGCAGAATCAAAATATTGTAAGAATCTACATCAACAATGTTAGTCTCCTGTCAGAGCATTTAGAAGATGTCTAGTTCAGTCTGGACCAACAAGCCTGGCTACAGTAACACTTTCGCATTAACTTCAGACTGTTACTGAGGCAGGACGTGATATTCTCACCCACATCTCCAATACTACCATACAGCACAGTCCTTCTTGACAACATAACAGTTTCTCAGCTACTCAAGGAATTATATTTCACGGAACCTGAAGGTTCATTACCGTGTTCACAACAGCCCTCCACCTGTCCCTGTCCTGATCAAGGTGAATCCAGTCCACAACCTCCCATCCTACGTGCAGAGTTACTGAATGCTTAGGCAAAGGGTTGCACAAAAGATCAGAAATGGTCGAGGTACAAGGGTCACTGCGGTGCCTGTCCTAATGTATTCTATTCTATTCTAAGATATATGTTAATATTATCCTCCGATCTATGTATAGGTTTCCAGGTGGTCTCTTTCCTTTAGGTTTACTTTAGGTATACTTTGATTTTATTTTGGTGTTGGAGCTCACAACACCATGTAGGATTTCTCTTTAGTATGTTGACACTTTCACTGTCGGTATTTAAATCCCTGAGAGTGTTAAATTGCCAGCGATATATTGAATGTTAAACAACTAGTGTGTCATCTTATAAATTATAAAATATAATTATATATAAAATTATATATAAAATGCATATATGTTTTCTAGTTGTCAGCTAGGGATTAATAAAGATGTAACATATGTTTCCTGAAAAAACTTATTGTGTGCGTGGCCTATTTAAGGCAAAAGAGCAGAGTAAATTTTAGATCGACTAAAGTCGATGCTGGCAAATTAAAACGTAAATACTTAAATCGACCGTGGTCGACTTTGGCAGTGAAAGCGTTAAGTTTTTGTTAAATGGAGCCAGAAGCCATCAAGGTGAATGAGCCAATCACTTATCTGTAAGTAAATATATATATGTGGAATACATGAACCACTAGTACATTGTTGATTATTAATTTTTGTATTAAAAGTGTTACTTTCCTGTTAATCTCATGAATGCACTATTTTGCGTATCTGGCACTCGACTGCATATGTGGTCTTGTTTTGCTACTGAAATTACAATACAAGACTACTACAAAAGAAGGGGTGGAAGCAGAATTAAGCATTTCCTGCAGACATGCAACAGGTTTGCTGCTAGTCTAGCCAAGAGGCGTGTCACACATGAAACTGCAACTGTGCACAGCACAAAGTGTGTTCTCAGTGGAACTCACACAACATACCTGAATGCCTCGTACATCATCACTATGCAGCTTGAAGCCTGGCTTATACTTCAGGCTTACAAATGGCTGCATGATTGAGCCTGACACATTGGAATGGGCAAGACCAAGACTGTGGCCCACTTCATGCATTACTGCATTAAAAAGATCCTTGCCTCCTGAAAAAGCATAAAGAAGAATTTGTTACACACACGCGCATCCCCATTCCACACACACACACACACACACACACACACACACACACAGTTCCCCCACTATCTTTGACAGTTACTGAAAACTTTATCACCCACGAAGCCTCTGGAATGGATGACTGGACTTCACCTCAGGAATATGAACTTTATATTATATACACCGTGCATTTTTGATAATTAATTATTTCAATCCAACAAATGTACTACACTTTCTTTCCTTGATTTCTTGTCCCTACATATGTTTCGGCACACCTTGTGCCATCCTCAGGGGGTCATGGAGAGTTCACAATCTTCAATACACCCAATTGTTTTTCACTCACTTTCACAGTACATAATTAATAGTGCTGGTGGCTTATAATAATTACGTACTGTGAAAGTAAGTGAAAAACAATTGGGTGTACTGAAGATTGTGAACTCTCGAGACCCCCCTGAGGATGGCACAAGGTGTGCCGAAACATATGTAGAGGCAAGAAATCACTGAAAGAAAGTGTAGTGTATTTGTTGGATTGGAATAATTAATTGATCAGGAATATGAATTATTAGTACAGTAGATTCTAGATGCTTGTGATCAATTGCGACCGATAAAAACCATTACTAATTTGAGAATAAATTTTCAATGTAAAATGCCTATTTGGTTCCAAGAACTTATAAAATACTAGTAACAAAAAAAGAAAATAACCTCAAAAATAACAAAAACATGACAATTTATTTTCAGTACAATACAAACACTTTTTGGAAGTATAAACTACATTATATAATTCAAGGAGAGTCTAATTGCATAGAGCTTGACTATACTGACAGTGATGTACACAGCTTGACTATACTGACAGTGATGTACACAGCTTGACTATACTGACAGTGATGTACACAGCTTGACTATACTGACAGTGATGTACACAGCTTGACTATACTGACAGTGATGTACACAGCTTGACTATACTGACAGTGATGTACACAGCTTGACTATACTGACAGTGATGTACACAGCTTGACTATAGTGACAGTGATGTACACAGCTTGACTATACTGACAGTGATGTACACAGCTTGACTATACTGACAGTGATGTACACAGCTTGACTATACTGACAGTGATGTACACAGCTTGACTATACTGACAGTGATGTACACAGCTTGACTATACTGACAGTGATGTACACAGCTTGACTATACTGACAGTGATGTACACAGCTTGACTATACTGACAGTGATGTACACAGCTTGACTATACTGACAGTGATGTACACAGCTTGACTATACTGACAGTGATGTACACAGCTTGACTATACTGACAGTGATGTACACAACAGCAAAAGAATGGGGGGAGCCAACTTGCTATGCTGGTGGTCTCATCTGAATTCATCAAAACCAGTCACAAAGGTCAAGACAACTGTATTACAATGGGAGACCATGTAAGGTTAAAATCCTAAAACCAGACGTTCACAGACTTCAAGACCCTACTGTGCTGAAACAAGATTGAAATGGTGTACTCCATGACAAAGTACACAGAGTTTGCCAAGGTGAGTTTATTTTCAAAACATCACACAGTGTCACAGTACATACATAAATGTAATTCATTTATACCCACACAAAAAGTACAACCTTCCCTCTGCCGACTTTCATGAAACTCAAAAAGCTTGATATTATTATGCGCACATCACCTGCACCTAATTTCACCTGCATCTAACAAAAAATGTGGAAAGCGCACACAGAAATTTCATTTGCACCCCTAAGTAAAGAATGGACTTGACTGTGCCTAGTTTCATAAAATTCACAAGTGCCCAACAGATGTTTGTGGACAGTACCTGTACTGAAGTCCATGAAAATCGACGAAAAATGTAGAAAATAAGGCAAAGCTTAATTTATGCCCATAAGTAAAGTACGTCTGTCACTGAATCAATTTTCGTAAAACTCAGTTTCTCAATAGAATTATCTAGAGATTTTCTATACCGAATTTCAACCAAACTGACCAAGAAATATGGGAAGTATAGGTAGAAATTTGAAACTTCAAACAAAGTATGACTCTCACTGAGTAGATTTTCATGAAGCTCAGGCTTGTCTGACAATTTATTGTAAAGAACTCATACACCAAATTTCATGGAAATCCAACAAATGGTTTAGCTGCTGACACTGGGTCATGGATGGATGGACGTACAGACAGACATTGTCTGTAAATAAGGCATTCTTTTACTTCGTACAAAACATCTCAAAAGGCAGTACTGGGCCAGGCGAACTGTATGATAGTGCAAAACGCGGCAAATAAAGGGAGAAGTGTGATGGCACAACGTGTGGCAAATAGAGGGACAGGTAACTAACTGCATGGAGCAACAAGCTGAGAATTGCTCAGCTACTCAAGATATTCCCAGCCTTTCTTGCAACACAAAGTGTAACTAACAGTTTTAAATGTGGTCATAAATCGCTGCAGTCCAAATAATTAACATCACCACCACATGTAGGTAAAACATGAGTTGTCTGTGTGGCTCACCTGAGCTGTTTCTAATGGTCCAGCCCCAGTCCACATTCAAATACACATATCCTATTGAAGGTCTGTAAGTGTATCCAAAAATGGTCCGATTTCTAAAATACTTTATATGTGACTCGTTTGCTTCTATAAATGCAATGTTGATGTCTGCATGTTCTGAAACTTGACGGAAAGTCAGATTGGTTTCAGATGCCCAGTTTGCAAACGCCTGTTCCACAACCTCATCCACAGCCATCCGTGTCAACCCTTGTCTGTCAGGGTATCTCAACACATTGAATGTTATCTCATGAAATTCCCATTTTGAGCCTGCAACAAACATAATGCAATTTGTGAT
Source organism: Reticulitermes speratus (assembly GCA_021186555.1). NCBI lineage: Eukaryota > Metazoa > Arthropoda > Insecta > Blattodea > Rhinotermitidae > Reticulitermes > Reticulitermes speratus. The sequence continues at coordinate 44,094,750 of JAJKFL010000039.1, read as the reverse complement.
GGCTGACACAAAACAATGACTGAGCAGAGCACAAGTCAAAAGTCTCCTCATCTCCACCTACCTGTTACCTTTAAACTCACCTAATTTTTGGAACAGCTGTCATTTATTGTTCAGAGGAAATGGGGATAACAATGACTCACATATTTAACAGAATTCACAGTGGCTTCATAGTAACCATTACTGAAATACTGTTTACTGCATCAGTCATGTGAAGTTGAGACTGATAATATGGTGACAGTGACACAACGATATGGTGGTAATATAGTGACAAGGACACAATATGGTGACAGTGTAGTGATAGGGACATGATGATATGGTGGCAGTATGGTGACATGGACACAATGATATGGTGACTGTGGTGACAGGGGTACAATGTTATGGTGAAAATCCAAGCACAGAGACACAATGATATAGTGACAGTGTGGTGACAGAGACACAATAATATGGTGACAGTGTAGTGATAGGGACACAATGATATGGTAGTAATGCAATCAACAGGGACACAATGCTATGGTGACAGTATGGTGACAGTACAGTATGCTGACAGTAAGGTGACAAGGACACAATGATATGGTGAAAATATGGTGACAGGGACACACAACAATGGCAATAACTCAGCAAATTGAAATGACGGTACCCTGCAGTGATCACTTACTGAAAACAGCAAATTGAAATGACAGTATCCTGCAGTGATCACTTACTGAAAACAGCAAATTGAAATGACGTATCCTGCAGTGATCACTTACTGAAAACAGCAAATTGAAATGACGGTACCCTGCAGTGATCACTTACTGAAAACAGCAAATTGAAATGACGGTACCCTGCAGTGATCACTTACTGAAAACAGCAAATTGAAATGACGTATCCTGCAGTGATCACTTACTGAAAACAGCAAATTGAAATGGACAGATATCCCTGCAGTGATTCACTTACTGAAAACAGCAAATCTCTTGTGGCGGCTGTTGTCATCAGAACCTAGCCTGCCCTTAACTCCACAGTGATGTCTGCTCATCACAGCATGTGTCACATAATCCTGCTTTCCTGAAAAACATGATTTCAATTTTACGTGAACAATTTCAGAAGAACTAAGATAAGAAAACACAACATACACATAATTATGATAAGAGCACATTCTGGAAAAAGTACTTCACCAAATGTGCAACTGACATTCCCACAGAATAACAACTGGATCAATGCTTATGTTTGGTGAAGAAACCAAAGTCTTGAACTTTTGGTGCTATGTGGTGTGATCAAATATTTTCCGCACTGACTTGACTTTATTTCACCACAACAACACTTACCTTCCAATCAATGTTGTTGTTCCCTTCAAATCAGTCTCCTTTCGACTTTGTACAGCAAGCCAGTGATCATGCCAGCATTCAAAGCATTTCACGAAGGGCATTGTTTGAATCTTGGTATGTCTGTGATTCTGATTGATTCATTGTGACACAAAGCAACACAATGTATCCTTCCCTTTAATGACATCTTGAGCTTTGAGAAAGGACAGAAGTTACACAGCACTAAATCTGGCGAGTGGGGACGGTGTGAAATGAGAGCCATTTTATTTTTTGGCCAGAAACTCACACGCAGTTAGATGAGGCAGGAATTTGGAAGACAATCTGACACAAGTTCAGATTGAACTGCTCTGAACTGATCTACATGAAATTCTGACACACATCAACAACTTCATGGATAGTGCCTTCAGTTGACCCAAATTTTAAACCGTCTTGGCTGTTGATGGATGTCCGGAGCATTCAGCATCTTCAATAGAAGGTCACACTGATTTTGAACTTGCAAACCACTCAAAAACTTGTGTTCTTCCCACTGTCTGCTCTCCAACAGCTACATTCAACATTTTGGAAGTTTCTGTAGCATTTTCCCACAGTTTAAAGCAAAATCTCATGCAGACACGACGTTCCTTCAAGTCTGCTAGTTTCTCATATGCCAAAGTCACAAATGGAACAACACACATTTGTATTTAACAAGACATAACACAACAAACACATTGTTACAGCCTTATGCCAAGCAGGAAATGACACAGCACGATCTATCTACACCTAGTGGCAGAAATACATGCTAGCAGCATTAGGGTCATCTTGCAGCAAATCTAGAAACTATTTGAGCACAGCATGTATAAGCAAATATACTCACAAGTAGATTTACCTCACAGTTTTAGAAAAACTCACTATCTCAGTATGACAGTCGTAAACATCCTCACAACTTATAAAAGTCATTATGTTTTGCCATCTGTGAGCAACAATGATATTGCTGCTAGAAACAACAGAAGACAGAGAGTAACAATGCAAGAGAACTTCTTACAGTAACTAATACTGTGTTTTGTAACACCTGCATCCATTTATGCAGTACATAAATAGTTCTTTGTAGGCTGTGGAGACTACTGTGCACCATTTACAAAATGTTTTACCCTCCTTTCTAAATTTTCTAAACATATTTCATAATTTTTCTCTCTATATACAACAAATTCCCTTTATTGGTATCTCCACCTTGCCGTGGTAGAGGGGCTTGTGAGTTCCAGTGACCCTGAGAGCTAAGCCGGTGGTAGCATTGCTACCAGTATGGTCTCCCAAGCCGGACAGATCAAGAGGTAGGAACCAGACGAAGAGAGATGCCTATGAGATGGGAAATCCAATAAAAACTCCCCTGATGCCGGAAGCAGCGACATCAGTAGCGACTTGAAACACAGAGCAAATGATGCTTGAGATGGTTCATGATCGTGTAGCAACAGGCGTGAACAGAGTGGTCTGAACAGCTGCTGTAGTGCGATGTGGAAAACAAATGGAAATACCACCACATTATTACTTTTCCTGGATGGTCTCTTCCAGAAAATTTGGAAGAGGCTACGGACCTGTTGTAAGACAGACTACAGAATGATTGAATATACAACAAATACCTGGGAATATTTCCATCAGGTATGGAAAACACACTTACATGAAGATAATGGAAAAGCATTCACAGAAGCTACAAATTCATTTGTAATTTTTGGTGTAGAATTTACAGTGGTTTGGGCATCAGACTGGTACTTAATTATGCAGCAATATGGTTAAGAACACAGGACGAGCAAGGACTGGAAGCTGAATATGTGATATTCACTAGATTAGTGGCGTTAATGAATGAAACAGTTAGAAAAATATGCAGTCTTCTAAAACATAATACAGTAAATCCCCTATTTAATGAATTGCGGGTGATTAGAATATATTTCACTAAATTGAGGTTTTCATTAAATGGAGGTTACATTGTTTATATGGAGCTATTGTCAGGACATGAAAAAATCATCACCAAATCCGGGATTTCACTAAATGCAGGAACATTAAATCGGGGTATTACTGTACTTTTAGTCTAGTATATGGACATCAATGCACTTGTACTCCCCCACCCTGAAGATGGAAGCAGCAAGCGCCTCTGAAATATTGGTACCTATCTATACTAGTATTACTTCCATGAACACCCTGTCGTTTTGTATCACAACCTTCAGTGCAAGTCTTACCAACTGCCCACACAAGTACAGATTGGTACTAACAACAGCTCTTCAGACTGACAGTAGTACAGCATGGGAGGGGAGAAGCCCTGTGGGTCAGGGGGCACCCAAATGTACAGAATACTAATTTGTTGTGGGTTCTTTTGGACTGGATTCCATTCTTTTGACAGAATGCAGTATGCTGGATCCCTGTTATGAGATCTGGGAATAACTTCTCTAATAATCACAAGGGGCCTGGATTGCTGAGTCACAGGGGCCCCTGAGCAGTTATCTACGAGGGTTATCCAGAAAGTAAAGATACAACACGGGTGAGAGGGGAAGGGAAATCACCGCAGACCATCACGCTCACAGTCCAGACCTCGCTCCCAGCGATTTCCATTTGTTTTTGCATTTAAAGGAACATCTTGACGGCCAGAAGTTTCACGAAGACGAAGAGGTGAAAAACGAAGTCACTGCGTGGTTGCATGCACAGGCGGCGTAGTTCTGCGACATCGGAATACAAAACCTCGTACCCAGGCTAAACAAATGCCTTGACAAAGGTGGTGTGATTTAATTGAAAAAATAGCTAAAGGTATGTGTTAAGATGTTTTTTTTCACTCAATTTTGTTAATAAATATTTTTAAAAAACTTTATTGCTTTTGTATCTTTACTTTCTGTATAACCCTTGTACATCACTGAATGCCACAAGAAGTGACAAAGTATGAAAAAAATCTTGTCTTCATAGATAACCTAGAAATTTTGTATGATGCTGGCTTTGTTTTTTTGGCAGTTTGCAAGAGCTGTTTCATGCACATTTTTTCGCTTGCCTTATTCCTAGCAGCCTAAATGTGGAGCAGATGATATTTTGTGCAAAACAACATACTTTTTAGTCATAAATTCCACTCCAATTCTGCTTGCTGTAATAAGTGAAGCTGTTGCAAGTTACTTCATACTTTTGTAATAGTTTTAAGTCTTTAAATATCACCTACATGTTAACATAATATATACTCATTAAACATTCTAAAGTTACACGTTTTTCTTACCAACACTTCACCAAAATTAATTTCAGTACTTTATATAACCCCTAATCAAAGTACTAAATATACTATGAAAACACTTTTTTTCATACTTGGTAAAAACTGCCAGGTATTGTATAGAATCCCATTGGTGGAATGATAGTGACAGAAAACAGAAATACTGTCCCAGTGCACCTTTGTCAAAATTACGGAATTAACTTACAAGACTACGTCTAATAATGTAACAGGTGCAGTGTACCTGTGGTTGAACTAATCGACACTTCCTTATCATGGTCTAATGTGTGAAGTGGGTCTTGGTTCAACACCCATGACTCTGAACAGCCGTACTCCAGCAAATGTTCCTGAAAGTACAAGAAAGTGGACACTTTTTACCCATATATTTATAGTCTGACAAATGTACAATTTAATCACATTAATTGTGTAATTTCACTGTCCTACATGTTTCGAACCCTTCATTTGGGTTCATCTTCAGGGACTTATTATCTCAAATCACACATTATTTACACCAACTGGTACAATTGTTTGCACAGTAAAACATGAATTCTTTACAATTGTGCATATACACTGTTTAAAACAACCAACAACTACAATTTTCACCTTCTATTTGTTTTAAACAGTGTATATGCACGATTGTAAAGAATTCATGTTTTACTATGCAAACAATTGTACCAGTTGGTGTAAATAATGTGTGATTTGAGATAATGAGTCCCTGAAGATGAACCCAAATTAAGGGTTCGAAACATGTAGGACAATGAATTTACACAATTAATGTGATTAAATTGTACATTTGTCGGACTATAAATATAGAGTTAAAATGTACGGAATGAATAATATTAACTTGTTACCCATATATCACTGATTATAGGCCATAAACAATCTCGGTTTCTGCACTGAGAGATCAGTGACTGTCTCAGCCATGCCTGACCTTGCCTTAGACAGAAGTGACATTTACCTGCCTACTCTCGCAGCACTCCACCCCTCGGTGCTTGTCACTAGCAAATGTATCAGTACCAATATTGATGTGAACAGAATGGTTTGACAAATAGAAGAAAATATAGGGAATTGTAGGAGATGGAGGGAGATATCTTGCCATGACATTGGTACAGCAATTGTAACCACTACATCATTGCACTTCCAAACTGCCACTAAGATTTAAGGCAATTCAACCAAGCTCATTCTAGGATAAAGGGATAATATGATTCATGAGGATAGCAAACAATTATTACTGTCTCCGGCACTGCTTTCAGAATTAAGGTCATATGCAGCATCTAGACATGACCATTTGCTTACCAAATCTGTTTGTAATTAAAATGCTGAAGTCTAAAATTCATATACATAATATATAAAAATTCAGTTTGTACCTAGCAGAGAACACACTCTGTCTTCATTAAAAGGGGCAGTCAGATAATGCTGTTTACAGAAATAATCACTGTTTGTTCTGAGATCCATACAAAACACAAAAATAAACTGAATGTTATCATTGTGTTTACAACTCTCTAAAGCACAGTGGTTACTATATGTACCATCATGTTTAACATTCAACAATTCTACGTTCTGCCCACACAGTGTATTTATGTGGATCTCAGAACAAACAGCGATTATTTCGCTGTACAGCATTAACTGAATGGTTTGTATAACTGAGACGGAGTGTGTTTACTGCGCGGTACGGACTGTATTTATGTGTTTTGTGTGGATCTCAGAACAAACAGCGATTATTTCACTGTACAACATTAACTGACTGGTTTGTATAACTGAGACGGAGTGTGTTTACTGCGCGGTACGGACTGTATTTATGTGTTTTGTGTGGATCTCAGAACAAACAGCGATTATTTCACTGTACAGCATTAACTGAATGGTTTGTATAACTGAGACGGAGTGTGTTTACTGCGCGGTACGGACTGTATTTATGTGTTTTGTGTGGATCTCAGAACAAACAGCGATTATTTCACTGTACAGCATTAACTGAATCGTTTGTATAACTGAGACGGAGTGTGTTTACTGCGCGGTACGAACTGTATTTATGTTTTTGTGTGGATCTCAGAACAAACAGCGATTATTTCACTGTACAGCATTAACTGAATGGTTTGTATAACTGAGACGGAGTGTGTTTACTGCGCGGTACGGACTGTATTTATGTGTTTTGTGTGGATCTCAGAACAAACAGCGATTATTTCACTGTACAGCATTAACTGAATGGTTTGTATAACTGAGACGGAGTGTGTTTACTGCGCGGTACGGACTGTATTTATGTGTTTTGTGTGGATCTCAGAACAAACAGCGATTATTTCACTGTACAGCATTAACTGAATCGTTTGTATAACTGAGACGGAGTGTGTTTACTGCGCGGTACGGACTGTATTTATGTGTTTTGTGTGGATCTCAGAACAAACAGCGATTATTTCACTGTACAGCATTAACTGAATGGTTTGTATAACTGAGACGGAGTGTGTTTACTGCGCGGTACGGACTGTATTTATGTGTTTTGTGTGGATCTCAGAACAAACAGCGATTATTTCACTGTACAGCATTAACTGAATGGTTTGTATAACTGAGACGGAGTGTGTTTACTGCGCGGTACGGACTGTATTTATGTGTTTTGTGTGGATCTCAGAACAAACAGCGATTATTTCACTGTACAACATTAACTGACTGGTTTGTATAACTGAGACGGAGTGTTTACTGCGCGGTACGGACTGTATTTATGTGTTATGTGTGGATCTCAGAACAAACAGCGATTATTTCACTGTACAGCATTAACTGACTGGTTTGTATAACTGAGACGGAGTGTGTTTACTGCGCGGTACGGACTGTATTTATGTGTTTTGTGTGGATCTCAGAACAAACAGCGATTATTTCACTGTACAGCATTAACTGAATGGTTTGTATAACTGAGACGGAGTGTGTTTACTGCGCGGTACGGACTGTATTTATGTGTTTTGTGTGGATCTCAGAACAAACAGCGATTATTTCACTGTACAACATTAACTGACTGGTTTGTATAACTGAGACGGAGTGTTTACTGCGCGGTACGGACTGTATTTATTGGTTATGTGTGGATCTCAGAACAAACAGCGATTATTTCACTGTACAGCATTAACTGAATGGTTTGTATAACTGAGACGGAGTGTGTTTACTGCGCGGTACGGACTGTATTTATGTGTTTTGTGTGGATCTCAGAACAAACAGCGATTATTTCACTGTACAGCATTAACTGACTGGTTTGTATAACTGAGACGGAGTGTGTTTACTGTGCGGTACGGACTGTATTTATATATAATGTATATTAACCCTCTAAAGCCCAGTGGTTACTATATGTACCATCACGTTTAACATTCAACAATTCTACGTTCTGCCCACACAGTGTATTTATGTGTTTTGTGTGGATCTCAGAACAAACAGCGATTATTTCACTGTACAGCATTAACTGAATGGTTTGTATAACTGAGACGGAGTGTGTTTACTGCGCGGTACGGACTGTATTTATGTGTTTTGTGTGGATCTCAGAACAAACAGCGATTATTTCACTGTACAACATTAACTGACTGGTTTGTGTAACTGAGACGGAGTGTGTTTACTGCGCGGTACGGACTGTATTTATGTGTTTTGTGTGGATCTCAGAACAAACAGCGATTATTTCACTGTACAACATTAACTGACTGGTTTGTATAACTGAGACGGAGTGTGTTTACTGCGCGGTACAAGCTGAGTCTTTATATATAATTCAGGTTAATACAATTCTTTAAAGGGTTACTCGATCCTCACAGATTCTGTTCTCAAAATGAAAGCATATATCAAAATCACTGTTGCATTTAAGTGCAACACCTCTGAGCCGTATGATAATATAAAGTGCTAGGCTCCTTTCCTTAAGAATGTAACAGTTGTTAAAATAAAAACTGTGAGTAAACTTTAACTGTGCATATTCACAACTACATATAACAAACTGTCCATTAGTATGACTATATCTTTATTATGATTACAATTGTAGGTAACTCTTAAATTTAATAAAGTGTAACAATAGCTCCCCTGTAAACGAAATCACGCACACACTGCACATCTTACGTGCATCTAAATTGCTCACAGGACACATAAATTGATAATGACACACACCACAGTCAGTCTGTCACCCAAAGGCAATGCTGACAGTGGAGCACAAAGTAGAACAACAGAGAACTGAAACAGCATGTTGGCAACAGTGACCAGTTCCACACTAAATGATAACCTATCAGCTACTCTCACCTGACTCCCTGCGTAATCAGTCATTCCCACTATCTTACACTACAATTTGAAGAAGACACATCTCTAATCTAATGACACGGATGTCATAAAAGGACATTTTCACTGCAGTGAATATCTATCACAATACAAGCAGGAGTACACAGGATATAACTCTGTACCAAAATACATAGTAGTTAGAACTGGGGGGGGGGGGGGGGGGTTAGACCGTGAATGATGGTTCATGTCACATCCATATACTCTGCCACAACACTTGCACAATGCTTTAACAGTTGTGCCAACTGTGGCTACAGTACATATTGGTAAGAGAGTGGTAAAAGTAAAACAATCCCATTACAGGCCTGGACAGGCCCTTAGGGTTCCAGGAGGTTGAGGCTCACAGATTTATAGACAATTGGCACATGAAGGTGGTAAGGTTGTGAGCCCTACGCACCGGCCGCCTTTACCCCCCAGGAAATATTCCTGGTACTCATTTCTGTTAGAGGCTGAGTCGATCCCAGGGCCATAGTGTGACCGTAAGGATTATGTCAATGAAAAATTCCACCGACACCATCGGGAATCGAAACCGCGACCTTCCGGCTTGTAGCGCAGTGCCTCAACCAACTGTGCCACTGTGTATCCCGGTAAGAGAGTGGAGCAATTTTAAAATGTTACCATGTATTAATCAATTTATATATCACCACAGACCAACTACATACACAAGAGATGTAAATCACAACCAATTTTATATATTCACCTCCAACACGTTTTGGCCTGAGAGACCATCACAGACTTAATTAAAACAGATCACTGGGAAGTACCAAAGTTTATACATTTAAAATGTACAAGTCAGACATATCAATGTTACAAAATGGTTAAATTGATAAAATGTGGGTGAAATCTGCCATAAAAATCAGAGCAATTACTACACTGATTTTGCTCACACAGGCCAAAACATGTCAGAGGGAAGCAAACAAAATTTGAGGAACCTGCTTTTCTCGGATGTGACACCGTGTTACTGTGTAGGTGGCTCCAGATGTTCCAAAGGAAAGTGCAGCTTACATCTTCTAGGGTTCAAAGTTCAAGTAAACCCCTGACAATGAAGGCAATACATTCCTTCGAAATGTTGGATGCCATTTACGCAGTCACACAGCATCACATCCTGGTTGTAGATTTCAAGAGTGTGTGCAAATGTAATAAAACCATTAAACTAGCTCCTTCATAGCTTCAAGGGGAAGATTTATTTCATTACACAGCATACCTACCTTCAAAAGTGGGCCGCGATAGCGCAGTCAGTATAGCGAATCGCTACGGGCTGGACGGTCCAGCCATCCAGACCAGTCCTGGGGCCCACCCAGTCTCCTATACAATATGTATCGGGTCTCTTTCTGGGCCGGGGCGTGGCGTTGACCACCCACCCTCATCTAGTGCCAGGGTTAAAGAAAGCGTAGAGCTATAACTCTACTCCACCTCTTGGCCTTCCTGGCCTGTTCTAGGGTGAACTTTACCTTTACCTTTACCTACCTTCAAAAAATAACAACTACCTGTTTATAAATGCACAAGCTGGAGGCAGGAAGTTTACAGACTGCCAACTGTAAAATCGACTACATGTGCTTACAATACACAGCTACAGTCAAAATTTTCTGGTGCCTTACAAACATTGATACATGTAATTTTCTTATAAAAGGTGAAGACAAACCATGCAACAATATTGCAAGTAAATGTAAAAGAAATTCAATACTTTAAATACTGATATATAACGGATATTCACTCATTTGTGTACACATAAACAGATTCTTTCTTAAAATCTTGTACAGTGAAACCTCTATCCATCGTTCCCGTTACCGTCGTTCGCCCGCATGTATCGTCTGCCTTATTTGGTCCCGAAATTAGCCCCATATAAATAACACTATTTTTTCCCGCCTCCATTGTTCCTCGAACTGTCGTTTTCCCGCACCAATAGTTGAAAAATCACGGTCCTGACGCAACATTTTCCCGCACTGATAGTTTTTTTTTAAATTTGAAGCGATGGTTTAGCGAGGTTTAAGGACCGGCAAGGCCTAGTATACAAGAAGTTAGTCGGAGAAAGTGCGGCAGTGGACAGCGAAAGCACGGAAGCGTGGCTGGAAAGACTGCCATCTTTGTTGGAGGGCTACGAACAACGTGATATTTACAACGCGGATGAGACGGGGCTCTTCTACAACGTGCTTCCTGATAGAACCTTGGCTCTCGAAGGAGAGTCTTGTCATGGAGGGAAAAACTGTAAAGACAGACTTACTGTTTTACTTTGTGTTAACAGTGATGGAACTGACAAACAAGTGCCGATTGTTATCGGAAAATCTCCGAAACCGCGATGTTTCAAGAATGTCAAAAAATTACCCACCAAGTACCACGCGAACAATAAAGCGTGGATGACCACAGACATTTTTTTCTTCATTTCTGCGTTCATTAGACGCAAGTATGGGTGCACAAAACAGGAACATTCTCCTCTTTGTGGACAATTGTGCCGCACATCCAAAGGATACATCGTTTCTAAGAAATGTAAAAGTCATACGGTACCCGGAAAATTGTACAAGTGTGCTCCAGCCCCTTGATTTAGGGGTAATAAAGTGTTATAAGCAGTTTTATAGAAAACGCCTCGTGCAAACAGCTGTTTCCTTAATGGATGCAGGCAAAGATACGAAAAAGAAGATAAACGTGTTGGAAGCTTTGCACTACACTGTGGCAGCCTTGCAAGAAGTAACCCAGCAGACAATCGAAAATTGTTTTCGGAAAGCTGGTTACGTGCAGGGACAATCTTCAGGCGATAGTGACGTCGTATTGACCAACGATGACGACGATTTCCGCCAAGACTGGGAAAAGTTCAGTGGCATGAACAAAGATAAATTCGAGGACTACGTCTCTGTGGACAGTCACGTGGCAACCTGTGGTGTAGAAACAGTGAAGGAGCTGTGCGTGAGCCTCGTGGCGTACGGGAGTGTGGAGCGGGAAGGAGAAGAAGCTGGCGAACCCGAAGTTGTGCCGAGCTTTGCTGAGACGCATGAAGCGCTGATGAAAGTAAGATCTTTTTTTTATGCGCACAGCACGAGTGACAGTGATCGTGAAAGTGTTCTAGGCCTTGAAAAATCGTACTTTGAATTGAGGAGGAGTAAAGTTTGCTCAAAACAAACGTCAATGAAAGATTTTCTCAGCAAGAAGTAATAATTATCATTAAATTGTTCTTATCTATAATTTTTAATGGTTTCCCGGTACTATCATTTCCCGTATGTATCGTTCAAATTTTCCGGTCCCCTAAAAAACGATGGATAGAGGTTTCACTGTACTTGTTTGGAACTTGTAACTATTAAACTATAGTTCATACAATTTATTGTGTACATTGCTACATACCAGAATTTTAACGGCCACATGCAGTATGACGTCGTACTACGGGCATTTGAACGTAGCATATAAAGGTAAATATTCTTTCTCCTGGAACAAACCACCACATAACCTTCACATGTGGAAACTGGATGTGAGGTTATAACAGGTGATCAGCTGTTACAATCTCACACAAATTATTTTGAATTTTAAAATCATGAATGCTTTTTGGTATTTTAAATACTGTATAAATGGTTAGTTCTGAAGTTTTGAAGGAATGAACTGTCTCCACCTTCAAGGTTGACTGGATTTGGTTGAGGTGAATGACTACGTAATTGGAAGGATGGAACATGGCAGTTACATAGGAGAACTGGACGGTGTTTTGGCTTGGCCAATTTGAGTTACGGAAGGAGGAAGAGGAGATACGGAACTGATGAGATTTGACAGTTCCATACATATGATTGGCCAAAATTCTCACAAACTTTTCTGTATAACTGACACACTCCTTCCCCCAGTTATGTATTTCAGCATCCACCTGAACCGGTTTCTGTCATCCTGAAGAAAGAGGAAGCACATTCCTCCGAAACGTCAGAACGAACCTCTACTACATACACAGTGTAAAACCCCCTAAACAAGACCATAATTTGAAGAAAAACTGCTGTAAACACCTGACAACTTATTCTGTGGTCATTCTGTATGTCTAAAAATATTCCCTTTTTGAACACTTTCATACATTTCAAGGATCTCCTCCATAAAGCATATCAAATTCTTAACCCTTTGAAGTTTAAAACTCATCCGCACAATATATAAAAATTCAGTTTTTACCTCACAGAATCATTACAATCAACAACCATTTAATGCTGCATAGGGAAATACTGTTGATCGTCAAAACAATATGAAATACATAATATACCGTGCATTAAAGCAAGTGGTATGCATAGGTACCACTGTATTTTTAAAAGGATTAGATTCGTGATGTTAACATTACCGTCACTTCAATACGTCGTAGCTTCTCAGTGGCTTCATCATGCCAATCCTCACATAAATAAATCAATTTCCTCTTATAATACTGATGTCCTTTGTCATGGACATACATGGACATACATGTAATTATAATACTGATGTCCTCTGTCATGGACATACATGGACATACATGTAATTAAAATACTGATGTCCTCTGTCATGGACATACATGGACATACATGTAATTACAATACTGATGTCCTCTGTCATGGACATACATGTAATTCATCAATTTATATCACCGTTTGGAAAGCTAACATTCTAATTTGCAACAAAGACGTATCATTATGTCAGTGGTTTCAATATGTGCAACAAATATACTTCATTATGTCAATGATTTCAATATGAAGTCATTTTACATAAAACAAGCAGTTCTACTTGTCAGACAGACAGACAGTGTCAACAAGATTAAGAAGGCAACTGACAGCGTAGTAAACGCAGCACAGCCGTTGTTTGTCTTGCTGATATCGAGGTTCAATTTATCTGGAAAACAAACATCATAAGTAAATAGTTACATAACTTGCATATCTCTTCACAGAACACACTGAAACTTCTTAAACTGCTTTAAATTCTTATATTCTTCTAAACACTGTATATGGATTTGCAAAAAAAACATGGTGGACGTCAGTTACAAAACCACTTTTTAATGTTATTAACCTTTAGAAGACATGAAATCTGTGGTCTTCTGGGTAATTACACGGCGCCGTGTAATTACCCAGAAGACCACAGATTTCATCAACATCGCGGCGGAAGCCTGAAATCAAGTTTATAAGACATGTTTGCATCTGCAAATGCACAAAAAAAACACTCCTAAAATTAATTTCATGTATTTAGGCAATAAGAAAATTCACTGCATTTTTAAAAGACATGCTGTATAATCTCTGTTTTACTTGCCACGAAATGCTGTTTATTTCAAACTTGTATTTTGTCTGTTCAAATAACACTCAACGTTCTTTATAACCCATGCACTAAAACGTCAATACAAACTCAATCATTCGAAGGTTAAGAAAACAATCACTAGTTATAACTAACTCCATGGAGCACAGTACTGCTTGAAATGCTGATAGTTCCTCAGCTAGCCAAGAAATTTCCACATATAATGGAACCTGAAGATTCATTACCATGTTTGTAACAGGCCACCACTTGACCCCATCACAAGCCAAATAAACTCAATCCACACCCTCAAATACTATTTCTCAAAGTTCCACTTTTAGTGTTATCCTCCAATTTCTGCACAGATCTTCCAAGCAATCTCACTCCTCCAGGTTATCCAATAAAAGCTCTATATCAATATATCTTCTTTCCCAAGCATGCCACATGCTCTACCCATCTTATCCTCCTTGAAGTGATCACCCTAATTATACCTGATGAACAGTACAAATCATGAAGCTCCTCATCATACAATTTTCTCCATTCTCCTGTTACCCCGTCCCTCCTAGGCCCAAATATCCTACTCAGCACCGTACTCTTGAACACCTTCAGCCTATTAAATTACGTTATAAACCAACTGATGCACACTAAAACCACTTTTTAAGTAGCTTTATTATAAAATTGTTAAAATTGTACCCCTACACGTGTTTCGATCCTAGGATCATCGTCAGAGGGGTTTATTGCTAAAAGCTACAGTCACTTCAACACATGATTTAAAATATTCTATCTGCACTTTGAAACATAAGTTAAAATCTTGTAAAAAGATTCTCTAAAAGTTGTAAAATTATAAAAGCACTGTAGATGGTAGATTGTGGAACTGCTGGCGTGTGGTATTAAAAGCATATGAAATGTTTTTGTGTGGAGCGGAGTGTACTACGTGTTGTGCGGTGAGTAGTACTACTATGTTCTTCCCTTAAGATAAGAGACCAAATTTGAAAATCATATAAAATAACAGGCAAAATTATAGTTCCATGTATTTGAATCTTTATGCTTTAGACTGCAGACAGAAGTACAAAACATTCAGAACCAAACGGTAACAAAAATTCCCTGCAAGTAATGTGCTGTTTGTTTCTTCAAGTATGCAACATTGAATCCTTAGTGTCACTCTCAAATATTCAAATTTTGCCACATTTTCCAAGGATTTATCAGCTACCTTTATGCTGTAAATTTGCCCTGCATTCTAATCTCAAGACATGAACCTGTACTTGGTCTTCTCAACATTTACTTCAATATCAACCTCCTTACTGGTGACTAATAAAGCTTCTGTGTTTATCTCTATAGCGTCTATGTCTGTGACTAATATATTACCAGCATCAACATAGACCAGAAGTTTATGTATCCCATTCAGTTTAAATCCATCCTGTTTTTCTTGTACTTTCCTAATAATATGTTCTAAAGAAAAGTGGAAAAAACAATGATGATGAAGCATATCCTTGTATCACACTACACCTAAACACTTTCATGGGTGTATCGAACTCAGTGACAATACCTGTATTACACAAAACCTCCCTCATTACTGAATCACAGGCTCTCTACACTATACAGCTGATGTGCTCCTGTACTGTATTTCCAATTTTCCTCAGGTAAATAAAAAAAGGCGAAGATCTGATCATTAATTAATCTGTTATGTTGAATAACACAGTGATGATCCCCAATAATTTCACCTACGTATGGAGTTAACCTTGACAGAATGATATTCGATTAAATTTTGTATGTACAAAGCAGTTGATGGCTACGACACACCTTAAAAACACACTCCTTCCACTGTTGAGGCAATTCTTCTGCATTCCAAATGAAATAAGTTTATGGACCTTACAATGTACTGTTCTACCTCCTGCTTGAATCAGTTCTACTGGAATTTGATCAACACATAGCAATGTACATTCAGTAGCTGACAAGTGATTCTTCTACCCATACAAAATATGGTGGGAATCTGCAAGTATATCACCCGTCTTATCCTTTACTACTACATGCCAACAAACATTGGTAATTATGTTGTAGAGACACCGAGGATACGACTTGCTCCAGTTTAAATGCATCTTTCTGATTTGTACGTAATAAGCATAACAAAAGACCACAGTTGGTATATATACATTTTAAACTCTTACTGCTGTAACTGTGTCAGCATCACAGAAATAACACTAAGACAGTCAGCCTACGCATATCTAACATTAACAATTAAGGCAGAAGATTCAAGACTTCTGGCATCTGATGTTAGGCAGGTGGTTCGCAACATTCTGAAGGATGCCTAGCGCCTCCATCTTCATGGTCAAGCATTCCAAGAAGAACGGTTTGACGCTGAAGATGAAGAAAGTACAGTCTATCAAAATGTCATGAACTAGTTGCCAAACGACACGCAATCATGCTGCAGAAGACTTTCCAGCTTCAGCAGCACCTCGAATCGCACAAAGATCAAGGCACCTCAGACAATTGATGCTGTCTGCAGGATATGCCATCCTACAACAGCATATTCCTTGCTAAGGCTGGTAACACTGTATTTTAATTCTCAGCAATTTTAAGCATAATGATAAATCATAGTGAGTAGAAGACATCTTACCATATACAAGTAATCAATCAGATCACATGATTATAGACACAGTACATCCTCTGACAAACGTAATAATATAAGGCAGCTTGATATCAAAACATGAGTGATCTAATTACATGAACATATCAATTACAGTTGCGACAATGGGACTACGGCATGTGTAATTTAACTTAACAGAAGGTCAGCGTCAATGTAAGATTATATCCGCATGCTAAGAGAACAATTAATTACAAATAGTATACAGTCACAACTTGTTGCATATCACGCAATTTGACTCACTGTATGTTTTCAATGAACACAGCCAACATCCAACAACTTATCATTTACAGATCACTACCCATTTCACCACAAAATGCCATCATCAGGTGACAATATTTTAAATCTAAAAATTAAAAATCATCATTGCAATAAAATGTTTAAACATTGTAATTTAATACTGAATAGCAGTAAATGTAGAGGATTCAGATCTTCTGAGTTGTTATGTTGAGTAGCAACCTGATGTTTTAAAGGCACATACCACAAGGCTCAATGAATCATAGTCTTTTAAGACTCCTTGACCCTTGTAGACAAACGCAGAACATTCCTATCCAGAAGATCCAAAACCTCAATATTAATGCTGTCAAAAATCCAGATCACACACATTGGAATACATGGTTAAAGCTGGACAGAACAGTCACATTTGTTTATGTTGCCTTCACTTATGTACAGTAAAACCCTGACTTAATGTTCCCGCATTTAGTGAAATCCCGGATTTAGTGATGATTTCTTCATGTCCCAACAATAGCTCCATATAAACAATAAACCTCCATGTAATGAAAACCTCGATTTAGAAATATATTCTAATCCCCCAGCAATTCATTAAATAGGGGTTTTACTGTATTTGATGTTATATGTCAGTTTGGGGTGAAGAAATATTTCAAATTGTAACAGCTTTTAATAAATGTTGGTGTGCTTCATATTTATAAATACTTAATGTAAATATTCACCTTTCTGAATCAAATTTTCGGCATCATATTTGTCGGTGTTATTGTCTCTGCATCGGAACCACCACGGTCCTGTTGCACGATGGTTAGGGTGTCCTTGGTCAACCTTAATGATACAAACACAAGTTGTAACTGGGCAGAAACAATATTGAAATCCTACATTATTCACAGTGGGTGAAATAAATATCATTGGACTTTTCTGATGGGCCACTGCAGTAGAATGCTAGTGAAAACTATTAAAGACAATAAAATAAATCATTAAAATCAATCAACTGTGGGTCACCCAAATCATACTGGCAGGCCACCTTTGGACCCACAGGTCATAGGTTGTCAACCTCCGGTGTATATATAGCCAACGTAATAAACAGATAATGTGTGGAGCTGGGATAGTTCAGTTGGTATAGTGACTACATAATGGGCAGGACAGCGAAAGAATTATGATTGGTATAGTGACTACATAACGGGCAGGACAGCCAAAGAATTATGATTGGTATAGTGACTACATAACGGGCAGGACAGCCAAAGAATTATGATTGGTATAGTGACTACATAACGGGCAGGACAGCCAAAGAATTATGATTGGTATAGTGACTACATAACGGGCAGGACAGCCAAAGAATTATGATTGGTACAGTGACTACATAACGGGCAGGACAGCCAAAGAATTATGATTGGTATAGTGACTACATAACGGGCAGGACAGCCAAAGAATTATGATTGGTATAGTGACTACATAACAGGCAGGACAGCCAAAGAATTATGATTGGTATAGTGACTACATAACGGGCAGGACAGCGAAAGAATTATGATTGGTATAGTGACTACATAACGGGCAGGACAGCCAAAGAATTATGATTGGTATAGTGACTACATAACGGGCAGGACAGCCAAAGAATTATGATTGGTATAGTGACTACATAACGGGCAGGACAGCCAAAGAATTATGATTGGTATAGTGACTACATAACGGGCAGGACAGCCAAAGAATTATGATTGGTACAGTGACTACATAACGGGCAGGACAGCCAAAGAATTATGATTGGTACAGTGACTACATAATGGGCAGGACAGCGAAAGAATTATGATTGGTATAGTGACTACATAACGGGCAGGACAGCCAAAGAATTATGATTGGTACAGTGACTACATAACGGGCAGGACAGCCAAAGAATTATGATTGGTATAGTGACTACATAACAGGCAGGACAGCCAAAGAATTATGATTGGTATAGTGACTACATAACGGGCAGGACAGCCAAAGAATTATGATTGGTATAGTGACTACATAACGGGCAGGACAGCCAAAGAATTATGATTGGTACAGTGACTACATAACGGGCAGGACAGCCAAAGAATTATGATTGGTATAGTGACTACATAACGGGCAGGACAGCCAAAGAATTATGATTGGTATAGTGACTACATAACAGGCAGGACAGCCAAAGAATTATGATTGGTATAGTGACTACATAACGGGCAGGACAGCGAAAGAATTATGATTGGTATAGTGACTACATAACGGGCAGGACAGCCAAAGAATTATGATTGGTATAGTGACTACATAACGGGCAGGACAGTCAAGGAATTATGATTGGTATAGTGACTACATAACGGGCAGGACAGCCAAAGAATTATGATTGGTATAGTGACTACATAACAGGCAGGACAGCCAAGGAATTATGATTGGTATAGTGACTACATAACGGACAGGACAGCGAAAGAATTATGATTGGTATAGTGACTACATAACGGGCAGGACAGCCAAGGAATTATGATTGGTATAGTGACTACATAACGGGCAGGACAGCCAAGGAATTATGATTGGTATAGTGACTACATAACGGGCAGGACAGCCAAAGAATTATGATTGGTATAGTGACTACATAACGGGCAGGACAGCCAAGGAATTATGATTGGTATAGTGACTACATAACGGGCAGGACAGCCAAAGAATTATGACTGGTATAGTGACTACATAACGGGCAGGACAGCCAAGGAATTATGATTGGTATAGTGACTACATAACGGGCAGGACAGCCAAGGAATTATGATTGGTATAGTGACTACATAACGGGCAGGACAGCCAAGGAATTATGATTGGTATAGTGACTACATAAAGGGCAGGACAGCCAAGGAATTATGATTGGTACAGTGACTACATAACGGGCAGGACAGCCAAGGAATTATGATTGGTATAGTGACTACATAACGGGCAGGACAGCCAAGGAATTATGATTGGTATAGTGACTACATAACAGGCAGGACAGCCAAGGAATTATGATTGGTATAGTGACTACATAACGGGCAGGACAGCCAAGGAATTATGATTGGTATAGTCACTACATAACGGGCAGGACAGCCAAAGAATTATGATTGGTATAGTGACTACACAACGGGCAGGACAGCCAAGGAATTATGATTGGTATAGTGACTACATAACGGGCAGGACAGCCAAGGAATTATGATTGGTACAGTGACTACATAACGGGCAGGACAGCCAAAGAATTATGATTGGTATAGTGACTACACAACGGGCAGGACAGCCAAAGAATTATGATTGGTATAGTGACTACATAACGGGCAGGACAGCCAAAGAATTATGATTGGTATAGTGACTACATAACGGGCAGGACAGCCAAAGAATTATGATTGGTATAGTGACTACACAACGGGCAGGACAGCCAAAGAATTGTGATTGGTATAGTGACTACACAATGGGCAGGACAGCCAAAGAATTATGATTGGTATAGTGACTACACAATGGGCAGGCCAGCCAAAGAATTATGATTGGTATAGTGACTACACAATGGGCAGGACAGCCAAAGAATTATGATTGGTATAGTGACTACACAATGGGCAGGACAGCCAAAGAATTATGACTCAATTACCAGCAGGGACAAAGTTTTATCTCTTCTCCTAAAAGATCCAAATGGTTCTTTGGCCCACCTAGCCTCCTATTAAATGTGTAAAAGGGGCTCTTTCTCCGAGGAAGGGTGGATGGTGGGGGTGTACAGCGGCCACAGAGTGAAGCTGACCACACCTCCATCTACTGCCATGGTTACGAATGAGCGCTGCCATACCTCCACTCGCCCATAGATCTTCATTACATGTACAGCAACAACTTTACCTTTCCGTCACATTGTTCAGGTAACTATAGTGTGAGTGTGAAGTAAATACATTAAAACCAATTAAATGGCATCCGTGAAGTCCTGAACTTCTGCATGTGTTTCCTTTCTGTGGCACTGAGCCAAATAGTAAGTCTACAGATCAAAACCAAAAAACCTTGATGAACTGGAACAACAAAAATTGGAGATAATTTTTTGTGTTGCTCCTCTTGTCTCCCTAAGGACCAAATGCTGAGTCTGTCTTTGAGGTTCCAGAAGCATGTGCAAAATTCTGGGGCCTATGTTGAAATCTGACACTAATTGTAGTTGAGAAATAATGGGTTTCTGGACTTTGTCCATCGTCCGGAAATCTAAAATCACGTTTTGGAAGCTGGATCTGCTTCCATCCTCCCCCTTGACCTGAGGACAGAAACAGATCCAGCTTCCGAAGCGTCGTGATTTTAGATTTCCGGACGATGGACAAAGTCCAGAAACCCATTAGTTCTCAATGTTACATACCGTCGTCAGAACATTTTAGCACTAACTTTAGTGTATGGGCTTTAAACTGGCACAAGTCTTGTACCAATACAGCACTCCATTTATATAACATAACATAACATATATATTCAGTTCACAAATCCAATTCCATCTCCGCACAATTGCGTCAGAATATGAAACATGTCAATAAGCATCAGACAACACAAAACAGGCACAACAACAACAAACACAAAAGCACACAGTCATTCATTCACAGCAGTAACCAAGGTATACTGCCGTCACCACATACAACAGACAGTCATCACATACAACAGACAGTCATCACATACAACAGACAGTCATCACATACAACAGACAGTCATCACATACAACAGACAGTCATCACATACAACAGACAGTCATCACATACAACAGACAGTCATCACATACAACAGACAGTCATCACATACAACAGACAGTCATCACACATACAACAGACAGTCATCACATACAACAGACAGTCATCACATACAACAGACAGTCTCACACATGAGGTATCAGTTTCTAATAACATATACAATGTTCCAAAACTCCTATTTTAAGACAAACATATATCAATATACAAGCATTATGGGTAAAAATAGTTGGCCATAGAACATTTTATACTTTATATATCCTTCATGTCTGTCTTGCATTATAAAAAATCAGTGATTGAATAAAAAGAATGAGTAATAAGACACCCACATAATCTGGTTTTAAATTTTCTTCCTGTCATTTCTGTGGATTTGTATATAGCTTGGAAGATTATTAACCATTTTAATGCCACAGTACGCAACTCCCTTTTGAGCACAAGATAAATTTACCATAGGTAAATAAATAAATACAACAATTTAAAGTCATGTGTGCGCTTTACAATCACCCTGTATACTGATGCTGCGGAAAGAAGCCCCATGGATTATGGTGATGATGGTGGTCAAGGATTTCCCTGTTCTGCCTGCTGTTGCATTTTGTTCCATCCCACTCTGTCCTATGTCAACCAGCCCAAAAACGTTACTGCTAACAATGGTCATCACTACCAGCATTAGTGTGAACAGAACTGCACAACAAATGGAGGGGAAGTGTCAACAGCTCAAACAGGACGTGGAGGGGGTCAATCCATGAGACTTCTTTCTGTGGCCTCAAAATAATCTGAAAAACTTTGATGGGTCAGACATGTTGCACCAATGTATAAAAACAAAATGCAGTGTTCATTGCAAAACATTAGAAACGATATAATTCAGTGGACCCGAGCACACACAGGACTACTAGAGTAACAGAACGTGATGACAGTCGGCTCAGAAAAGGAACCAGTAGTGGACCTTTCTTGTGACAGTGGTAGGAAGGATGAAGTTAGTTGCAGTGATGGATGAGGCGTTCAGAATGATAAGGGATTGGTGGGGATGCACGTCAACACTGCCTCCTCACACAGCCATCTCTCTCACCAGGCGAGTAATGCAGTTGAAGCGATAGTAACGTCCTTTCCTGAAGAAATACACAGAATTGCCTATGCGCAACACATCATCCAGATCACCACTGATGCTACCCCATTTTGACAGTAATTCTGGGTACCTGTGCACATCAACACTTGGATGCCGATTCAAATTGTACTTCCAATATTTGTTTCCTGTAACATTTACATACATGGAACATGATCAACAATTTATGAATACTCATATGCCTCAAAGATATTCATGTAGCTTTCAAGAAACACAACTTGCCACATATCTGGGAAGAAGAGGAACTTGTTACGTGACAACTTAGTCACATGTAAAAGTCTCATTCAATAAGCAGTAAACCTACATGTCCAATCCATTTAATACAATTCCGTTAAACTGGCATGCATAGAACCAGACACGTTGCTGATTATCAGATATTCCAGATTATCAGACAGTATGTACACTGACCGAAGTTTGATTTTAGGCTTCCGCCGTGATGTTGTTAAGATCTGCTACCGACGTTTCGGAACAACGTATCGATACGTTGTTCCGAAACGTCGGTAAACAATTACCACACAATGCCATGTAATATCCCAGAAGAGCGCAGATCTTACTGACCTAAGTTCTTACATATAATTTTTGTCCCTGCTTATGTACTTGGGCTGCACAACTTATCAGATGAGTACTTCATTTGAATGTCTCCTCCATCTGCTGGCTCAGGACAATTTGGATCCTCTTCTGTGTTTTCTGGAGTCCTCATACCTAAAAAAGTTGGACTAGGAAGCAAGGTATCGGAGATACCACAATGGTTGACTTACAGGCACTGTTAGAGGCCTTTCTGAACATGCCCCTGAGTTCTGCCTGTTTCATTGAGGACACTTTATTCTGGTGAAAAGTATTGAGGATTATCTGCAGATTCATTATGTCTGCTGCAGTGTAATGGCTGCTGGATTCTGTAAATTTGTCTATAACATAGTTGACGATCCAATGCTGTATGAAGCCATAACCTCTCTTCAGCTTTCGCCACTTTCAAGCCACAAATTATTTTGAATGTCTGTGGAATCATTAAGTTACATGTCTCCTCTTGCCATCAGTAACCTGTTTACTCATCTTTGGATCTTCTGAAGCCATTATAATAGCTCGAACAAAGAGTAATGGTAACGTGCCACATATCACACAATGGAAATGGAATTCACAGTAACTCTATGGATCATGCCAAACAAGTGGTGTGAACTGCTAGTTGCTTGCACCAGTGTGTGGGAAAATACCGACTGAAGATAACTTAAAGTACACTGCTTGAAGAAAAAATTTGTGCTAGCAACCTAACATCCAGACAACCCAAGACAAAGCCACGGAATCAATAACTGTGCCGGACGTTACAGTCCGCAAAACTTCCAGGTCTTCGGACTACTGTCCTCAAATGCCACATTATCAGGACTTCCAGATTATCAGATGATGGATTAAAGGAATTTTGCTCTACCTTGAACAAGGGAACAGATATTGTAGTCAGTATAGTTACTACGCCACAGGCTGGATGATCTGGAGTTCAACTCCCAGCAGGGCTAAGAGATTTTTCTCTTCTCAAAAATGTTCTGAGCAGTTCTCGACCCACCCTGCCTCCTATTAAGTGGGTTGTGCGAGCTCCGTCACTGCAGGGTGGCCAGGGAGTGAAGTTGACCACATGCCTCTAGTACCAAGGTTAAGAACAAGTAGAGCTATACCTCTATGCTCCCAGTATGCCTTTATGGCAAAGAAAGGGCCAACTTTGCCTTTTTTACCTTTGCGTTTAGTATAAATACGGCAATGTTTTCAGAACTGTTGAAGTTCACTGCAAGAACATTCAGTGGAACTGTGATATCAAGATATGCGTCAGAGGGAGGCTGTAGTGTGTAAAAGTGGCGACCAAGTGTAACACTGGTGACTGGCACAATTCATGCTACTCCCTAGTAAGTGTGTACAAATGACAAAAACATGATAGACACAGTGAACACTTAACTGAATGTTTAAAATGGGAAGCTCATATCAGGTATCTGAGTATCAAGTTGAACAAAAGTATCTATGTACATCAGTCCCTCAAATATACCACAAGTACAAATATTTGGAGGAATATGTATTTTGCTCATTTTCATTCATATATAAGGTATGGTGTTATTTTTTGGGGGAATAATGGGGAAAGCAAAAAAATTTTTAAGCTTCAAAAAAGAGTGATATGAATAATTAGCAATGTGAGCAGAACTACATAGTGTAGGGAGCTGTTTAAAAGATGGAATATACGTACAGTCCCTTGTATATATGTCATGGAAATCTTGTGTTATATAAAAGTAAATATAGGAAAGTACGAACAAAATTCAGTTATACATGATCGTAATACCCGTCAAAGAAAAGATTTTCATATTCAATACTGGACAACAGAAGAATGTAAAAATAGTGTTAAAAACTTAGGAAAGAGATTGTGTGATAAACTGCCAAACCATATTAAATGTACAGAAGACATCCAACATTTTAGAAGGAAGCTGAAATTGTTTTTACTGCAGCAATCCTTTTATACAGTAGAGGAATACTGTTTGTATAAAAGTAGGTGATGTAGATGTGACAGATTGGATAAGCATTTTGTAAAATAACTGTAATAAACCTAAAATGGTTTACAATTTATATATGTATATGTAAGGTAAATACATTTTATATAAGACATATGTGAGAATTCACATCATGATTTTAGAATAAAATAGAAATATTGATGTATGCTATACAAGCTGTTGTCAAAGGGATGAAATAAATTGAATTGAACATACTTACCTTTGAAAAAGAAAAAGGTGGAATGTTTATAGTGCATAGCTGCATCCACATTGTTTGGAATTCCTGTCCAGTCATCGGAAATAAGCTTCGGATATTCTGGGAGCAGAGATGAGCCTTTGTATGCCCAAGTCTTATCACCTTTAAAAAAGTAAACCGTCCCCACTGGATGAGCTACAGCTGCGTCCACATTGCCTGGCAGCCCACGCCAATGATGGGCGATGAGTTTCGGGTAACCACTAAGAGGCCCGTCAGCTGCAAGCTTCCAGTAGTATTCTCCTATGCCAACATGAAACATGTACGTATTTGTGTACCGTTCCCTGCACACCATCCTTATATTAAGTTTAATGATGCTATATCAACTGCAGAGATGAGATGGAGAAGAACTGTTGGCACACAAAGAGCAAGTATTACCAGACCTGGAGATTCAAGACTTCTGAGATGTGGTGTGTCCACGGGTGAGAACTGCACTGCCTTCATCCTCAGAGTCAAACAGTCCAATAAGAACAGCTACACAGGAAAAACACTGTGTTATATAGGTACGGTTTTTGTGCCTAGCAGATGGCCAGACATGGTGACCAGCCAATAAGCATGCTAGTGGGAGGGGCCTTGGTGTGCTGGCTGGGAGGTTGGGAATGGACATTAAGACATAGAAAGAAACTGAGTAAACTAGTAACATAAAGATGTATAGACAGATTAAACTACCGTATTTTTCGGCGTATAAGACGCACCGGCGTATAGGACGCACTCCATTTTTCAGACAGATTTTGCCCTATTGCCATGTTCCTTTGCGTACTCAATGACGGCACGCTTGAATGCAATGGTATAGTAATGTCTGCGTTTTGGGTGATTCATGGGTTAGTCTACTGCAAGACTGTGCAACTAGAAGAACTCTAACTGACATCACCAACACGTGAGCATGTGCTGAACATGCGTGTCTGACGGTTTACACGAATGTACCAACAAACGTAAACAAATAGAGTAGACTTTAACAGATGAAAATTTCCCGGAATTTTGCAGCGTATAAGATGCACCAGCATATAGGACGCACCCCATTTTTCAGACAAATTTTTAGGTGAAAAAAGTGAATCTTATATGCCGAAAAATACGGTACATACTGAGACAGTAAATAAATATAAGTATATAAACTAATTAAATGGAATAATGAAGTATGGAAGAAGAAAAGAATGAAAAGAAATGTGGGCTGTACCATGTCAACCATGCCCACAAAACAGACACTATTTTTCTTGTACAGGTGTTCTTGGACTGCTTGGCCCAGAAGATAAAGGCCTTGTGATTCTAAAAAACATCAGACCTGCTGGCAAGCAAATCATGGAACCCCATTCTTCATGTGCATACACATATATATATACATAATGCATAACTACGAACTATGTAGTCTGCACAAGCCTTCAAAATTCTATACTTAAAACATTCATTTTATTCAATCGAAGAATATATTGAGTACAATAAGCAACATAATCCATTTACTCCAGATGTTTGATATGATATACTTTATTCTAATCACCGTGCATCACTTTATTCTGTAATCACCGTGCATCACTTTATTCTGTAATCACCATGCATCACTTTATTCTGTAATCACCGTGCATCTTTTCACAGTCACTATTTACACACACCAACTGGATGCACTTTATTTAAAAAACTGTATAGTTTTTTAAAACATATTTAAAAAGTTTTTAAAACCCGACACATGTTTCGGCTCTTATAGAGCCATCT